>JAYEPQ010000002.1:91792167-92137167 GCA_036321105.1 Dracaena cambodiana | reverse complement strand
TTGGACATGCAGAGGATCAACGAAATCAACGTCCTCATCAGGATCGGAGCTAGCTTACTATTAGCTCAGCATGGTCACGTGGTGACGTAAGACGAAGAAGAAATTAGAGTAAGGGTTTTGAAAATTAGGGCTTTTTTAGATGAATTGAAAAAAATAGATAAATTGGGGAAGAATTTACGGGGTTTGGGAATCCACTCAGGCGAATTCACATCCACTTTCCATGAATCCACGAGCAAAAATTTGCTCAAGCGAAATCCATGTCAGAAATTTCTCAAGAAATTTTCAAATATTATTCATCTTTTTTTAATTCTCCATACAAAACCCATATATAAAGGAAAACCCTAATAAAAAAAATCCTAATAGAATTCAAACTCCTAATCCAATAAGATATCCTAATAAAATCTAAATCCTAATAAGATCCAAATCTAATCAAATCTAATATATTCCCAAATTAAATCCTGATCTCCATCAATTCTCCCCAACTTCAAAACATGAACCTCTGGTGAATGACGATGATGATAATTATCGAGCAAATCCGAGTCGAGCTGCTGGACTTCTTCGGTGCGCAACCAAGTGCAATCTGAGTCTGAACGTCCACGTCAGCGCACCAAATAATACTGATATCCACCATCAGCAGTCGAAACAATCTCATCATCCAAAATGTTTTCAATCTGATCTATATGATGTTTCTGTGGAACAGGAGGAGGCGGTGTACGGATGGAAAAATGCCGATGTCCTGGCGAAACTGATGATGGTAAATCCGGGATAACTGCTGGATAATCAAATGGAGTACGATATGGAGTCGAGTTCTCGACGTTAAAAACTAGATTGATCCCGAGATTGTGGGGAATCGCAAACTCATAAGTGTTAGAACAAATTCTCTTTAGAACTCGGTAAGGATTCATACGTCGAGTATGAAGTTTCTTCAAGGTTCCTGAAGGGAACCTCTCCAGACGTACTCTAACCATTACCTCATCATCAACTGCAAATTCCTGCAATCTTTTATGCGAGTCTGCTGCAGATTTGTAGTTATTATTACTAATTGCTATTTGTCGACGAATATGATCAATCAAATCATGCAAATGTTGTGTAAAAGACTCGGCTTAGATACTAGGCCTATCACTTATGGGGAAGGGAAGAAGGTCTATAGGTTTTGTAGGTTTATAACCTGTAACTATCTCAAATGGACTCATCCCAGTAGATCGATTGACTGAACTATTATATGCAAACTCCGCTATAGGCAAAACAAAATCTAACGTGATTAAATGGTCGCCCACTAAATATCAAAGTAAGTCACCTAAGTTACGATTGACAATTTCTGTCTGACTATCTGTCTGTGGATGATAAGCAGTGGAGAATTTAAATGCTCTGATACCAATTTTGACGCAAGACGGAGGCGAAATTAGGATTAGGTTTTTGAAAATTAGGATTTTTTTGGATGAATGGGGGAAAATAAATAAATTAGATAAGAACTTACGGGGTTTGGGAATCCACCCACGTGAATCCACGCCCACTCTTCATGAATCCACGAGGAAAGATTTGCTCAAGCAAAATCCACGCCAAAAATTTCTCAAGAAATTTTCAAATATTATTAATTTTTTTTATAGGAAAACCCTAAGAAACAAAATCCTAATAGAATCCAAACTCCTAATCTAATCAAATATTCTAATAAAATTCAAATCCTAATAAGATCCAAATCTAATTAAATATAATATATTCCCAAATCAAATCTTGATCTTCATCAGGTGGCAATCACATGACCACGCTTACATCTTCTCTATATTTTTAGCTTGTAAGTATATGGATAGTTGTGTAGTTAGAACTTATTTTGATATTTCCGTTTGAATAGCTCTGCTCACGAACGAGAAGTGAATTTGCACATCTGACGATGAGGACATCTATCTTCGAGATGATAGCCCACCACAGGATGGGGGAGCTAGCATCACCGATGGTCGGCTGGATCTTTGATCATCTAGAGCATTAGATTGGAGAAGCACTCGTCATTATCACCTCATCTTGTTCTTCCACATTTTGTGCATGAAGTAATATAAGGGCATGAGTCCAGAAACATGTATTTTATATATGCTTATCATGAATCTCTGTAAGTTTGTTTTTGTATACTGTTCTGTTAATTATTGCTAATAGAGCACAGATGACATCTAGCCTGCCATTCTTTACTTCACATCTTTAATCGTCTGCGATTATGCAAAATGAATGAGATATAGACCAATCAGAGTGCGAGTAGCCAAAAGAACACGTTTTTAAGGGGGCCAACTTTCAAGCCAATCACCGTCGCTCACTTTTTCTGTTCTTTCACATCTATACAAATTGTTTTCTTCTGAGGGATCTTTTGGGCACTTAATATCACTTACACGTTTAAATTTCTACTCTCATAATCAAATTCAGCTTTTTCTTCATCTATTGGAGTCTAGAATTGTATAGGATCGATTTAGCCTCTGGTCAACGAAATTAACCAAAGTGAAGAAAGAGAACATATAACTAAGTAGACAAAGCATCTCTACCTACAATGTCGATTAATGAAATACGACAGAATTCACCCATCGTTTAATCTATTAAAAAAAAAAAAAAAAAAAGTAGACAAAGTGTAAATTTCTCAAAATGCAAGCTAGTTTTCATCTATCTCTCTCTCTCTCTCTCCCTCTCTCCCCCCCAATGATAGAGCAATTGGATGATTGAGTTGCTAGCTCCTAGTTCTTCCCATATGGCCACTTGTTGCCCCACTCGCTGCCTCTTGGAACTCTCAAAATGTTCGGACGTTTGTGAGGTGCCACAATTATTAGAACATTACAAATTTACTGGGGTCAGAATTACTAACTAATTGCCTACAAAAAGGGGTTGAGCTTGATTCTCTGCATCACCCAAGGCTGACTCTCATAACACTGACAAAACAAAGGAAGTCACAAGCCCTTGTTGTTTATGATAAAATTTCAATAATTTGAAAAGGATAAATGTAGCTTGACTAATGGTCTTTGACTGATTCTTCTCTTCTGTTCTCTTCTCATAAGACTGACAAAAAGGAAGTCACAAACCCTTGTTGTTTTATGATATAATTCCAATATTTGAAGAGGATGAATCCAGCTTGACTAATGCTCTTTGATTGGAGGAGATGGTATAGCTAATGTCCAAGAACAATACAAGTAGAATACTATAACTACCTTAGGGTTAGGGTTAGGGTTAGGGTTTGTCAGCAGTGACTCATACTACTAAATGATTTTCATTTATTTGGATAAAGAATAATGTAAGACAAAGGAAAAAAAAAAAGAAACGATGGTGTCTTTCGGACTTGGACTGTTAGTCAAAAGATGATAAATACATGACATTTTCTGATTAGAAAATAGCAAAGAGTATTTTAGAGTTGCGAGGAGTTCTTTCTTTTCTTAGTTTTTCGTACTAATCACAAAATTGTGATACGTGGTTTGTTGCAATTGTCGTATTGTATTAATGTAATATATTTAGCAATGATTAGTCTCATGTCATTAAATAGGTAATGCTCACGTAATCACGCATGCGCATACGGTATATTATATAATTAATTGTCGTTTTTGTTGTTAATACGAAAATGAGTAAAAGAATCACAGATGATAGCATGTTGATAGAAGCAAGCAAATGTACATGTTACTGTCACGTCATGGCAATGGATTATAAATGCCGGCTTGATTTGGTATATTATTATGTTGCGGAAAATAAATATCTTATCCATACAAATAGACATACAAAATAGTATCACACAAGAACTAATAATAGAGAATAAAAAAACTAATGCAAATAAAAGAAGAAACAAAATTCAGTAAATATTACGTACGTTCTCAGACGCCAACGATTAATCAACTATCACCAAGTTTGAAATTACAACGATCTTTGACAAATTGAAAACTCCCCTAAGAATAGCAAAATTTTTCCAAAATCCAAAATTTCAATTTAGAATTTTTCAAATTTGAAAATATCTCAAATTAAAACTTGTTTTCTCATAACAGTTTTATAAAACAACAATTGTTTTTGGAATACTAAAAATCAAAGACCCAAAACTCTATTTATATGACCTATAGGTGGTGTCTCCTTAGCTCTCAACTAATATGGGACCAATAGAGTCACACCCAAATTCAACAATCTCTACCTTGGTGAATAAGGCCCACATCGTCAGCGCCTCCAAACTAAGATCTTCAAACAGCCAAAATATTGACCAAATCTAAACAATACTTGAATTTGGTCGAAATCATTACCTTCGTTATCATATCAGCTGGATTCTCTACAGTTCCAATTTTATAAAGTAGTATCTTCTTATTTTTAATAATTTCCTGCACAAAGTGATACCTGACAGTCAATATGCTTTGTTCATGCATGATAGACTTGGTTTTTTGCCAAGTGAATTACACTCTAGCTGTCACAATACACAATAACCTATTTCTGAATAACCAACAAGTCTTCAAGAAACCCCTATAACCAAATTGCCTTCTTTGTTGCCTTTGTAACTACCATATACTCTGCTTCTGTTGTAAACAGAGTAACCGTGGACTGCAAAATAGACCTACAACTCACTAGTGTTTTAGCAAGAGTAAACACATAACCAGTAGTTGATCGACGTTTATCCAAATCATTTACGTAGTCAGAATCAACATATCTAACCACACACTGACCAAGAGTATCATCACACTCAAATACTAAACTAACATCTACGGTATTCAGAAGATATCGTAGAATTTATTTCACAGCTTTCCAATATTCTTTTCCAGAATCATGCATATACCTGCTCACAATGCCAGCTGCTTGTGAAATATCAGGTCTCGTACACACCATAGCATACATTAAACTACCAACTGTATTTGAATAAGAAACTCTCGACATATACTCACATTCCTCATTAGTGCTAGAAGATAAAATTGCACTTAACTTGAAATATGAAGCAAGTGGGATAATCACAGATTTTGATTGTTCTGTCATGCCAAAATGTTGTAGCACTTTCTTCAGATATTGTTTCTGGGATAACCAAATCTTACCTCTCTTTCGATCTCTACTTATCTCCATGTCGAGAATCATTTTAGCTTCACTCAAATCTTTCATTTCAAACTCTTGATTCAACTGAACTTTTAACTTTTTAATCTCTTCTTGGCTCTTTGAAACTATCAATATATCATTCACATACAAGAGTAGATAAATGAAAAACTCATCATGTAACTTGCAAAAATATACAAAGTGATTAAATTTGCTTCTAGTGTACTTTAACCCTATCATAAACCAATCAAATCGCTTGTACCACTATCTCGGAGATTGCTTTAATCCGTATAACGATTTCTTCAATTTGTAAACCCAATTTTTTTTTCCAGCAACCTTAAATCCATCTAGCTAAGCCATATAGATTTCTTCTTCCAAATTACCGTGTAAAAAAGTGATTTTCACATCAAGTTGAATTAGTTCCAAATTAATCTGTGCTACTAAGGCTAACAAAATTCGAATGGAAGAATGTTTAATAACTGGAGAAAATACCTCATTATAATCAACTCTTTCCTTCTGAGCGTAGCCTTTCGCCACTATTCTTATCTTATAGCGGACATCGTTCTTATCAGGAAATCCTTCTTTCTTTGCAAATACTCATTTGCATCCAATTGCCTTTTTACATTTACATAGTTGAGCTAACTCCCAAGTTTGTTTATTCTGAAGAGACTGCATCTCTTCATCCATTGCTCTATTTCACTCCTCATCTTCTTAACTTCTAATTGTTTCTCTATAGGTGGAAAGAATATCATCTACAATTCGAAGTGCATAGGCCACCACTGTATCAAGGAAACAATCAGGTTTTCTTAATTTCTCATCGTGGTTTGTCATGTGCAATTGAGCTTGGTTGTTGTGAAAGTTCTTGGGTTAAAATTTCTTCCTTTCTTTCTTTAACATCCTCCTCTACCACTGGACTGTCGATATAAACTGGATCAACTTTGGGTTTTTCAAACTCCACATGTTGCAGAGCACTCTCCACCTGCTGCTAAACATTACTGGTCTTCTTTTCTTTTCCAGAATTGCTAAGTATCACCTTTTTCAACATGGCAGATTCATTAAAAGTAATATCTCTGCTAAAAATAATTTTCTTCGAATTTGGACACCAAAGGTGATATCCTTTCACACCCAAGTTTATTCTCATGAACAATGCTTTCTTGGCTCTCGGATCCAACTTAGACTCCTTCACATAATAATAAGCAGTGGAACCAAATACATGTAAGGAATCGTAATCATAAGCAGGTTTTACAGTCTATATCTCAATCGGTGTCTTACTTTCAATTGCAGCTGATGGTAATCGATTAATGAGATGACACACATAAGTCACTGCCTCGGCCCAAAATCTCTAGCTTAACCCAGCGTTAAGCAGCATACACCGAACCTTCTCCAGCAAAGTCCGGTTCATGCATTCTACCACCCCATTTTGCTGTGGTGAATCTGTGTTGGTAAAGTATCGAAAAATACCTTTATCTTGGCAAACTTTCAGAAATAGATTATTTTTATACTCACCATCGTTATCTAATCTGAGCTTCTTTATCTTCCTTCCTATCTAAGTCTCAATCATCTTTTTTCATTTAAGAAAAATTTTCAACACTTCATCTTTAATCTTCATCAGATACATCCAAATTCTTCTAGAGTAATCATCAACAAAAGTAACAAGGTAATCCATATTTCCCAAAAAAAGTGTTCTAGTATGGCCCCAAATATCAGAGTGAATATAGTCTAAAATACCTTTAGTATATTGATAGCAGTGTCAAACTTCACTCTTTTCTTCTTTTCCATGACACAATACTCACAGAAATTCAATCTATAGGTTTTTGCACATTTTAGTAAGTCTTTCTTCACTAAATTATGCAAACCTCCCATACCTGCACGACCAAATCGCATGTGCCACAATATGGTTGTTTCTGCATATGTATCATCTTAAAAGACTGTAGCCGCTGATCCGATAACTGTACTATCCTGAAAATAGTATAAATTATTCTTCTCCATACCTTTCATCACCACAAGTGCGCCTGAAGTGACTCTGAGAACTCTATCTCGGATAGATATAACAAAACCTTTTGCTTCTAACTCTCCCAAAGAAATGAGATTCTTCTTTAAATCCGGTACACACCGAATATCTGTCAAATCTCTGGTTGATCTATCATGATTTTTTAAATGGATTGAAACTATCTCAGTTGTCTTGCAAGAGCTGTCGCTGTCCATAAAAACAATTCCTCCATCAATCTCTTCAAAATTGATGAACTACTCTTTATGAGGACACATATGATAAGTGCATTCAGAATCCAAAAAATCTACTTATCAGAATGGAAAACTGAAGATAGACCAACCAATTCAAAATCTGAGTCATCAACTTCACACTTGGCTACACACGCATCAGAATCAGCCTTGTCATTATTATTTTTCTTCAACTTTGGACAATCTTTCATTCAATACCCTTTCTTATGACAAAATGTACATTTATCTTTATCAAGTCTGCCTCTTGACTGGGATCTGCCTCTCCGATTGGATTTATGACTCTGAGATCGGCCTCTAGCAGCATACGCCTCAGCTGTATTGTACCCATGCTCTTTCTGATCTTTCTTCCTGATTTCAGAATTGTACAATACATTGTATACTTCATCAAAAGTCGCATTATCCTTAACACGAAGGAGAATAGTGACAAAATGATCATACTCATCAGGAAGAGAGGCCAACAATAATAAAGTCTAAATCTTCATCTTCAACAGTCTCATCCAAATTTAACAAATCTGTTATTAATTTATTAAAAGCAGTAATATGATCATTGATGGATGTATTTGGTTGATACTGGAAGCAGAACAATTTCTTCTTCAAATAGAACCGATTCTCACTACTCTTCTTCATAAACTTGTTCTCCACATCATTCCACATCTTAGTTGCAAACGTCTCTCCCATGAAAGGATACTTATGTTTCCTTGTGAGACAAGATCAAATGGAACCATACGCTTGATGATTGATTCTTTCTCATTTTTTATCGGTCATCTTCTCTGGTTTCTCCTCTTCCATAGCAACATCTAAGTCTTACTGATAAAGAATATCCAAAATCTCGCACTGCCACATGCTGTAATTGTTACGGCCATCAAACTTCTCAAATTCGAATTTTGCATTAGTCACAGCAACCTTAACTAGTGTAGACGAAAAAGTTTTTGCCATTTTTCAATAATTTTCCTATGCCAAGGTCGACCCTTCGGCTCTGATATCACTTGTTGTGGAAAGTAAATATCTTACCCATATAAATAGGCACCCAAAATAGTGCCACACAAAAACTAATGGTAGAGAATAAAGAAACCAATGCAAATAAGAGAAGACACAAAATTTAATTAGATTCGGTAAATATTATCTACGTCCTCGGGCGCCAACGATCAATCCACTATCACCAAATTTGAAATTACAATGATCTCTGACAAATTAGAAACTCCCCTAAGAATAGGAGAATTTTTTCAAACCCCAAAAACCAAAATTACAACTTGAAATTTTTTAAATTTGAAAACTTCTCAAAATAAAAGTTATTTTCTCAAAACAGTTTTATAAAAAAACTAATTGTTTTTGGGAAACTAAAAACCAAAAATTCAAGGCCCTATTTATAGGATCATTGGGTGGTGTCTTTTTAGCTCCCAACCAATGTGAGACTTATAGAGTCACACCCAAATTCAGAGTCACACCCAAATTCAACATATTAGGCATGTGGATGCAAAATAACAAGATGGAGCTTTCTAATTTCTTATTGAAGTCGCAATTTGAATAGTTGGATCAGTAGAAAACTTCTTGTAGAGGACCACTCTAGTGAGTTGCAGGTCAACAATGTAAATATTGATTTTCAGTTAATTAAAAATTAATTAAATAGATCATTTAGAACATTGTCTCCTGGCATTATATAAGAAATATTTATATTTTTTTAGCGTAATTAGTGGAATTAAGACCCTTGCATTCTATTAATCAAGAATTACTTAAACAAACTGCTTTCAACATTTCACTTAGAGTTGCATGAAAGGATACTTATGTTCACTTGTGAAACAAGATCAAATGGTACTATACGCTTGACGATTGATTCTTTTTCATTTTTTATCTGTCATCTTCTCTGGCTTCTCCTCTTCCATAGCAACATCTAACTCTTACTGATAAAGAATATCCAAAACCTCGCACTGCCACGTGCTGTAATTGTTACGGCCATCAAACTTCTCAAATTCGAATTTTGCATTAGTCACAGCAACCTTAACTAGTGTAGACGAAGAAGTTTTTGCCATTTTTCAATAATTTTCCTATGCCAAGGTCGACCCTTCGGCTCTGATATCACTTGTTGTGGAAAGTAAATATCTTACCCACATAAATAGGCACCCAAAATAGTGCCACACAAAAACTAATGGTAGAGAATAAAGAAACCAATGCAAATAAGAGAAGACACAAAATTTAATTAGATTCGGTAAATATTATCTACGTCCTCGGGCGCCAACGATCAATCCACTATCACCAAATTTGAAATTACAATGATCTCTGACAAATTAGAAACTCCCCTAAGAATAGGAGAATTTTTTCAAACCCCAAAAACTAAAATTACAACTTGAAATTTTTTAAATTTGAAAACTTCTCAAAATAAAAGTTATTTTCTCAAAACAGTTTTATAAAAAAACTAATTGTTTTTGGGAAACTAAAAACCAAAAATTCAAGGCCCTATTTATAGGATCATTGGGTGGTGTCTTTTTAGCTCCCAACCAATGTGAGACTTATAGAGTCACACCCAAATTCAGAGTCACACCCAAATTCAACATATTAGGCATGTGGATGCAAAATAACAAGATGGAGCTTTCTAATTTCTTATTGAAGTCGCAATTTGAATAGTTGGATCAGTAGAAAACTTCTTGTAGAGGACCACTCTAGTGAGTTGCAGGTCAACAATGTAAATATTGATTTTCAGTTAATTAAAAATTAATTAAATAGATCATTTAGAACATTGTCTCCTGGCATTATATAAGAAATATTTATATTTTTTTAGCGTAATTAGTGGAATTAAGACCCTCGCATTCTATTAATCAAGAATTACTTAAACAAACTGCTTTCAACATTTCACTTAGAGTTGCATGAAAGGATACTTATGTTCACTTGTGAAACAAGATCAAATGGTACTATACGCTTGACGATTGATTCTTTTTCATTTTTTATCGGTCATCTTCTCTGGCTTCTCCTCTTCCATAGCAACATCTAACTCTTACTGATAAAGAATATCCAAAACCTCGCACTGCCACGTGCTGTAATTGTTACGGCCATCAAACTTCTCAAATTCGAATTTTGCATTAGTCACAGCAACCTTAACTAGTGTAGACGAAGAAGTTTTTGCCATTTTTCAATAATTTTCCTATGCCAAGGTCGACCCTTCGGCTCTGATATCACTTGTTGTGGAAAGTAAATATCTTACCCATATAAATAGGCACCCAAAATAGTGTCACACAAAAACTAATGGTAGAGAATAAAGAAACCAATGCAAATAAGAGAAGACACAAAATTTAATTAGATTCGGTAAATATTATCTACGTCCTCGGGCGCCAACGATCAATCCACTATCACCAATTTGAAATTACAATGATCTCTGACAAATTAGAAACTCCCCTAAGAATAGGAGAATTTTTTCAAACCCCAAAAACCAAAATTACAACTTGAAATTTTTTAAATTTGAAAACTTCTCAAAATAAAAGTTATTTTCTCAAAACAGTTTTATAAAAAAACTCATTGTTTTTGGGAAACTAAAAACAAAAAATTCAAGGCCCTATTTATAGGATCATTTGGTGGTGTCTTTTTAGCTCCCAACCAATGTGAGACTTATAGAGTCACACCCAAATTCAACATATTAGGCATGTGGATGCAAAATAACAAGATGGAGCTTTCTAATTTCTTATTGAAGTCGCAATTTGAATAGTTGGATCAGTAGAAAACTTCTTGTAGAGGACCACTCTAGTGAGTTGCAGGTCAACAATGTAAATATTGATTTTCAGTTAATTAAAAATTAATTAAATAGATCATTTAGCACATTGTCTCCTAGCATTATATAAGAAATATTTATATTTTTTTAGCGTAATTAGTGGAATTAAGACCCTCGCATTCTATTAATCAATAATTAATTAAACAAACTGCTTTCAACATTTAACTTAGAGTTACAAGAAATATTTAAAAAAAACATAACTACAAAATGCAAAATACAATACAAATTAAATAAGACACTCTATCAATATTTTTCTTAAACTCATGAAAGTTGAGATATTTAATTTCAAAATATTGAGAAAAATTCATCTCTATCATTATTCTAAATGATATTTTTTAATTTCTTTTTGGCGAAAGAAATTGCTCAATTTTGTCTTACAGAAAAGAGTACTAAGTGAAATCAAACAAATTACGTTTCTTTGTTCTTAATTTCTTTCGTACTAATCAAAGCATTGTGCTCCGTTTGATATGGGGGTTGACGATAGGTTAGCATCATCCTAAGAAGATATTGTAATTAGCACATCTCAATTTCTAAATGACTGCATTATGTCACTAAACTTGGTTGTCGCGTGACTCTGTGTGTCTTTAACATGAAATATAAAATGTATTGCTCAAGTAATCGTGCATGCTGCCTACACGTACACTTAATATAATTAAACCTGGGATTAGTTAATACTAGGAAAAAAAATAATAAATAAATAAGAGAACAAAGGTTTCTTTGGAATTTTTTTAGTGATTTCTTGTGTATTTTGAGCGATCGTGATATATGTATTGAACCCATAATATTAATTATATTAATACGAAATATAACTCACGTTCTACTTGTTTTCACCATTAGTTTCTAATTTATTTTGCTCCAACACTTGGTGCTTAATAAGACAGCATGTAGTAGCCATCGATCACAATAAAAAAAAATGGTGATTAAAAAAAAAAAAAAAAAGCTCATCAACAGATTTCTTGTGAGCTTATTATAGCTTGATCTCTTAGTCTGACAAAATTGTACTCCATATATTTAAGTAATTTTTTTTTAAATTTATTGTAATCTGATGCGTAAATAAAGATAAATCATATAAATGGCCATTGATATTTATTTTTTATTTTTTTTAATGGTTTACTAATAGAGCAGATTAAATCTCCATCTCCTCTATCTAAATTTTCAACAATTTAACATTATAATATTATAATGAATTAGTAGCCACTACTCTAAAGATGGTATCTTCACAAGCAAAAGCTAAATGAAATTTCTATTACGCAAGAATATGTTCTAACTTTTACTCTAAAAAGTTTGAACAAGTAAAGTATTATGACCCATCTTATCTTGGTTTTTATATGCAAACTCTCTACCTCTCATTATAGATATCAGGTTGGAAAAGAAATACAAAATGTTATTAAATAAAGCGGAGATCAATATGTGGTTGTTTGCGCCAAGCTTCAAACAAATATATAAAGAAAAGAAATGTAAAATTAGTAAATATGAGAGAAATATGAGATAAGGTTAATATGAACACCATAAATAACTAGTTTTGGATAATATTTTCTACATTGAGCTCTCTATATGATATTTATTTATTTATTTCCCTCTTCGTTGCAATTGCTCTCCACAAAATTTGTTTTATAGAGCATTTGCTTTTCTAACATGTAGTTACCCTAAGTGTGAGGAGATACTTGTGAACTAGCTAGATTGTGTTATTTTCTTCTAGAGTAGAAAAAGTAATCCCCACTCGGAGATCTAATTGGTCTTCTTGTATTGCTTTTCTTTTCTTTTCATTTTCTCGTGAATGTGCTTATCTAACTAATCATCTCCAAATTAAGTGGCACACAAGAAGTCTCAAGAGGAATAAAGTTCAAGTTCTTTTAAAAAAGGGTTAGGATGGATAGAGAAGTTATTGGATGGTTTTAAGTTGACTCCGAGATCAGATGGTAGGATCACATTTGCTTACGTGAAGAAGAGGAGGTCTCTCTATCATCATTTTTTTTTTTTTCCCCAACAAAATTAAGGGATGGATGTGCCTATCTCTCTATCATTATTCATTTTCATATCAAATTAGCGTAGTTGCAGAAAAATGGCCCAATTTCTTCTCGTCTTTCTTTTGAAGGGGACAATATTTTATAAGTGGTCCTAAGCCATTGATATTTGTCGAGTCCAAATTAAAAAAGCATAATTACTAACCATAGAAAAACTTTTGTGAGATTGTCTTTTTGTCTCCTTCACTCCTGTTCCAACGCTCCCCATACATTGCATATATAATAAGAACATATATGAAAAGATTCATGTGAAAGGTGTGCAGATTTTTGGTTCGCATAACTTTAGTGGCATTCTGGACATCTGTGATAATATATAGTGTTGTCATGAGATGATCATGAAAAGCCAATGCAACCCAATAGATCAAGTTATGCAAAAAAGTAGATGCGTATGGTATTTTTTATTTTATTTTTATTTTATTTTATTTCTACCAATAATTAGTTTGGCCTTTGACCACGTGAAATTTGAGACTATGTTGAGAAAAAAATTGCCTGCAGCTCACCATCGAATCACTTCACCTTTACGTTTAGGGGCTGAGAATTGTTTGGCGTGGGATCTTGATTCATGCCCTACCCAACTTTGAGCAGACCATGATTGATCACTTCCCTACCACTTCTTTTTAATTTTCCAACTAAAGGGAAAAATTTTTGGCTTTCTTGATCATTCATTCACTTTCTTTTCTTTGTGTGGTTTGATGGTAGACTAAAAACAACAAATTTTAGATATTGCTTTAACTAGCTAGATTTCGTATTTTCTTTTTGGGTAATGTCACGGCTGCACATTTGGAGATGCTACATTTACGTTCCTCCCTTATTATCAAAAAGAAAAAAAAATAATAAAAAAAAGAGTTCGAGAGCAGTTTTATAAGAACTAAGCTAGCTTATTCTAATTATCGATCATGCATATATATATATATATATATATATATATATATATATATATATATATATATATATATATATATATATATATATATATATATATATATATATATATATAATCATCCATCGCTTTTACTAGTTAAAGTTATTGTCTTATGTGCAATTCTTCTTGATTAAACTATAAACTGAAAGAGAAAATGAAAAATAGTTTTGTATTTTGATGTATTATAAGAACTAAGCTAGCTTATTCTAATTATCGATCATGCATATATATATATATATATATATATATATATATATATATATATATATATATATATATATATATATATATATATATATATATATATATATATATATATATATATATATATATATATATATATATATATATATATATATATATATATAATCATCCATCGCTTTTACTAGTTAAAGTTATTGTCTTATGTGCAATTCTTCTTGATTAAACTAAAAACTGAAAGAGAAAATGAAAAATAGTTTTGTATTTTGATGTATCAATGGTACAATGGCCATCTTTTTATAGGTGAAGTTGTCAAACATAAAAGGTAAAAAACAAAAAAAAATACAAATTGATACTAATTACATAAAATCTTCAATCACATAATTTATCTAATTAGAGATATTAGTCAAATATACTAAGTTAGGAAGATATCACGAGATCCTTTAATAAATTAATTGGAGAGATTAGTTAAATATACTAAGTTAGGAAGATATCATGAGATTCTCTGATAAATTAGAGGATTTATCAAATATTAGAGGATTTGTCGTATATCATGAGATATGCTAATATCCCACCTCAAACTTAAGATGTTTTGGAAGACATCATATTTATTTTGGAAACGAGATCATGATGACAATCAGGTGGATGGGCCTTGGTAAAGATATCGGCGAGCTGATCAGTCGACGAAACCGAAAGAAGACGAAGAGTGCCTGCTTGTATTCGCAGCAGAAATTCCTTGCCTTCCTTCCATTGAAATAACTTGATTTACAACGAAAGTGAACAAAAGAAAAATAGAACAAACGAGAGGATTTATATCTATATCGCTCTCTTTTACAATGAATTGTGGGATCTGTGTGGTGATGGAATCTATCAAGTAGCTCCTTTGGACGATAGCGGCCGACTTTTGGAACTTTTCTTCTCTTCTCTTCACGAATTCAAGGCTCTATGCGTAACTTGAACTCTCCAAGATGCTCGAGAAATCTGATTCTCCGGAAAAGATCCTCTAAGACTTCCTCAAGAGGGTATTTATAGCCTTAGGATGATATGAGAGTTTCTATCTAAATAGAATTTGTACTCACCAAGGATTCCAATCAAATATCTTAGTTTTGATTTAAATCTCTTGATTTTAGAGTTCTGATTGGACTTAATTTTGGTACTTGGATAAGTCCAACTCATAATCTCAATCAATTTGAGATTCTGGTTATCTGCTCACGCAGAGATAATCTCGCCAAAACGCGGAGCTAAAGAACCAGAACGCGGAGTTATTTGAGTAGCTCCGCGTTTTACTCAAACGCGAGGCTAAAATTGCCAGGCGCGGAGCTAACTTATTTTAACTCCGAATTCTGTTGTGGAAAACTCTATTTACTTAGAAATTTTCACTGTCAACAGCTTGTAGGCGATGACGCTCAAAATGGCAATCAATCTCAATGTGCTTAGTGCGCTCATGAAAGACATTATTATGAGCAATCTGAATAGCATTATGATTGTCATAATAAATAGGAGTACTAAAGTCCCGAGACATGTCCATATTCTAGAGAAGCCAACGAATCCAAAGAAACTTAGAAGTAGTGTCAGTAAGAGTGCAATATTCAGTTTCGGTATTAGAGCGAGTAACAACAATCTTCTTCTTACTCCGCCAGGAAATAAGAGACTCACCCAGTAAAAAAAGAAATCTAGTGGTGGATCATTGATCGGTAGGATCACCTACCCAATCAGCATAAGAATAAATCTGCAATTGCAATAATGAGCGAGATGAAAAATAGAGCAAATGTCTCCCCATAGTCAATACCATACTCATGAGTATAGCCCTTGGCCACAAGACGAGCTTTATACGGCACTGGAGACCCATCAGAATCGGTTTTAATTTTGTAGACTAATTTGTTGCCAATAATAGTCTTGTGAAGAGGCTGATCAATCAAATCCCATGTATGAGTCTTATGAAGAGCATCCAACTCTTCAGACATAGTTTGCTGTCAAAGAGGGTTAGAGCTAGTCTCGCGATAAGTGCGAGACTCGTGAAGAGTGGCAAGAGCACAAAAACAATGATAATCAGTGAAACGAGTAGGGAGAGCTCTTACCCTAGAGGAACAACGAATATCCAAATTGATAGATGACTCAAGGGTATCAGACATAGTGGATGGGCCAACAGATGAAGTAGATTGAGGAGAGTCAGATGCAATAATAGGGTCAACAGACAATCCAGAAATATCAGAAACTGACGTTGAGTGACTGTCTAATGGGTTTTCAATACCTGCATTAGAAAGAGAGTCTAGAAAAAGATCAAATGCGAAGTTAGTGAAAATAGAGTTAGCAGAAAAAGGTCCAAATGAGATATGAGAGATACTGGTCAAAGTTTTGTGTTCCCAAAACTGAACATGACGGGAGATACGAAAATGTTTGATAACAGGATCATAACACCGATAACCCTTATGTTCAATGCCATAACCAAGAAAACAACAGAGATGAGAATGTGGCCTAAGTTTAGTGCGCTCATGAGATAGTAGTAAGACAAAATAAGCACAGCCAAAAACTTTCATAAGAGAGTAATCGGGTATCTTTCCGTAGAGGAGCTCATATGGAGAGTGATTTGAGAAAGTAGGAGATGAGACCCTATTAATTGTGTAAATGGCTGTAAGAACATCTTCACCCTAAAAAGATTAAGGAAGCGAGACAGAAATAAGCAAAGAGCATATAGTATCAAAGATGTGACGATACTTACGCTCAGCACGATCATTCTATTTTGAAGTTAAGGGTATGAACGATGAGATAAAATACCTTATTATGTGAGTTCGGCAAGAAAAGAAGCAGATGTGTACTCCATGGCATTATCAGAATGAAAGACTTTAATGGTCCGATCAAACTGAGTTTTTATCATCTGCTTAAATTCACGAAAAATACTAAGTAACTCTGAATGATCATGTAAGAGATAAAACCAGGTGTATCGTGAATAATCATCAACAAATTTAACAAAATAACGAGATCCTCCATTAGTAGAAATAGGAGCAGGGCCTTGAATATCTGAATAAATTAGATCAAAAGATGCAGAAGATAAAGAAATACTTTCATTAAAAGGTAAAGCTGTCTGTTTTCCCAACTGACATGAAAGACAATCAAATGATTCAAAGTTGACTTTCTCTAAATAACCACTTGATGTTAAAAATTGAACACGTGATAAGGAAGTACGACGAAGGCGAGAATGCCAAATGCTTAAGGAGACAGATGCTGCAATGGGTTGAGCAGAATCAGAATTTGGAAGATGAAAGAAGGAAGCTCAAAAAGACGGCCAATTTTACGCCCGATCCCAATTAACTAGCCCATTTGTTGATCCTGCACATCATATCCTTTATTAGAAAAAGCTAAAATAAGACTAAATTCAACAAGTTGTCTAACAGAGAGAAGATTTAAAACTAAATCAAGGACAATATATGTATCAAGCACAAAAAGAGCAGAAGTAGAGGTAAGACCAATATAACTAACAGACATATGTGAACCATCAGCAGTATAAATGACAGGAGGAGGTTCTAGAGATTTTTTATTAGATACGAGAGAAGAATCAGGAGTCATGTGATTGCAGCAAGCAGTGTCAAAAAACCAAGGAGATAATTTATTTGAGAAGACTGAAAAGGTAGTAGAAGGGATAGAACCTGATTGACAATAGCTTCAAAATCAGCTGCAGAGAGAGAGGAAGCAGATAGATTGTCCGAAAAGGATGAATTGGTAGAAGCAGCAACAACAGTTTTGGGTATTTGAGTTTTTAGAGTACCTCTTGCTTTTTTAGCCTTTCTCTTAAAACAATCAGATATGTGGTGACTATCTTCCTTACAATAATAACAACGACCGTTGAAGCGGCATGATTTAGCGGAAGCAACAGCCCCAATAGGAAGGACTAAGATGGAAGAGTTTGGAGTTGCAGTAGTTATGACCAAGTCAGTAGAATAAACACGATGAGTCTTCTGTCGTGTCTCCTCTGAAATAAACTCTGTGAGAGCAATCTCGAGTATAGGAAGAGGAGATCGATGGAGAAACGAAGCTCTATTACTTTCAAAATCATCACGAATATGCATCATGAAGTGGATGAACTGACACCGATCTCGATAATCTGCAAAAAGTTGGCCATACTTTTCACCCGGAAAAGTTAGGTCAGCCTAACAAAACTGATCACAGATGCTACTAACCTAAGAGTAAAACTCAGCAATAGACTGGAATGCCTCTTGATGCATTTGATATAACTTAGATTCCAATTAAAACTGAAGAGCAACATCACCAGAACAGTTGCATCGATTCGCCAAAAAAATTAATGCAAGTTTGGTATTTCGAAACTTTAGCAATAGACTCTGAATAGAAGGAACTGAGGTATTAATAAACCAAGATAAAATCTTACAGTGAGTACCTTCCCATTTCTCAAGCCGCTCATCAAACTTTTCTTCACTTTTAGAGTCAGTCTTTGTGGGTGCTAGTTTGGACCCATTAACAAACTCCATAAGCGACGACCAATAAGAAAAACTGATATTTACTGAGTCCATGCATTGTAATTGGTGCCATCTAAAACAATCTCTATAAGGCGAGTAATTTCATTAGAAGAAGTCATAGAAAAATTATGATACTAACCAAATAAGAGCAACAGAAGACACGAGTGGAATGGATGTTGCACGGATAGACGGGTCCCAGAACAAAATAATGAGAGCGGGTCGCTGGATCAAGGTGCAGGTCAGAGACCTCAGAACAAAAGGAAGTCGGATCTCATAGAGCCTCTGATACCATAATGAAATTATAAACTGAGAGAGAAAATGAAGAATATATTTGTATTCTGAGGTATCAATAAACTGTATAATGGTCATTCTTTTATAGATGAAGGTGATAAACATAAAAGGTAAAAAAAAAAAAAAAGAATATACAAATTGATACTAATTACATAAAATCCTCAATCATATAATCTATCTAATTAGAGATATTAGTTAAATATACTAAGTTAGGAAGATATTACAAGATCTTTAAATAAATTAATTAGATAGATTAATCAAATATATTAAGTTAGGAAGATATCATGAGATTATCTAATAAATTAGATGATTTATCAAATTAATATTAGAGGATTTATCATATATCATGAGATACGCTAATACTTCTGTTCCCATAGAATTGGTCTTTTACTTAGAGTCTTTCATAACATAAATCAATGGTTTTATCGGTTGAATCACGTCAATGGGACTGCCTACTATAAAAATTGCAGTGAAGAGAAGATCCGAATCCAATCCAAGTTACTCTAGTCTTTCTAAAACAAGATAAAACGCCTTGTCATTGTTAATAGAAACCAGAATAATTAATTGTCTTGGTTGATCTAATTGTCAAGGAATTTTTTGTCAACATCACCGATGAGGAAAAATTTAAAAAAAAAAAATGACATGATTGATATATAGATTGATAGATCGAGATAGATCAAAATTAATGATATTTAACAATCAAGTGTTCCTTATTAATTGAACTCCCATTTAGCAATTTGTTTTCTTCCATTAAACATACAAACATTCATTTAGGTATCAACCCAATCAAGATGTTTTGGTTGATTATATAATTAAGAGAAAGGTGCTCGCAAGTTGTACGAAATTTTCTAGTTCATCGGTCTAATTCACTGTCACTTCCAACATGACAAAAGGAAATGTAAATAAGTTTAGTTTCCACATGTTTGTTGAAAAACTCACATATATTGCTAATCCCAATCGTCAACACACTACGGAGATGTTGAGAGAGGCAACAATGACATCCACATCCGAGTATCTAACAAATCCTCTTACGATGTAGGAATGAATCAGTATCAATCAATGTGTATGTATATATATGTGTGCGCACACACACACAATATATACATATATATGATTACTGTAGGTGAGCCGCCAGCTCAGGAAAAGTTACGTGAGCTAACGGTAAAATTATAATGATCAAATAATTTTTTTTTCAATTTTTTTTTTACTATTACTATCTCTACCTCCTTATCTTCTTTCTAATTAAATTTTATAAATTTTGAAATTCATTTACCCTTTCATCAAGTGTATACAAAATATTTTATTCCTTGATAACCATTAATTTTGTGTTAATTTGCTGAAGGGCCAAATCAAAACTAAAACCTAAGAAAATAAGTATGAGTGAATTCCAGGGAGTCGAAATCATAATCCAAAAGAAATTTTTTAAAAAATATTATTGGTGATAGCGAAAATAAACTGCAGCTCAGCTAACTTACATGAGCTATCAACTCCTTTCCATTTCTCTCTCTCTCTCTATATTTTTTTCCATCTTTCTTTTCTTTTATTTTCTTCTCTTTTCTCTTACTTTTTCTTTCTTCCATTTTCTTTTGAACCAAATAAAGCTTTAATCTCTCAGACATGTGACATTTTTGTCTTCATGACATCTTTCCTTTTCGCTATTGGAAATGCATACTTTTTGGATGTCTCGTTACATATATCAAAAATTAGGGTGTGTTTGTTTGTATGAAAGTAAAATTGAAGTACTTATACTACTTCATATGTTTGTTTAGTTAGGAAGTAGAATGTAAATTACTTCTTAAAAGATGAAGTGGAGCCTATGGAAGAAGGATGGAAGTAAAAAGTATTATTATTTAATTCTCTTATAAGTTTACTTTTTCTTATTTCTTTCAAATAAATTAATGTTTTATTTCTCTTCTATTTTTTCTTCTTCTAGAAGATAATACACAAATATTAGAAGTATTGGAAGTAGAATAGTTCGTTTTTAAAAGTTACTTCTTATTTTCTTCCTTAATTCAAGTACTTTCAGATATCCAAACGAGTACCCATTTGGAAAAACATTTATTATTATTATTATTATTATTATTATTAGTCACCATGACCACCTACCATGTTGCTAAATAGATATTGATTTTGCTTCTATTATCTTTACAATTACATATGATAGGGTCATACAAAAAGCCCAATCCTATTGAAAATCAATTATAATAAATTCCCTCCTTAAAAAAGTTTAGCCAATAATAAATTCTATTAAATTCCATCCTTAAGAATTTAGCCAACAATTAAGGAGAAAAATAAATTGCTCTCTTTAAACTTATAGCAAGCAATCATATCGAAATGCAAAATAAAGCCTTCCTCCCTCCAATTCTGAACCCCACGCGCACACACAAACACACACGAGTGCGCACATTTGGGAATCGAGGAACACCCCTCGAAATTGCATTGGGCGGTTTGGCCACATCACACTCCCCACACCACACTTGTGCCAGTGCCCCATCCCCAATTATCACCCCTACCCCCCTCGCTAGTGAGAAAAGACTAAAGTGCCCTTCCCGCCTTCTATATAACCCCCCGCGTTAATGCCTTGATCTCATCTCCTCTCCTCATTTAATACCTCTCACCGGCCATCGCTCATCGTCTTCCTCCTAATTTGCTCCCAATTCTAGTGATATTCTAGAGAGAGAAAGAGAGAATGAACGGTGGCGATCTACCCAATACGGACGGTGGCAGCACCAGAAAGATTGTGCCTGACGCCTGGGACTTCAAGGGCCGCCCGGCCGTCCGATCCGAGACCGGCGGCTGGTCCAGCGCCGCCCTAGCCCTCGGTCTGCACAAGATCTTTTCTAGTTTCAATTACAACCATTTTATTTCTTACCATTTTTGGCGATTAGTATACGGATAATGATATTCGCTAACTTATTATTATTGTTATTAATTTTACCGGAAATTAATTTTAAAAAATAAAGGAGTGGAGCTGTGCGAGAGGCTAACTACGCTCGGCATAGGCGTGAATCTGGTGACGTACATCACCGACACGATGCACCTCGGCAATGCTGTCGCCGCCAACGTCGTCACCAACTTCATGGGCACCTCCTTCATGCTCTGCCTCCTCGGCGGCTTCATCGCCGACACCTACCTCGGCCGCTACCTCACCATCGCCATCTTCACCGCCATCCAAGCCTCCGTAAGCTAACTGCTAGTAAAATCTGATGCCTGCCTTCAGATTTGAAATAAAATCGTAAACTGATTGAATCTTGTAATGAAGGGGGTGACGGTTCTGACGATATCGACGGCGGCGCCGGGGCTGCGGCCGCCGGCGTGCGAGTACGGCAGCGCGTCGTGCGAGACGGCGACGGGGACGCAGATGGGGGTGCTGTACTTGGCCCTGTACATGACGGCTCTGGGGACAGGGGGCCTGAAGTCGAGCGTTTCGGGGTTCGGGTCGGACCAGTTCGACGAGTCCGACGCGATGGAGAGGCGGCAGATGAACAAGTTCTTCAGCTGGTTCTTCTTCTTCATCAGCATCGGGTCTCTGCTGGCCGTGACCGTACTGGTGTACATACAGGATAACGTCGGCAGGCGGTGGGGGTACGGACTCTGCGCCGTGGCGATCGTCACCGGGCTGGCCCTGTTCATCGCCGGCACGCCCAAGTACAGGTTCAAGAAGCTGGTGGGGAGCCCGCTGACGCAGATCGCGGCGGCCGTGGTGGCGGCATGGAGGAAGAGGGGCGCCGAGCTGCCGTCGGATGCGTCGATGCTGTATGATGTCGACGAGAAGGTGGTGGCAGCAACGGAGGAGGAAAGCAATCGGAAGATCAAGGTCAAGCAGAGGCTGCCTCATACAGAGCAATTCAGGTCCTCACTCTGATCTCTCTCTCTCTCTCTCTCTCTCTCTCTCTCTCTGTGTGTGTGTGTTTCTAGTAAGATAATTAAGACTTAATTAGATAAAAATTAAATTAAATACAGTCCTAATATTATGGAGTTTGGAATCTTTTAGTTAAGTTTTAGGATCAGAGATACTTTTTTTAAGGGATTAAAATATGTGGGCCACATCACATGAGTGTCTTAATGTTTTCAATGGGTTAATTAGCAGTATAAGAATAGGATAACTTATTATTTTTAAAACTCTTATTTAGTTTAAACAATATATATTTTTGTAAAATTCTTAAATTATCCTTCTCTTCTCCGCTCAGAACTCTTCAAACCATGTCTGTCTAAAAGAGGGTAATTCAAAGATTTCATATATATGCGGTTTAAGTTAAATAGGAGTAAGAATAGCAAGAGAGTTTTAAATTTAAAGATAATAAGTTATACTATCTTATAATAAAATGGATTTCATTACAATTAATCTTTTTTTAAATTTACCCTCCGAAAATTTCTATCCCTGGAAAATTTCTGTCACCTCTCCAATGAGAAATTCTATTTGCGCACGGTATTTTACTCTTGTTGTCCTACTAGTTATTATTTACACCAAACTTCTATTTTAAAATACTACAATTTTACTCTCTGTGTCCAAAAACTTTTTCAAAAATACCCCTCCATTTCTCTAACTCTTCACCCCGTTCAATCCCATTTTTTTCCATTTTTGTTTGAATCTGATGCTAGTTTTAAAAAAATATTTTGGTTAGATATTAATACCAAACCAACTAAGAAACGTGCAGCAAGTGAAGTCTTCCCTATAAAAGAAAGCTAATTAACGATAAATTTCAAACAAATATGCATAAAATCTAAAAAAAAAAATTCAAATCGTAGCTTAGATTTGTTCTCTGACACCAATTGCATAATGGAATTTTCCATTTGCATAAAAAAACTCAAACTCCAAACCCAAATTTCACTTGTCATGGTAAAATCGAAGAATTTAAAATTCTTCTAATATTTTCAGGAATATTAATGTAAAAAATTTTAAATGATCAAGAAATCAAATCGATAATTTTGTAGGAGATATATTTTTATTAAATATAAAAAAAATATTTAGGATTTTAGAGAGAAAATAGAAGAGAAATATGATGATTCGTAGTTTTAAATTTTAAGAAATTTTAGTTTGGAATTTATAAGGATAAATTAGTAAAAAAAATAATAGCAAGAGTAAAATTACGTGTGCAAATAGAATTTTCCCACTCCAACTACATAGGTCAATGATAAAAGGTTATGTTAGTTACACTTGAACTTTCAAGTTAAAAATCTCAGAATAATTAATTTTAAATACGCACCCCTCGTGAAGTGGGATATGAATTTAAAAAACTATCTAGTGATCCTGGTCAACGCATTAGATGGATGTTATTGTTTTGTGTTATATTACGAATTAATTATAATTTATATAGCGATTAATCACGCGACACATCTCCATTATTAGATTTAGTTTGTCTCCCATTTTCGCTAATCTTTCGGGAGCCTCACGTTGTGATGGATGAATGATTAACTAGTGACTGTTAAGAAACAGTCGATGATGCCTGCCCAGGATCAAACCCACCCGATAACTCGATTCGGACATTTTACGTTTTTCTCCCTTTCAATTTATTTTGGGTTCCCTGTAGTATTAAGGATGTGTAACTTAACGCTCCTGAATTTTGAAACTCTAAAAAAAACTCTCTGAACTTAGTTATTTTTACTCTATTTTTTTACTAAACTATATTCTTGTTCCTCAAATTCCTATTCTACACTCATCTCTCCTTTTAACCAGCATTCTCATTAAAGGGAGGGATGAGAGTAGAATAGGAATTTGAGAGACAAGAGTGCATTTTAATAAAAAAAGAGAGTGAAAATAACTAAGTTTAGAAAGTTTTTTTGATACTTTCAAACTTCAGGAAGATTAAGTTATACATTTCCAAAATTTACAGGGTGTCAGTGTCAGTGTAATTAACCCATTTATTTTTTTGCCAAAGCTTTGGGTTGGTTCTGGGTTCGGTTGAAAACGAAATGATGAGGAAATGGGCAGAAAGAGGACTTTCTAAATGAGCACATCATTTACCCTAGTGAGCCCATCTTTAAGTGTACTTTTTGAACAGAAAAAAATAAAAAATAAAAGTTATGGGTCGGGTGGAGTCCAGTCCGGTCCAGTTCAGTCCCTTTTAAGGTGACTGTCTCTTTGGACTGAAGCTTGGAAAAGGGCAGTGAGTACGTAGGTAGTGGCTCCGAGCATTAGAAAAAAACGACAAGCACGAAGAGACAGATTTTGACTCACAAGCCCACACCAAAATTAACCTCACCTCATATCATCATTGATGCCCCCCCTTATCTTTATTTATTTCTCTGGTGGTACAAGGAAATCAATCAATGTGTACATTGAATTGATCGGATCCTCTGCAACTTGGACCGTGCAATCCAAATTAATTAAATCGCTGATTGAATCTGGTCCCCACCCATTGAATAATGTGGCTTGGTCTGTGATTTCAGGTTCTTGGACCGGGCTGCAATCATTGACGGCCCAGTGGAGCAGCAAACGAAGTGGCAACTCTGTACGGTGACGGACGTGGAGGAGGTTAAGATGGTGATCCGCATGCTCCCGATTTGGGCCACAACCATCCTGTTCTGGACCGTCTACGCCCAAATGACAACCTTTTCGGTCTCCCAAGCGACAAAGATGGACCGACACATCGGCCCCTCGTTCCAAATCCCCTCCGGCTCCCTCACCGTCTTCTTCGTCGGCTCCATCCTCGTCACCGTCCCGTTCTACGACCGCATTGTGGCCCCAGTCGCCCGTCGCCTGACGGGAAATCCCCAGGGCTTGACTCCCTTCCAGCGGATCGCGGTGGGCCTGCTCCTCTCCGTCCTCGCGATGTCCGCTGCGGCCCTGACCGAGCACCACAGGCTCCACGAGGCCCGAGCAAACGGAGTGACGATGACCGTGTTCTGGCTGGTGCCTCAGTTCTTCCTCGTCGGGGCCGGAGAGGCCTTCTGCTACATGGGCCAGCTGGACTTCTTCCTGAGGGAGTGTCCCAAGGGGATGAAGACGATGAGCACGGGCATGTTCCTTAGCACGTTGGCGCTCGGGTTCTTCCTAAGCTCGGCCCTCGTGTCGATAGTGCACATGGTGACGGGAGACAGCGGGCACGGGGCTTGGTTGCCGAACGACCTCAACAAGGGGAAGCTGTACGACTTCTACTGGCTGCTGGCGGTGCTGAGCTTGGGGAACCTGGTGGCGTTCTTGGTGTCGGCCAAGTGGTACGTGAACAACGAGAGTAGGATGGCGGACGGGGTGGAGATGGAGGATGTCGAGGCCTGTTGCCATGCCTGATGGATTTATGCATGCATGCATGTACGTACGTAGTTGTTCTCATACACCGGATCTTTGTCATGATCACCCATGCACCACCCGTAGCCAGCCTTTTTCTAAATGTATCGTTACTGTGTTCTTGTACAAAAAATTAATGGTTTCAGGAATCGGTAACAACTCTTAAGTTTCTCAAGGCCCACCGTTTCTCTTCAAAAAAACACACTTTATAAAGTTTCTGTAAACTGTTCTTCCTGCTGCTTACATTGACAATATTCTATGGAGTAAAAAATAAAAAAGATCGAGAGCCCAAATAAGAAACATGACTGAATATTGTATCATTGTGCATGATATATGTTACTTGATCAACAGATGCATATGTACGTAGATCGAGCAGAGCAGAAATATTTGACGAATTCTATAGTTTTGATGGTCTGCTAACACCACACACTACGCTTCATCAAGATTTCATTTGAAAAGTCTGGACCCAACGAGCGTCCATACTGGATATATTGATGGATGCTGCCAGTAGACATGATAGTGTCACTAAACTATATAAGATGGCAGTCATCTGCTCAAATATTTGGAAAGAACGTAACAACAGCACATTCAGGAGTGCGTCAGATTCGGTCTTTGAATGTCTATCTGTTATCCTTCTTCTTGACAAAAAAAACTTGGGCATGTGCTCTCTCTGATGGCGATGGCAGCGGGGAGAGAGACAGGGTTGCTTTGCAAGAGACTCTTCTCAGACCGGCAAAGAATAGTCCAGGGATATTTGAGATTTTTTTTGCCTATATGAGTTTTTTCAATAGTTCTATATTAGGATTAGTTACTAGTTCCAATTTTAAACAAATTTATATTTTTTGAAAACTTGTAGGAATGTGTTTCTATTTATTAATAGGTTTTTGGTTCACACGGCCGAGTGCTGAAAGTGCTTGCCAAAAAGCTTTTGTAATCAATTGTATAGGAGATTTTGGTTTATTATTAGGAATTTTAGGACTTTATTGGATAACAGGTAGTTTAGAATTTCGGAATTTGTTCGAAATAATTAATAACGGTGGCGGTTCATGAGGGTAGAGACACAGACATAGAAGGGAACAACAATGCTCGAGGAGTTTGAGAGTTTGTCTGTCTGGAAGGCCGTGGATCACTTAGGATGTGTTTAGCTATTGGAAGTAGTGGAAGTAGAAAAGAAATTAAAAAGTAATTTTCAAGGTGGAAATAGAAGAAAATATTTCTTCTTGTGTTTTGGTTGCTAGTTTTTGGAAGGACAAAATGATTTAGAAAGTGGGATGGTGATTATTATTTAATTGATTAAAATAAAACATACTTATATCATTTTATTTTATTTTTTTATGTTTAAAACTATAATTTTTGAATGGTAATGATAGTATGGAAATAAAAAATTTATTTTGCTTCCCTTAATCCTCTACTTCCTACTGATATCTGGGCATTTTAAATTTAGAAATATTCAATAAGGCCCTACTTATCAAATGGTGGTGGAATCTAATATCCCGTCCTGAGAGAACGCTGCAGCGTTTACTTCTCACCAAGTATGGCCCAAATAAGGGCACATGGAGATTCAGATTGAGAAATAAATCACAGATATCAGCGTTCTGGAAAGGAGTACTTCCGACAAAGACAAGGTTTCTGTCTAGCATCTCGTTTGAACCAGGAAATGGAGAGGCTATTTTCTTTTGGAAGGACAGGTGGGCTACGGACATTCCGCTGAGTATATTATTCCCAAACTGTTTCGAAGCGGTATCGGATAAAGAGGCAACGGTGGCAGAATGCTGAAGCGCAACTCATGGTGTTTCAGAATGAATAGATCATACTCTACAGTAGCTAGCGTAGAGTCTAGAGCAATTAAAGACCTCCTGGGGAAATACCGTCCTAACAGGAGGTAACCAGGATAGGCCGGTCTGGAGGTGGGGTAGAGGGGGCCAATTCTAAGTTTCGTCAACATATAACCATTTCAAAGAAGGAGGGTGCAGAATGCCAAATGTGAAACGGATTTGAAATGTGAATTACCCCTTTAAGGTGAGGATTTTCATGTGATTGATACAAAATGATGTAGTTCTCACTTGGCTAAAACTCCAGCATAGAGGATGATATGGCCCAAATATATGTGTGTTGTGCCGAAAAGCAGGTGAAGAGACAAGATATATATTCCTAGATTGTGACTTCACCAAGAATATATCGAGAGAATGTGGGGGTCAATTCGGATTGACGTTCGATTATAGGGAACATGACAATATATGGAAGAGGGCTAGCATCAAAGACTCAGCCTCTAACTTAAAATCCATATTAGTTGCCTCAATTTGTTGGAATGTATAGTGTGAGAGAAATAATCAAATATTCAATAATACCATGCACACGATGTATTCTTGCATTGGATATATTTATTTTGACGTCATCTCTTGGATAGGATACCTAGCAGAAGAAGTTGTTATTGGCAGTGAAAATTTCTAAGTAAATAGAGTTTTCCACAACAGAACGCGGAGCTAACTCAGTAGCTCCGCGTTTGGCTAGTTTTAGCCTCGCGATGAGTAAAACGCGGGGCTATCAATAGTTTCGCACTAGCTCCGCATTCTGGTTATTTAGCATCACGTTTTGATGCGATTAGCTCCTCGTGAGCAGATAACCAGAATCTCAAACTAATTGAGATTAAGATTTGGGCTTATCCAAATACCCAAATTAAGTCCAATCAGAATTCCAAATCAAGAGATTTAAATCAAAACTAAGATATTTGATTGGAATCCTTGATGAGAGCAAATTCTATTTAGATAGAAACTCTCAAATCATCCCAAGGCTATAAATACCTTCTTGGTGAAGTCCTAGGGGTCTTTTCTTTGGTTTGGCAGAAGTTCGTCTTCTTTTCGGCAATTGATCTTTTCCCCTTGGAGAATTCAAGTTACGCATAGAGCCTTGAGTTCGTGAAAGACCAGAGAAGATCGTCTACAGTCGGCCGTTATCTTCAAGAGAGAAGAGTTCGATGCCCGATCGTCCAAAGGAGCTGCTCGACAGATCCCATCGCTACAGATCCCATACAAATTTTGTAAAAGAGAGAGATTGACATATAAAATCTTCTCGTTTATTCTTATATTTATCTTGTTCATTTCTATTATAATCTAGGTTGTATTCAATGGGAGGAAGCAAAACTTTTGCGGCGAACAAACTGGCGACCACAGTGGGAACCATCTCTTTCACTGATGAAGAGATTGTGGCGCAATCGAACATTGATTTGATCGGATCCGACGTAGATATGCTCGTCGTTGAAATCGACCAGCAGAAGTACAAGGAGTTTCTCTCCTCTGAATCAGGTGACTTGGACGAGACACGATACTATCGTCGCATGTTCTCCAATACCCGAGCAATGGGTAAAAAGGTATCCACCGAGAGACGGGGATCCTTGGAGACTGCGGCTATAGGGCCGATGCTCGGACAGGAAATCCTTGTAGAGGATGAGCTTCCTGCTGCAAAAGAAGACCTGGGAACTGGATTGACCAGAACCCAACTCCGAAATAGGAATCGGAGAGCAAGGCGAAAAGCCCTCAAAGCCCGCCTTAGACGCAAGGCTAATGGACGTGAGACTATGCTCCCTCGCAAACTAACTGGCGCTAATCGCAAGATCGGTCATTATTGCGTTAAACGCGAAGTTACTACTTGCCTTAAAAGCAAGGAAAAGCCAGCGTGTGATTTTCCACGCGAGGCTATTGCTGAGCTTAGCGAGAAACATGAAACCAGTAAGATTTGCGCTAGTCGCAAAATATCCGACACTCGCGAGAAACGCGAGTATAAAAATTCTTTAAAACCAGCGTGTGATTTTCCACGCGGGGCTGATACTGAGCCAAGCGATAAAAGCAAGGCCGGTAATACTTGCGAGAAACGCAAGACTTCTTACACTCGCGAGGAACGCAAGTATAAAAATTCAGCAAAGCCAGCGTGTGATTCTCCACGCGAGGCTGATACTGAGCCAAGCGATAAAAGCGAGGCCAGTAATACTTGCGAGAAACGCAAGATTCTCCGCGAGAATCGCGAAGACGATTGGAAAATTGTTGTCAGTCGTAAAAACCGCGCTAGGCGCGAAGCTATGACTTGCGTTAATCGTAAGGGTAAGCCAGCGTGTAAGAATTTCCTTTCACGCGGGGCTATTATTCCAGAATCTAAACTTATGAACACACGCCAGGCCAGCGAGAAGCACGAGGCTAACATGGCAGAATGCGAAGCTATTCTTCAGCCTCGTGAGATAAGATGCGAAGTGATGTGTTATATTTACTGCAAGCGCACAGTATCGTTGTAGCGCTGTACAGGTCGTCTCACATGGATCTAAAGTGTTTCTGCGTTTCTTACTTTCTCTACAGTCTTACAGACTAAGCAAAGGTTCTAAGTTGAAGTCGGATTAATCTAAGTAGCCTAGGATCTAAAATCCACTAATTTCCAACCATGTTCTCACTTCTATTATTTTCTTCTATCATAAAAATTCAATCTTTTTAGTTTAATTTTTACTTAAAATGCCCTAAGCATGAGCTATCAAGTGTTGTGCAAGTATAACTCATCAAAGAATGCTACTTCTTATAAAAATAAACTAAATCTTTTAGATAATTCAAATAAAAAGACAAAACCAGCAACCTCAAACCCTAACTAAGCATAGATTATCAAGAATCCTAATTCAAGTATAACCTATCAAAGTTCTAAACTTCGGGTCCTTGTATTTTAATCTTTCATTTGAAAAATCATGGCTTTATTAATTTTATTTAAGAAGAAAAATATTAGAAAATAATTACATGGTGGATCTTAGCTTTATCTACATCCTAGAGCTAATCTAATTAGCTACTCATGATTTCTACTAAGGAAGATCAAATTTTCATTCATAAAATGATAAACCCTAATTTAGAAAGCGGTAAAAACTAAACTAGAAAGCAATAAACTTTATCTAGAAAGCAATTAAAAAAAACTCAAGAACAATGGTTTACCTCTGGACACGGTGTTTTGGCCGTCGACCTTCAGCAAGAACCCCAACTTTATTAATCAGAAAAACGAATACAAAAATTCCAGCGTACCGTCAAAATACAAGGGTCGGCCAATAAATAGGCCTCGGAAACCAAACCCTATTTCTAGAAGAACCACAAGATCTCTAAAATTATATCGAAGCCACGGAAATAAAATCAGCATGTGGGCCCATGCCTTGGCCGCTATTTAGCGGTAAATACCGCTAAATAGCGGCCTCACATTGTAGAATTTACTTGAAACTATTTGAACGTGAATTTCTTGTCTTTTTTATTTTGTTTTCCTGACTGTATTCGACTTTGAATCTCTGCAGTATCGTAGTCTCGTAGTCTTGCCCGCTTTAGTAACTTTTCGGACTCTGATTTCCTACTCCAACATTGATTTCTTACCATCTCCTTGTACGAATCGAATTACCTGAAAAAGACACTAAAAATACCCGAGTAGCATTTATTTATATACAAAAATAGATAAAGTATGAGAGGAAAAAATACAATATATGATATTCATCACGAAGCTACTTCTAAGATCCGTGTACATCAACCCAACTGCAGAATCAGAGCTGATCCTCGCGTCAGTAGACCAGAACTGGACTCCAGTGATCTTAAGAAGCTTCAGTGGGTTCCTAGACCCTCTAAACAGTTGAATGGGTCCCACGACTCCATGGCTAAAGGCACTGATCTTAGGGAGTATCTGTCCAAGAAGAGAGGTATAGAACAAGTTCAAGCTGAACCTGTCTGTCACTGCCAGCAGCTTATGACAGCGGTATCCGCTGTAATGGACAACTGTGGCTGCAGCAAGAGCAGGGTATCAGTGTTTGACCGATTAATCGAGTCGAACAAGAACCCTATTAAGAGGACAAAAACCGTTTTCCTAAAAGAATGGAGAGCTGTAACCTCCAATATGGTGGGAAAAGGGAAGAAGATTGTAGAGACGGATGATGATTCAGAATCGAGTGATGAAGAACCTCCTCATATCACTCGACTTAAATCAGGAGTCGTTCTACCTCGAAATTATAAGAGACTTGTACGGGGATCTTATGACGATGATAGTGATAATTCAGCTATAGTCTCGCCTCCTTCCTCTGCGTCATCTAGGCTACAAAGGTCAGCATCGCATATGACAGATAAATCTGATGACATCAATCAGAGATTTGAAGCTCAAGAAAGAATGATTCGAGAGCAACAAAAGACGATTGAAGACCTTAAAGTGATGCTTTCGAAATTTGTTGAAGATAATGCCAAGAGGGGCAAAGAGACTCTGAACGAAGAGGAAAAAGAAGAGAAAGCCCACTCGATGTACGAGGACGAGGATAGATTTTCTTTCCATGATCCACATGGAGAAAAGATAGAAAAATTACAAAGTCAACTCGAAGCTTTGATGCATAAAAAGGAGTTGAAAGAGTCGGGGGTCTCAAGACCATATCCGCCTGAATGGGATATGATACCATATCCTCAGAAGTATAAACCGCTCAAATTAGAGCCATATGACGGGAAGGGATCGCCCAGTCAACACGTTTATTACTTCTTGTCCCAAACCGGACATCTGATGGGTAATGACCCGATTATGACTAAAATATTCGCAAGTACTTTGCGAGGGCCTGCTTTTACTTGGTTCATGCAGCTGCCCCCAGGTACTATTAATACCTGGTTAGATGTTGAGAAATTATTTCTCGCATGTTTCTTTGAGGATGATACCGAGATTACGGTTCATTCCCTCCTTGCAACCAAACAAGGGGAACAAGAAACTGTCAAAAACTTCATAGAAAGGTTCCGGGAGAAGTCCGTGCATTGCAAACACGGAATGATCTAGGAAACTCTAGTCGAGACATGTCGACATAATTTTAAGACTAACGTGCTCCTAAAAATGGGGGCCGTAGAGTCTAAGACGTGGAGAGATCTGCTCAAGCAAGGGGAGCAAGCCGAAGACTTGATCCGTCGAGTTGAAGAGTCTCGTGGATCAAGAAGTGCTGGGGGTAATAAGCCATATACCCAAAATAATAGCAATAAGAATAAAGGAAAAGCAGCGATGGCATCAGAAGCTGCTCCTCAAAAGTCAAAACCTCCACCAAATCCTAAGCCCCAAAATCAGCAGGGCACCAGACAGAATAGGCCTCAGCAAGAGAAGATCTATACTTTTAAGGCGGAACAGACGCCTACCCTCTTTTACTTGCTCCAGAGGAAGGGAATGCTGAAACTTCAGGAGAATAGGAAACCAGAGGACGCTGGTAAGACCAACGACCTCAATTACTGTTGTCGGTGGAAAATTCTGGAAAAGCAAAGCAGATCCATGAATTCATAGAATGAAACCCGTAACTCATCTTACCCGCGAATCTAAAGAACTGAGGTCCGCGAACCTAAGAAACTGAGGTTCGCGACCCAGACGATAAAACAGGTTCGCGAATCTAAAGTTGAGATTCGCGACACTACTTATAGCTTTCGGGTAGGGGTTTAATACAAAGTCACCCGACCCAAATAGCAGAGTTGCCACCTCGGATCGTGGGGCTAACTGCCAAACGAATGCAGCGGCGTCACTTCGGTCGTGGGAGCAACCGCCTAACGAATATGGCGGCACGTCTCGAGTAGTGGGAGCTAACGGTCGAGCAAATATGGCGGGACGTTACTCCAAATCTCCTATAAATGGCGGGGAGCGAAAGAGAGACAGAGGAGAGGGACAGACAGAGAAAGACAGACGGGAAAAAAAGACAGAGACAGAGACGTCTTCTCCCAGAAATTACCCCCTTGTAATCAAGAGTAAAGAGTCCCTTTTTTTCTTTTCCTTTAGCCAACTGAGAGAAGTTGTACGGAGTGTCAACGGAGAGCAGGATCGTCCTCCATAACTACCTAGAAATCCAGCCCTAAACAAAGAGGAAGTCTATCTTCCTCATCTTCTGTAAACGGGAAACCGTCCGATTGTAATCCTTTGTTGAAAGATTGTCAGTAAAGAGAGATTCAATTTTCATGGCAAACAGAAGATTGGCGACTCCGCTGGGGACTACCATCACCTCTGGTGACCTGGTGGTAGCTCAATCCGATAACATTCCAGTTGGTAGTATGGTCGACTCGCTTACCATTTCCGTCGACCAGCAAAGGTATGAAGAATTTCTTTCTTCAGACTCCAAGAGCCCTACTTCGCTAAGGGGATACCATAAAATCTCCAAGGGGTCAATTCCCAAGGAGATGGCAATAGCCCAGTTGAGGGAATCAACGGATCAAGATAGTCCGAAATCTCATTCCTTAACAACGGGCTCTTTGCCAGTTCCGATAAAGACTCTTGATCTCTCAAGCAAAGTGGACCAAGGTCCCCGCTTCAACAAGGGGAAGCAACCACCACCCGCTCCGCAAAGCTGTCATACGGAGAAGGAGGTTCCTCTCACTCGTACTGCCAACTCATCTCGGCAGAAACCTACAATCCGAATATGGAAGCCTAAGGGCGAGATTGATCAAGATGCAGAAAGATTCATTCACGTTTCCCACAGGAAGCGGAGTGAACCCGTCAAAGAGGTCTGTGATCGACGTGGGGCATACATTCGCATCCCAAGGGGAAAATTGGAAGAAGATCGCGAACCTCAAATTCACAAGAGACGTGTGCCTACCCGCGAAGCTAAAACTCCGTTGTCCCCGAGGTCATCTCTCACAAATGAGCCCATCACAGGGGACTCCAGTGCAAGAGATCTTAGGAAACTTCTGAACAGAAAAAAAGAAGAATCCCATATATCTCAATGCCGCTGTGAACGACTAATCAATGCAGTACTGTCTCACTGCCATTGTTCAACTCATGCCCGATCCTCGGTGTTCTGTCGTTTGTCACCGTTGTCAACATCACCAAAAAGGAGGCGATGCGGACTCGAGTTTCCTGAGCCGGAATATCCCGCGATGACTTCCAACATGATAAGCATTGGAGAAAAGAAGAAGAAAAAGAAGGCGAAGAAAATCTCTGAAGAAGAAGCCTCTGACCCAGAGCTCTCTTCGAGTTTGAAAGATCCATCCAACGAAGAGCGAGGAGTTTTTCGGCACACTCGACTCAAAAGTGGGGTGGCGATCGCTATGAATTATAGACAGATGGCATGGGTCTTATCTGATGAAGAAGATGTAGCCAAGTCTGTTATGGCTGAATCACAGACGTCTGATTCATTCTTAGAAGACTCCACCTCTGCATATATGACGCAGAATAATGTCCCAGAAGAGTTCATGTGGAGAATGGAGGAGCAAGATAGGCATATCCAGCAACAGCAGAACGCCCTCAGCGAGCTTAAAGATATGCTACACGTCCTAATGGAGTTGGAAAGAGCTAAACTGAAGAAGACCGAAGAAGAGGGTTATGGTCCTCATAACAACCGAGAAGAGGAAGAACATCATAAAGATGATGACAACCGCTCCATGCATCGGGAGGCAAACGCAAATGCTATCTGGATGGAAAGCTTCCAGAATCAACTGAACGCCCTCATGCATAAGGGCGACCTACAAGAACTGGGGGTGGTAAGGCCGTATCCCATGGAGTGGGAAACGGTGCCGTTCCCAGAAAGCTACAAACCATTGAAACTCAAATCTTTCGATGGTAGAGGATCGCCAAACCAACACCTCTACTATTTTAAGTCGCAGATAGGGCATTTATCCAGAAACGACCCTATTATTACAAGAGTATTTGTTAGTACCTTAACCGGACTAGTTTTTGAATGGTTCCGGAGATTAGAACCGGGAACCATCAATTCCTGGAGCAGCATGGAGAAAGCCTTTCTCACTCGATTATATGAAGACGATATGGAGGTATCAATGCCAGCGCTCCTAGCCGCTAAACAAAAGAAAGGAGAGTCAGTCCGGGACTTCATCAAAAGATTCCGGAATGATTCTCTCAGATGTCCGCATGGGATGCCAGAAAAGACTCTGGTAGAAACCTGTCGACATAATTTATCGACCAAGGTTCTAGCCAGAATGAGAGCAGTGAAGTCCTCAACTTGGAATGATCTCGCCCTACAAGCTGAAGAAACTGAAGAAATCGCACAAAGGCTTGAAGAAGAAGGAGGCGAGGAGAAACTGAAGCGAGGTGGTGACAACAGTTATAAGCCCTGACCCCGAGGGCATAAGGTAAAAGAAACAATGGTCATTGATGCGCCACAGCCCACGAAGACTCCCTCGAAACTTCATCCTCAGGAGCGAGTGCTGCAAAAGCAATGTTCCTTTAAGGATGAGCACACGAAGACTATCTTCAATCTCCTCATGAGTAAGAAAATGCTGAAGTTGCCAGAGTCTAAATGTCCAGAGGAAACTGGAAAAGTTAATGATCCTAACTACTGTGTCTACCATAGGATCATTAACCACCCCACCCAAAACTGCTACATCCTTAAAGACAAAATTCAAACCTTAGTGGACGCTAATGTCATCAAGCTTCAAGAACACCAGAAGAAAGTGACTGCGAATATGATGACTGTCAAGTTCGGCAAAGCGCCCGACTGGATAGAGTCAACGGTTCAAGACGGGGTGCAGCCCATCCATAAAGGCACGATGCAAGTCATAAATTTTGATCCACACCAACAGCAAAAGAAATGACTATTTCCCTTTGAAACCGATAGGGGGAGATACTATGGTTCGAGAAGGTCTTCCGAATCGAATACAGTTTCAAAATGTGTATGGCAACTTTTCTTTGATGGTGCCTCCCGAATGGGATCCAAAGAAAAGATGACAGTGGGGTTGGGAGTTGTTCTCATCTCTCCTCGCAACCACATCATTCCTCAAGCTTATTCATTGACAAGCTCGTGCTCCAACAACGTCGCGGAATACAACGCCCTCCTAATCGGCTTAAGAATAGCCAAACAACTGGGGGTCGAATATTTGGAGGCGTATGGGGACTCTCAACTCGTTGTAAACCAAATAAAAGGGGAGTACAAAGTAAAACATGAAGACCTCCTGCCGTATTATCATGCGGTGATCAAAGTCGCTAATGGGTTCACTAGTTTTTACATCAGCCACATAAAGCGCCACCTCAACAGTTATGCGGATTCACTAGCTTCTTTGGCTGCTACATTAGCCTTGCCCAAGCATGATAAAAGGCAAATTATGCTAAGCAGCAAGATGTTGTTCTGTTCAAAGGATGAGCTCAAAGAAGAAGTGAAAAAGCCACCTGAAAACGAAGCTGATGCTTGCACGTCTAGCCTAGAGCCAAGGGATTGGCATTTTCCTTATATAGACTATGTCCTTTACGGGATATTACCCGAAAGTTCAAAAGAAGCCAAAGCCATTCAGAGAAGGGCCATCCGGTTTTACTACAACGCGGAACTCCAGACGTTGTACAGAAAATCCTACGACGGAGTCTTACTTCGCTGTCTTTCCAACCGCGAAGCTCAAAAGGTACTCGAAGAGGCTCACGCTGGCATCTGCGGAGCACATCAGCCAGGATCAAAGCTCTAGAATAGAATCCGAAGAATGGGTTATTATTGGCCTAAGATGATGATAGAAGCAGTCAAGTACGCCAAGAAGTGTAGGGCCTGCCAAATACATGCAGACTTTATACATCAAGCTCCAGAATATCTCCACCCGACGGCTACATCATGGTCGTTTGAGCAATGGGGCATGGATATCATAGGGCCAATTTCTCCGCCATCAACGAGAGGACATCGGTTCATTTTGGCCATAACTGATTACTTTTCAAAATGGACTGAGGTGACAAGGTCCTAATGCCAATCAACGGCAAATTCTTAAAGAAATATTATCCTTAGCAAAATTGCAGAACGCCAGCTATAATACTACCTGGGCAGTTCTATACTAGCCATGAGCAAATAGTTTCTCTGTAATCAGAACTTCGTCAATGAAAGTTCTTGGATCCGGACTAAAAAGTCAAAAGTTCGCGAACCAGATTTCCTTTTTATCCAAATTTGCCAAGTTAAAAATTACCTCTGGCGAACCTGATTTTCCTTCTATCCAAATTTGCCAAGTTAAAAATTACCTCTGGCGAACCTGATTTTCCTTCTATCCAAATTTGCCAAGTTAAAAAATTACCTCTGGCGAACCTGATTTTCCTTCTATCCAAATTTGTCCAGTTAAAAATTACCTCTGGCGAACCAGATTTCCTTCTTATCCAAATTTGCCAAGTTAAAAATTACCTCTGGCAAACCAGATTATCTTGTCTATCAAATTTGCCAAGACTATAACACATTTGGCGAATCAACAAAGAAGTTCATTCATTCATACAAGTTTTGAGTACTTAGGAAATTCTGATCCATTTCGAAATTATCAAGTTAATAGTTACCTCTGGTAATCAACATCAGAATTATCTTTCAAATACTCTCAATTACGTAGAAAGAAAAGAACTTCTTTATTCATCTTCAGAATAAGATTACAGAGAATTCTCTAAGTGCTATACAGCCAATAAGAGTAAATAAAAAAAGGGGGGGCAACGTGCTTCTGTAACCGTCTCTTTCGGTATGGTTCAGATCCAGAAAAGTTTGCTCCTGCAGACCCTTCTTCGGGAATGATAGACTTGCTTCTGTAACCACCTCTTTCGGCATGGTTCAGATCAAAAAGTTTGCTCCCTGGCCTCCACTTCCAATTTGCTCTTGTAGCCTCCTTTCTTTAGAATGGCTTAAAAAGCATAATCTTGTTTCTTCTTTCCGACCACAGTCAGGGACCTCCTGGTTGGCTCTCCCAGGGATGATGCCAGTGAATTGATTAGTTCAAAACTGGGCATACCGAATGCAAACCCCAGCTATGTAGCTGACGGGTTGCGCAAATTCAAAGTCCTGGTCATTAGTACCCCAACCTCGTGGGATACTAGGAAAGAAGAACAACAAGGCCCCAGACCCGAAATCTTTTCTCTCATGTAAGATACATGAGACCTTCCAAGCCCCTTGAGACATTGGAAGCAATTATGAGCCCATCGGGTCTAGGCCATTGTTAAGGAGAATGACTACGGTTATCTCCTGCCAAAACAAATTCCTGTTAAAAGGGAAGAAAAAGAAGGAAGAGGAAGGTATAAATTAGAAGAAGAGGCATATCTTAATTAAGGAAAATGACTACGGTCAGAAGGACCTTGTCTGTGAGACACCCCGCTGGATCGATGCAGTCTGGAGGCCTTGTGACATGCCAACTCTTATCCATCACTTCGGTTGAAAAAGAAGAAGACATAGTTGCGCCGGCGGATCGACTACAAAAGAGAGAAAGAGAAGAATCAAGAAGAAATTTTCTCACGACTGAATAATCTTGCATTGAAGAAAGCATATGCCTTATATAGGCAAGCTGCTAACTATGATCTTCAGTTTAGAAGAGATAAGACTGAGATCTTCGGTCAAGATCTTCAGTTCAGATCTCAACAGAATTTATTACTGTTGCATGGGACGCTTAGATATCGCAACCCAGAGATCTCGTCATTAATAGAGGCATGCAACGCTTGGAATTCCACGACCAAACGACTGCATCCCACGGCTCGCAGAAGTCTCTACAAATTCTGAAAAATCTACGGTCTATTCCGCGAACTTCTAGACGAAGCATCGCGGACCAGAGTTCCGGAACCCGGATCGCGGGTTGGATATGGATAAGTGCAAATCCGCGAACTCCTAAAATTCACATGACTTAAGGAAGTCACGTAGCGGATATACAGACACCAGAGCTTTACGATGGTTCGCAAACTTCAGTCAAAAATGGCAAGTTCGTTACAAATCTTTGAAGGATAAATTGCAAAATCACGCCCCGGAAGGTCAAAATGAAGTTCTCCATAAACGACAAAGGGACTATTACAAAAAAAAAAGAAAAGAAAGAGGAGCCTAAAGAAGTGTACACAGGAGTTCTACAACTCAATGGTTTAGGAGAACTTTTATTTTCTCCTCTGCGTCATCAATGTCTTGCCGAAGGATCTCATAAGCTTGAACAGTAGCTTGGCGACGCAGTTCTTCGTCACTAGCAATAACGTTATGCGCTGCAGCAGCCTCCAGCGAATCCAATTCAGTTTGCATCGCTTGGAGATCCTTGGATACATTGTCCCTCCGACGCGACAAATCAGCCAGATTCCTCATTGATTCGTCACGCTCCTTGGTGATCTTGGCCAGGAAAGCTTGAGCTTTGGTAATGGCTTGATCCTGGCCCTTGACAACTGAAGCAGCGGCTTCCACTTGAAGAATCAGAGACTCGCGATCTGATTGGCCCTTTTCTAAAGAGGCCTTGCAAACATCTACCCTCTCTCGAGTCTCCTTCTAACTTAAGTTGTTCCTCTCTCAGCTTCTGAAAGCTGATTTCCACTGACTCAGACCTATCAGCACTTCTGGCCTTCGACAAAGATTCAGCGTGCCTTTGAAGCTGAGTCGTCATAAGCCTAAAAGGAACGGCTCTATCCTCTTCACCAATGCTAACAATACCAGTTACATAAATATTGAGAACATTGGCGATCGAAGCAAAAGGAACCCCCTTTAGTACTTTATCGATACAGCGGTCCAGAAACTGAAGGAAAGTCTCCACCGTGTCCTTCAGCAACTCACTCTCAAACATGTCAATCTTTGCATGAGAAGGAGTAATACTGGATGAGGCAGAAGCGGGTTGATCCGCAACAGGAGGAATGACACCTCTAGAGATTTCCGCGGAGCTACCAACCACAGCCTCCTGGACTACAGCATCAGTTGAAGGAACAGTCGTGACCAAGGTCATAGGCACAGCAGCTTCGGAAATCACTGCTTCTGAAGTGTCAACCGCGGCAGTAATAACTTCAGTTGCTCCACCAGTGTCAGCTCCCGCGATGGTACCGTCTGGTGAAGCCACCTTCGCGCCCTCCAAGTCCGGAGTCAAAACTGGAGCTAGCAAAAAAAAGAGAGAAGAAGAAAAAATTGACAGTTAAGTATTACAGCATCATTTGATAAGATAACATAATTGCTGAAGAAAGAAGATGAAGACCTGAAGGTTGGACGCTGGATTCTCCAAGTCCATACACTTCCGGACCAAATACTTCGGGCCCATATACATCGGCTCGAACCTCCTCGCTCAAAAAGACATATTTACCATGATCTGAAGGAGGAGTAGAAGAACGGAAACTGTCACTACTAGCGTCATCATCGTCGCCCCAGTCATCTTTATCTTCAGAAGGGGGTGCTGCCTTTGGAGAATCTGGTGCGCGAGTCTCCCCAATGATTTGCACTTCATCAGTAGTGTCCTGAGCAACAGGAGCCGCAGAGTCCTCTTGTAAAGCCGAAGGAGCACCAACTTCAACGTCGGCTTGGCCAATAGAAGAAATAGAACCCTCTTGAGTAACATGAGTAGGATCACTGCAGAGAACAGGTCCTTGACTCCGACGCCTCTTAAGGGAAAAGAGAATCAAAGATGAGTCATCTTCCTCTTCCTCGGATTCCTCCATGAGGGACTCAGAAGCCGGAGTGAGTGTTGCAGTTCCTGCCCCAGACAAGGTGCTCTGCGAATCAGTTCTCCGCGGAATGGTAGGCAAGTCGCTAAGACGCCTTAATCTCTTCCGCTTATGCGAAGATTTCTCAGGAGAAGACGGCAACGGAGGAGAAGTCTTCCTCAACGTCGGATCAGGAGAAGTATCAAGAACAGCAGCCTGAACTGGCACGCCAGTGTCCTCTCCCTTTCGTTCTGATTCATCAGACGCAATGTCCCCCTTGAAGTCCTCCATCCCAGCCACTTTTGTGCTGCCAGCCTTCTTTTTCTGGGCATACCAGGATTTGATCTCCCGCAGACTGGTATGGTGAACATTGAAATTCTGAGGAGCAGAGTTAGCATCCGCAAACCATTTACAGAAGCCGAAGCTCACACTTGAGTTCGGGGTCTTAAGCGGAAGATCAAATTTAGCAAGAGTTCCACCTGCGACGAAGTGAAACCAAGCTCGAGCCCCCTCAAGAACATTCCCAACAAAGCTTAATTCTCTATTGGGATTGCCAACGTAAAGCTGATCATACCCAAACTGTCGGGCAAAGCGACTTGGGTAATAAGGTTCTATATAGCAAAGATTTCTCAAACGGAGGACCAAATGTCCTGGGCGGATATTTATCAACCACCAGAAACATCCCGAGGATAGGGCGGTAAATTTATCAGCGCCAGCAGTGTCCACGAATTCTTCTCCGTATCCAGTATTCGGGAAGTATGGGAAACATTTGAACAACTCGAAAGTTGAGAAATGACGAAGGGTTTTACGGATTGCGGCCATGTAGCCTCCATTCCACTGCGACCTCTCATAGTGCTGCACTTTGGGAGCACTTAAATCAATCTGCGAGTCTGCAGGACACATCAAAGAAGGGCAGTGAAGAACCAGCCAAGCCATAAATAAGTGTAGGGAAGTTCTACACGCGGATTGGGAGTCTTAATGACCGGATCTCCTTTCTTCCTTTGCTCCTTCTTCACCTGACAGAATTTGTCAGATAATCTTCTCAGTCCGCTCTGGATGTTACAAACCATCGAAGGCAGCAAACTGAGCCGCTTACCAGATGCTAGTAGGACGGCTGGATATACGGCTCTAATGGGTATGTTCTCCTGCGAAGGAACAACACACTACTTCAGCCATACCCTCAAAAAGCCCGCCAAGAAGTCAGGATCAGATAAAGGCTGGAGAGCCTGATAATGAAAACTTTCAAAGGACGTTCCAGCCTTAAAGACGTCCTCGTCAGATTCAGCGATGTAAGCATCTGTCCCGAAACTGGCGATTCTTCTCTCAACTTCCTTTTCAGAGACCGGAGGAAGGCGAGTAAAGTTAAGATTATCCTTAGAAAAATTGGACAGAAGATACTGCAGCCACTTCTTTGGCTTTAAATTACGAGTGCTAGAGGTGTGAGTACAAATATGGTAATGACAAAGCAATTCCCAATAAGTATTATAAATCAAAGGGTCCCGGGTCTTCAACAGATGGAGTTCTTCCCCAGTTGGGACATACTCTTCGTACGGGATGTCGCCCATGGGTAAGCCCGAAATTTCATACATTTCATGAAAGGCAAAACCCAACTCGCCACGAGGGCTAAAACCTGTACAAGTATCAGGATTGTACAATTCCAGTAAAGCAAAAAAATAGAATCTACTAGCGGGAATACCGTGCTGAACAGCCCTGATAGCACGATAAAGCCCTGCATAATGAAGCTGATCCCCGAAGGTTTTCAAGAAGAAGTCAGTCAAAACTGCCCACTCTCCTTTTGAAGAGCAATGAACCCATCCAGGGGGACGAAAATCCTGAATAGGAAACTCTCCTTGCGCATTGGTAAATCGGTACAGGAAAGTCTGCGCAATTATGGGAACCTCGCCTCTGGGGAGGTCATGTTTAAGCAGTCCCGGAAGCAATCCACAAAAATATTTTCCACTACCACGAGGAAAAGCGCCTTGAGCATTAAAGCCCCCCAATAAGACACCGTCTTGTGGCCTACCAATCCATCCGCCTGGGCACAGAAAGGGACTGAAAGAATAAGATATCGGGGAGAAACAAGTGGCGATCTTCAACTTGGCGAAGCCACTTGTAATCGCCATCTTCCAAACCACTGTCGGGCATTGAATTATGGTCCCCAAACAAAAAGACAGGTTTGAGCAACGGAGACCGATTTTCTCCTTCAAAAGATGCATTGGTCATCAACTCTCGCAATGTTGAGCGCGAAGGGTGGAGAATCTTGTCTGCTCTCTCTTGATTATCCGAAGATGCACAATAGGGAAAGACATGGTCAAATCTGAATTCCCTCTTCCCGTCATAGCCTTCAGAATATCCAAAGTAATGATCCTTTAGCCAAGGATTCAAGGCGTAATCAACTGTCAAAGACATGCAGATTCAGAGATAAGGAAAAAAAAAGGAAAAGGGACTGCCTTCCGAATTTTTTTTACTTACCCCCGATTAAGGGTTCCTGCCGAGCCACTATCGAACTAGAGGTTGCTCGAGAATCTTGATGACCACTAGTGGTAGCATCAGAGAAAGAGGCTTTCTTCGGCATCTTTTACAGAAGGAGAAAATCCTTCGCACAGAGAATCAGAAACTACTGGAGCTTGAAGACGAGAAATCTGAGAAGTCCAAACGAAGAACTCAGATTTCAAATTTCTTGAGATAAGGGCAACCTCTCTCGTAAAGTGGAGGTTATATAGCCGATGATTTGACGGCCAGGATCTCTGAACAAACGTGATATCCAGCTTGAATCGCGTGGATACCCTTTCATTTAATGCAGCTCAGAGAAACGTCTCAATTCTGACGCCGTAGGAAAGCAACCGCCTACCAGCCTTCCTGCAAAAAGCTCGCGACCCTAATACAGAGTCGGTTTCTTCTCAAAAAGTGAAGTTCGCGACCCTAATACAGAGCCGCTTTCTTCTCAAAAAGACAAAGATGAAGAGTTGCACCCCTAATACAGAGACGTGTCCCTTCAAAAGATCGCGACCCTAATACAGAGCCGCTTTCTTCTCAAAAAGACAAAGATGAAGAGTCGCGCCCCTAATACAGAGACGTGTCCCTTTAAAAGATCGTGACCCTAATACAGAGCCGCTTTCTTCTTAAAAAAACAAGTTGCGACCCTAATACAGAGTCGTTTTCTACTCCAAATGAAGGCTCGCGCCCCTAATACAGAGACGTATTCCTTCCGAAGACAAGTTGCGACCCTAATACAGAGTCGTTTTCTACTCAAATGAAGGCTCGCGCCCCTAATACAGAGACGTGTTCCTTCCGAAGACAAGTTGCGACCCTAATACAGAGTCGTTTTCTACTCAAATGAAGGCTCGCGCCCCTAATACAGAGACGTGTTCTTTCCGAAGACAAGTTGCGACCCTAATACAGAGTCGTTTTCTACTCAAATGAAGGCTCGCGCCCCTAATACAGAGACGTGTTCCTTCCGAAGACAAGTTGCGACCCTAATACAGAGTCGTTTTCTACCCAAAAGATGAAGGCTCGCTCCCCTAATACAGAGACGTGTTCCTTCAAAAGCAAGAAACAGTAGTGGCGCTAATATAGGGTCACAGACTTCAAACAAACGCAATGGAAGTCCTAATACAGAACAATTATATCCAAAGTATTCCAAAACTCCTTAAGAGTCATGAGAGTTTTTGGAAACTTTGGAGGGGGTTTTATCGGTGGAAAATTCTGGAAAAGCAAAGAAAATCCATGAATTCAGATAATGAAGCCCGTAACTCATCTTACTCGCGAATCTAAAGAACTGAGATCCGCGAACCTAAGAAACTGAGGTTCACGACCCAGACGACAGAACAGGTTTGCGAATCTAAAGTTGAGATTCGCGACACTACTTATAGCTTTCGGGTAGAGATTTAATACAAAGTTACCCGACCCGAATAGCAGAGTTTCCACCTCGGATCGTGGGGCTAACTGCCAAACGAATGCAGCGACGTCACTTCGGTCGTGGAAGCAACCGTCTAACGAATATGGCGGCACGTCTCGAGTAGTAGGAGCTAACGGTCGAGCAAATATGGCGGAACGTTACTCCAAATCCCCTATAAATGGCGGGGAGCGAAAGAGAGACAGAGAGGAGGGACAGACAGAGAAAGACAGATGGGAAAAAGAGACAGAGACAGAGACGTCTTCTCCGAGAAATTACCCCCTTGTAATCAAGAGTAAAGAGCCCCCTTTTTTTCTTTTTCTTTAACCAACTGAGAGACGTTGTACGGAGTGTCAACGGAGAGCAGGATCGTCCTCCATAGCTACCTAGAAACCCAGCCCTAAACAAAGAGGAAGTCCATCTTCCTCATGTTCTGTAAACGGAAAACCGTCCGATTGTAATCCTTTGTTGAAAGATTGTCAGTAAAGAGAGATTCAATTTTCATGGCGAACAACTGTCTTTATCACCGGAACGTTGGACACCCTACTAGGGATTGTTACCCTCTTAAGAACAGAATCCAAGCACTAATAGAAGCTGGAGTTCTGACACTTAAAGAGGAACAAAAAAAGGTCACCGCCAATATGGCAACTATAGTGGTTGGAACCCATGAGTTCCCCGCAGGAGTGACCCCAATCCCAAAGGGTAAGATGGTTACAAAGAACCTTGACCCTCACAACAAAGCCCGAGAAGGACTCGTCCCCGTAACAACCCAGAAGGGGGAAGTTATGTGGGTTCACCCTGACTTACTAGAAGATGAGCAGTGGACTACCACAGGTCAAGGGAAAAAGCGGACTGTTAATGTCATTTCCGCAGAGATAAAGGAAGAATATATAGCTTCAGGAGCCTTCACAGATTTTGAGGAAGAGCCCGAAACTATGGCCACTCATCAAGATGGGGCAGGCCCTTCCGGTACTCGATCTGGGAAGACATATCTCAAGAACTACACCAGAGTAGATCCGAAAGACATATATGCAGAACTTGCAAAACCGGTGAAGCAGAAAAGACTTCGCTTCCAGAAGAATCCGATTAGAGATGAAGGAGCCAAGGAAACTTCCTTCAAGTTTGATATAATAGCTCAGCTGGCAAATATTCCAGCTCGAGTCACACTATACGAGTTGCTACGATTATCAAAATCAACTCGTGAAGCGTTGAGAGAGGCCTTAGCAGACTCTGAGTCATTCCTAGCTCAGATTGTCGAGCCGGCCATCGAGGAACAGGATCCTTGCCCCAACTGTCATCAAGTAAGGAGGCGAGTCCCACAAATCACCTTCTCTCCGGAAGACATGCAGATAAGGAATATAAAGCATAATAGGCATTTATATTTCACCGGATATGTCGGATCCACCAAGGTGGAACGTATTCAAATCGATCAGGGATCTGCATTAAGTGTTGTTCCCGGAAGGCTAATACAGCTATTGGGAATATCTCCTCATCGTTTGACGCCTACAAACACCACTATTTACAGATTCAACGCTAACAACAGCCATCCTCTTGGTAAAATCCGATTGCGGTGCCAAATTGGAGACTTAAGGATGGAGGTCACATGTTACGTTATCGACGCTGATACCTCCTACAACATTTTACTGGGACGGCCTTGGATCCACGCTTACATGATAGTCCCGTCGACTCTCCACCAATGCATGAAATATTGCGATGAAGAAGGAGAAGTCCGAACACTAGTTGCAGATAGGCAACCATTCAAGGGACTAGAAAATTACTTCACGGACGCCAGGCTCTACAAACCGGTCCATGAGACCCCGTGCGATGATCGCAGCAGGCTTCAAAACCCCATGACAGTGGCGATGAAGCTGACACTGAGTACGAGCTTCCTGAAGAAGACAATGGGGGTGATTATGAAATCAACCCTCACTTAGATTTTAATTTGAGTCTTGATAATAATGTGGCTGATGTAATAGAAAGTGAATGGATTATTAATGAAGACATAAAGTTAGTCTACGAGCATGCTGTAGCTACTGAATCTGAACCCTCTTGTACTTCCACTGAAGTGGATGACCTATCCGAACTTGAAGTTCTGGCGGCATACCATTTGCCACTTAAGTCATCCCTCCTCTCTCGGTCTGAAATAGTTAAGGGAAAAGGTCACTACTTCGAAGTGCCTTCTCGACAAAAGTCCCAAAAACCGATCATGTTCGGCAGAGTAATTACGTCACCTCGACGAAGACAGAGCAGTGAAAGTGATGAACAAACATCACCTCAATTTCACTTGTATGGACAGAGATCCCGGCAAATAATGGAGAAAATGGGTTATAATCTTACCCAGAAACCGGGATTAAACTTTGGAAAAGGGCGACGGAATCTCATACCCTCGTTCAAACCGAGAGGAAAAAGCCCTGATTATTATCAGAAGACCCGCAGGGGGTTGGGTTATGTATCTACTCTACCCTCATCACCATTAAAAGATGAAGAGAGCTCTTCGGCCAAGGAAGATACATCTTCACCCGACCATGATTCGGATATAAGTATCGGTGCTTGGTTTCAATTTTTGACAGCCAATATGGTTTCAGCCGCACCAGAAAGCGACGAGGAACCAATTGATATTCAAAATGATTCCTGGGCCAAGCATATGGACACTCTCTGGGATGTCCGCTTTGAACAGCGTGACCCGCCCACAGAAGACAAATTAGTACAGGTCAATATGGGAACGGAAGAAAACCCGAAACCCATCTTATAAGCGACACGCTAACTCCCTTGGAAAAGGAGAAACTTATATCTCTCATCAAAGAGTATATTGACGTATTCGCATGGAGTTACGAAGACATGCCCGGTCTTGATCCTCAGATTGCCACACACCGGTTAAATATTAAAGAGGACGTCAAGCCAGTTAAACAACAGCAAAGGCGTTTTCGACCGGAATTGATGGAGGCAATAGTTGCTGAGGTCAATAAACTTATAAAATCCGGATTCATCCGCGAAGAACAGCATCCTGATTGGGTGGCTAACATAGTGTCGGTTCGTAAGAAGAATGGCAAAATTCGGATATGCATCGATTTTCAAGATCTGAACGCTGCATGTCCTAAGGATGAGTTTCCACTCCCCATCACCGATGTAATGATTGATAATATTTGTGGTTATGAGAGGATGTCCTTTATGGATGGCTTCTCAGGATATAACTAGATCAAGATGCACCCAGATGATGAAAAGTATACAGCTTTCATAACGCCGCTGGGGATTTACTGTTATACGGTGATGCCTTTCGGATTGAAGAATGCCGGTGCCACCTACCAACGCTCGATGAGTGTCATATTCAAAGAACACCTGCGCAAAATGGTAGAGTGCTATGTAGATGAGTTAGCAGTCAAAAGCAAGAACAAAGAAGATCATCTTCATGATTTAAGAGTGGTCTTCGATCTTATGCGAAAACATCACTTGAAGATGAATCCCACTAAGTCTTTTATGGGGGTGTCCAGCGGGAAATTCCTTGGGTTCGTAATAAGTTCAAAAGGAATCTTCCTCGATTCTGAAAAAGTGACAGCAATCAGTGAAATGCCACCGCCCCGCAACCTTAAGGAATTAAGGGGGTTACAAGGAAAGCTCGCCTATATTCGGCGCTTAATATCCAACCTATCTGGACGATGCCAGCCATTCTCCAAACTTATGAAAAAGGGGGTGTCTTTCGTATGGGATGAGACATGTCAACAGGCATTTGATGACCTCAAAGAGTACCTCACTAAGCCTCCTGTTCTTATGGCACCGGTCCCTGGGCAGCCCTTCCTTATATATGTAAGGGCCATGGATGATGCGTTAGGAGCATTATTTGCTCAGTATTATGAGCACGGCCATGAACACGCCCTCTATTATTTAAGCAGGACAATGATCGGAGCCGAGCGTCGGTATACTCCAATTGAAAAAGAATGTTTAGCCCTAGTGTTCGCTGTTCAGAAAATGCGACACTATCTTTCAGGGCAAACGATCCATGTCATATCACGGGTTAACCCCTTAAAAATCCTGATGACAAAACCAGGATCCTTAAACGGCCAATTGGCAAAATGGGCATTATTGCTATCGCCATATGATATACACTTCGTCCCTCAAAAGGCCATGAAGAGACAGGCGATTGCCGATTTCTTAGCAGACCATCCAACCTGGTCTAAACAAACGTCAGAGGTCAACTCAGCTAGCAAAGAACAACCATGGCAAATGTTCTTTGATGGTGCTGCCAGACGATCCGCTGCTGGAGTGGGGGTTGTGTTAATATCCCCACATAAACATATATTGCCTAACGGTTACTCATTAACAGAACCGTGCACGAATAATGTGGTGGAATATAACGCACTTATTATCGGCTTAAAAATAGCTCTGCAGCTGGGGGTGAACAATTTAGAGGCATATGGAGACTCTAAACTCATCGTCAATCAGATGACGGGTGAGTATGAAGTCAGACATGAAGCCCTCATCCCTTATCATCAGCTAGCCATTGAACTAGCAGGATATTTTGAGCAATTTTATATATACCATATATCTCGGAATGAGAACGTATATGCAGATGCTCTTGCCGCATTAGCTGCAACATTAACGATCCTGCCAGGTGAAGCTAAAAGCATCACCATTGGTAGCAGAGAACTCCTCCACCCAGATACGGTATTCCAAGCCAAAGAGGTGTCCCAGACAGGTTTAATCTTCGAACCTCGTGATTGGCAATTTCCGTTTGTGGATTATGCTTTACATGGGATCTTGCCAGAAAATCCAAAGGAAGCCACCTCGATAAAGAGGAAGGCCCAGAGATTTTATTATGACCATAAACTTCAGACTTTGTATAGAAAGTCAAGAGATGGTCTGCTGCTACACTACATATCAAAAGCAGAAGCAGAAGAAGTGCTGAGAGAAACACACGATGGAGTATGTGGAGCTCATCAGCCCGGTCCAAAACTTGGAGACTGCATAAGAAGGCTGGGATACTACTTGCCAAACATGATTACAGAAGCTATGGCATACGCTAAACGGTGTCATGCATGCCAAGTACATGCCAATTTTATTCATCAACCCCCAGAATACTTGCACAATACTGTTGCTAGTTGGCCATTTGAGGATGGGGAATGGATATTGTGGGGCCTATAACTCCCCCGTCATCCAGAGGACATCGGTTTATTCTTGCAATAACCGATTATTTTTCAAGATGGGCCGAAGCCGTGCCCATGAGAGAAGTAAAAACAACATATGTGGTTAAGTTCATTAAGCATCATGTTATTTACCGCTTTGGCATCCCTCGGAGGATCATCCATGATAATGGACCGCAATTCATCAGCGAGAGGTTTTCAAGATTCTGTGATAAATTCAGAATCAAGGACATCGCTTCAACACCATATAACCCTGCGGCAAATGGATTGGCCGAAGCGTTTAACAAGACGATTATTAAACTCCTTCGGAAGTTCGTCTCTTCCAATAAACGAGACTGGGATGAAAAGCTGGGAGAATGTTTGTGGGCTTATCGCACCACCGTTCGCACTCCGACAAAAACTACTCCATTCTCTTTGGTCAATGGAAGCGAGGTCGTCTTGCCTCTCGAAATCCAGATACCATCATTAAGAGTGGCCTTAGCCACAAAGATGACGACAGAAGAGCGCCATCAACAGAGATTACAAGAACTAGAGGCGTAAGATGAAAAACGTCTCAGGGCTCAACAACAAATTGAGTTGTATCAAGCCCGAATCGCGCAAACGTTCAATAAGAACGTTAAACCAAGGACCTTTAAACAAGGAGACTTGGTTCTGGCTGTTAAAAGGCCGATGGTGCTGACCCACAAGACTAAGGATAAATTTGAACCCAAGTGGGAGGGACTGTTCATCGTGGAGACTGTATACTTCAGTGGAGCCTACCGCTTAATGAATCAGAACGGTGATAGGATGATGATGCCGATGAGCACTGAAGAAATACTATGCTTAATATCCCTGGAAGTACGCGACTCCACTTGTTCAAGTTACGCAGATGAGCACTTGGATTTCTTCTTAGGCATGCGCAAATGGGCGCCTCTGACCTAAATTTGGTGTGCCCAATTCAAGTTACGCATTTTGAGCCTTGAACCGCCTCCAATCTTCTTCTTAGGCATGCGCAAATGGGCGCCTCTGACCTAAATTTGGTGTGTCCAGTTCAAGTTACGCATTTTGGGCCTTGAACCGCCTCCAATCTTCTTCTTAGGCATGTGTAAATGGGCGCCTCTGACCTAAATTTGGTGTGCCCAGTTCAAGTTACGCATTTTGAGCCTTGAACCGCCTCCAATCTTCTTCTTAGGCATGCGCAATTGAGCGCCTTTGACCTAAATTCGGTGTGCCCAGTTCAAGTTATGCAGTTGAGCCTTGAACCACCTCCAATATTCTTCTTAGGCATGCGCAAATAGGCACCTCTGACCTAAATTTGGTGTGTCCAGTTCAAATTACGCATTTTTAGCCTTGAACCGCCTCCAATCTTCTTCTTAGGCATGTGCAATTGTGCGCCTCTGACCTAAATTCGGTGAGCCCAGTTCAAGTTATGCAGTTGAGCCTTGAACCGCCTCCAATCTTCTTCTTAGGCATGCGCAAATAGGTGCCTCTGACCTAAATTTGGTGTGCCCAGTTCAAGTTACGCATTTGAGCCTTGAACCGCCTCCAATCTTCTTCTTAGGCATGCGCAATTGAGCGCCTCTGACCTAAATTTGGTGTGCCCAGTTCAAGTTACGCAGTTGAGCCTTGAACCGCCTCCATTTGTTTACGAGAGCCTTCAATTGCCCAATGCTGTTATAGCAACGGGAAGAGGAGATCAAACTCCTCGCCAACCCTATCATACTGGGGGTAAAAGTATGAAATTAACTACCCAATACTGTCAAAAGCAAACGGGAGAGGAAATTAATTCCTCGATAACTCACTATGCTGAGGGGAATAGCATAGCTAGCCCAACGCAAACGGCGATTGGTAAAGGCTAATCAAATCCGTTGATAGCTGGGGTTTGCTAAAAATCCCATAAAACCTATCATGTTAAAACTTTACCTCTGACAGTATGATTTGGATTATTTCCATCTCCGTTCAAGATACACAAATGAGTCTTGCACTGCATTACCTAAACAAACTAAATCATTTTGATAACAAGTTATCTGTTGTGCAAACAAATTTTGTAGCCAGCAGGTAAAAGAATCAAATGATTATCTTTATTTTATCGACAAAAGAGTGAGGTTACAAAAATTCTCTCTTTTATTACAAGTTCTTATTACAAAAAAGAATGAAGGAATAAAAGAACAAAAGAAAACTATAGATCTCCTAAGAGCTTCAACTTATTTATCGTCTCGTCAATCACTCGACGATGAGTTGCCTCCACGGAGTGTTGAGCCTGCCGGCGTAAGTCATCATCATTCATTGCAAGTTGTTGGGTTAGATGCTGACGAGACTCTTCCATAGCACGGTTTCTTATTATCTCCTCCTGCTCGACCTGCCCCGTTGGAGGATCAGCGCTTCCCGCTTCTTAACGGATTCCCCTAATTGAAGCTCGTTGGATATTAAGACCGCCCGGGCTCTAGCAATAGTCTCCTGGGCTTTGAGGATGGCGGCCTGACTCCCCTCAATCTCGAAGTCTACTACCTCCAAACTCCTAAGAATGGACTCCCGACTAGCCTGGAACTCTGCCAACTCCCGAGACCATACTTCTTCCTGTCGTGTCAACTCCTCCCGACGCGCCGCTAACTCCATTCGAAGCCACGCTAACTCTATTTCGGTGATCGCTTCCATGTCCGCGTGACGAACTGTGTTTAGCGTGTTCACCTGCTCTTCTAAAGCTCTAAAGCGGGCCCGGTAGGGAGTTGCTCGGTCCTGTCCCCCGATTCTTTCAATATTATCCAAATAGCTGGATAACATTGGACGGCCGAGACTAAAGAAATCTATTCCGCCAGAAATCATCCCAATGCATCTTCTTAGCAACCGCATAAAATCATTAACACTGTAGTTGAAGAGTTCCTCAAAAGGATCCACGGTGTCTGCATTTAAAGGAGGCAGCGCTAAGGAAGATGTCGCTAGAGGAGGAGCGGTATCCACTGGAATTGAAGAGGAAGAAGCCCGTCCTTGTACCAGGCTCATAATATGCGGGGCCAGTAAGACCAACGCAGATTTGGCGGAACTAGAAACCTGAAGAGAAGCGTCGCTGGTACAAATCACCCGGGCAGCGCCACCAACAGGAGAAGATGAGGGAGTGTCTCCACCAGAAGCTCCTCCGATAGCAGAAGTAGCTTCAAATGAAAACTTCAAATTTTCCTCATCCCCGCTGGAAGACTTGGAGATGGAGGAGTTGCAGGTGTCTCAACAGCCATTATGGTAGAAAGCGTTGGTATTGCTGGCTGAGGAGCATAAGGCACACCGACAACTATTGGAAAAGTCTCTTCGGAGCAGATATTTGCTGTTGGAGATGGCAAACTTGGAGACGGGGTAGCTTCTCTTGCCGCGGCTGCGACAATTAACTCTGTCCTGTCATCGCTCCCAAGTTCATCAATTGGGGGAACTGAAGAAGGAACGGAGATAGGAGTTGTTGTGAAGTAGTCTGCGTCGAGTTCATTTGCAGAACTACCTAATCCACCCGCTGAGCCAGTAGTGCCCGAATAGTCCACTCTCTCCTCGGACTCCCCCTTTATAGTTGAATGCATCGGTGAGAGAGGGTGGCCACCTGTACCTCAGAAAAGCAAGACAAAGAAGGTTGCATACAAATATAGAAAAATAAATAGAAGACAGAGTATAAAAGCTGAGAGAACTATACCAGGAGATACAAGTCCAGTTGTTGGACTTGAAGGGGGAGCCGCTGTTGTCTCCAGAAGCGTACCCGTCTCACTACCCAGTGGTAGCTCCACGGGGTGTTCGACAGGTTCTACCGTCGGAGGAGCCGGAACCTCGGGAGCACTTGGGGCCCCAGCAGGTCCACTCTCCCCTGCCGGCGCTGGAGGTAGAGTTGAAGCCAGCAGATCCGAAGCGAACTTGACAGCCACTTCTTGGGAGGCTACTAGAGTTCCGGGAGCCAACTTCTTCTTCTTTTGGAAAGGCCCCTTCTTTGGGGCACCTCGGCATTTAAGGGTCGAGCTCCAGGGGAGGATGACGACAGGTTGAGGAGCACCTCCAACATCAGGGTTGTCATCATCATTATTATCATCATCATCAGACTCACTGACGTCTGAGGGTTCGGCCGCTGCGCCAAGAAATTTATCCATTCCTTTTACCCTCACTCTTGAAGCACCTTGGCGGCTAATGTAGAGAGCCTCAATCTCCTTGCAATAGTTTCGGTTGATAGAGAAGTGGGGCACGTCAGCATTTGCAACGCTGTACCATGTGCAAAAGCTAAGAGTCATGGCCAGTTCTGGCGACTTCTGTGGCAGGATAAATTCAGCTCCGGTCCCACCAGCTGCAAAATGAAACCAGCCGCGAGCGCCCTCGTACAGATTTCTCTTATAGGCAAAATTCTTGTTCGGATTACCCACATAAAGTTGGGAATATCCGAACTGGCGAGCGAAGCGACTCGGAGTGTACGGTTCAATAAGACACTTGGCATCTTGACGATACACTAGGTGCCCGGGTCGGATGTTAAGGAGCCACCAGAACGCTCCCAAAGATAAGACAGTGAAATTATCTGTCCCCGCAATATCCTTCAACTTCAACCCATATCCACCACAAGGGAAGTCGGGGAAGCACCGGAAGATCTCATAATTTTGATGATGACGGAGAGTCTTTCGGATTTGAGACATATAGTGATGCTTCCATGAAGAGTGCTCGTATAACTCCACCAAGTAGGACTTGTCCCCAGAGCGGTATGAAGCAGCATTCATTAGAGACGGGCAGTGCATGACGAGCCACGCCATCAGATAGGTGTAAGGCATCTCCACCCTAGGTTCGGAGTCTTCACCTGGGCAATTTCTTTGGACTTGCCTTTTCCTTTCCCCTTGCCCTTATCAGCAGGGATGAAGTCATCACAAAGTGTTCGTAGTCCATGCTGTATATTGCACACCATGGCGGGAAGAAGTCCGAAAGGTCCGCCGTATGCAAGAAGAACTGTTGGGTATACCACAATCATTGCAATTGCCTCCTTTGGCAAAGACGGCACGACACACCTTTTTAACCACAACATCAAGAACCCAGCAATAAGGCCTCTGTTGGAAATTGGGGACTGAGCTTGATAGTGGTAATTCTTGAAAGAGATGCCAGGACTGAATCCGTCTTCATTGGATTCAGTAGTATAATACATTAGCCGGGTCTTAGCGATGCGGCGATCGATCTCCGTGACGTAGACAGGAGCATGGCCATGGATAGTTGTTGAACTATCCTTGGAGTTCAAGTTGGCGAAGAGGTAATCGGCCCATTTCTTGTGACCGATACCCTGATTACGCACACCTACCAGGTCAGCACAGATGTGGTAATGACACATCATCTCCCAGTATGTAGCATAGATGCGCTCGTCCTTCACCATCAGCATGTTCAACTCTTCGGTAGTGGGGATATACTCTTCATAGGGGACTTCGCCCATTGAAAGCCCAGATACCTCAAACATCTCGTGGAGAGCAAACCCTAGCTCACCCACTGGAGTAAAAAGGGTGCAGGTTTTGGGGTTGTACATCTCCAGAAAGCAGAAGAAGTGATAAGCACTCTGAGGGAACCCAAATTGAACATTTCTGATGGCCTTGTATAAACCAATCTCCTTCAGAATGGGTTCATGGGAATCCAACATGTATTGAACGAGGCGGGCCCACCACATGTTGCCAGATGAATAAACCCAGCCAGGCATTCTGAAGTCGCTAGCTGGGTATTGGCCTTCTTTCGCCAGAAACTCACTCAGGAAAGTTCGTGCGCGGATCGAAACCTCTCCTACTGGGTGCTCTTTACTAAATCTGCCTGAAAGCAAACCAGTAATGCATAGGGCCATCTTGATAAGCCCCATGTGCGCCCAATTTACCCGTTGGGACGTCGTCCTATTCTTGAGTTAACCCCCACTCTAATTCACGATGCGCCGCCAGCCTCTGGAGATAGATCAGGGGATAGCCACGCTCCATTCTAGGCAGAAACATTAAAGCTTCGCCAGAATTATAGAGCCACTTGTTTTTCTCTTCAAAGAGGATCTGGTCTGATTGATCCATTATATCTCCGAAGAGAAACGTGGGCTTCTCTAGCGCTTCTCTGTTCATGGTTTCAAAGGCCGCATCAGTTATAATCTCACGTGCAGTAGTGGGATGATATTTAATCAATTTCTCCCTGCGCTCGCTCGAATATGGTTTGTACGCGGCCAGGATGGTGGTGAAGCGAAATTGAGCTGATGGATCAGAACCCCCAGCAAAATCAAAGTGGTGCTTATGGGGAAGGGCTTCCGCCGAATACCCTACTGCAAAAGGGAAAATCAAAGTTAGAAAAGTTTCTATAAAACAGAAAATTTTTCTAAGTATGGAAACGCGAAGCTAAAAATTAGACCGCGCGAAGCTAAAAGTAACTCTGCACGAAGCTAAAAATTAGACCGCAGAAATCAAATAGCCTCGCGTTTTAACGCGACTGCTAAATCAAATAGCCTCGCGTTTCAACGCGACTGCTACTCAAAATAGCCCCGCGCTTCAAAACGCAAGGATGAAGTGATAGCTTCGCGTAAAAAGAAAGCCAGAGGCTTTTCTTCTTCTCCAAGCCATATGGCCAGAGTACGGCGATCTCGCCGGTGATCGATTGGTTAGAACCGAGCCAAATCACTCTCTAAATGTTCTAAAAAGCCCCAAAAGTGAGGTCCTTACCTCCGATAGGCGAAGCATGGACTGGCTCGCCGCTGTCACGGCCGTAAGCACGAGTTTGGGTGCCATTGCTTGAAGAAATTGAGAAAAACCGACGGGAAATCGGGAGAAACTCGGTCGGAAAAACGCTCGGGTCGCCTGAACTCTGATGGCCTGAATCTCCAAGTCTCTGGAAAGTTCTCAAATGAAGTAAGAAAGAAGAGGGTTTAAAACTCCATTTAAATGAAAGAACCGCCTCTTGGGATTCGGCACGAGTTTCGGAGAAGATAACTAACCAGTTACTCTCCAAAGCGCGAAGCTATTAGCTTCACGTAATAATGGAAAATGCGAAGTTATTAACTCTGCGCAACTATGCAAAACGCGAGGCTTTTAACTTCGCGTTCCTATGAAGAACTTGGATTTTTGGTGAGTACAATCAGGCGCTTCCATCTAAGTTAAATGATCTTTACCCGGTCATTTTGGTATTGATAGTCTAACTTACGCAAATGAGTCTTAGATTATTTTACCAAGATTATAAACCATCTATTTGTTGAGCAAGCAAGATTCTTGAAGCCGACAGATAGAGAGGAAAATAGTTGCCTTTATTTCATAAAAGAAAACGATTATAGAAGAAAAAGAGGGAGTTATAGCTCTCCCAAAAGCTTCTACAAATTCATCGACTCATCAATAACCTAACGGCGAGATTCCTCCGCGGGGTGTTGAAGTTCAATTCCAGAGTTCATATACAAAAAATCTTCTCTGCAAATGTCAACTATGATCTGTTTAAGGTTCTTAGTGGATTATCTGAAGATACTGCTACAAGAATCCTAATAAAGATGCACAAGTTGGATTTGACATGCTACAAGCCCTTAGATGATCATCTCTATCGCTTTGGAAAGCAACAGAGATTGTCATCTAACAGAAATGGTCCTCAAGAAAACTTAATGAGCTGCCGCAGTGTTCTTGTAACTCCTTCAAGAGTTTATCTTTTGGAGCCAGGGCTTGAGACCTACAACTATGTTGTAAAGCATATACTTCTGTCTTCCTTAGAGTTACTTTTGCTGACGAAGACTGGTAAAGCCACATGCACTCCTCTTCAAGAAGGATCTGGTCCAAGTACTTCACTGCAAAAGAAGAATCAAGAGTTAGAGAAACCTCAAAAAATCTTCTAAGTATGAAAACGCGGAGCTAAGGATAAACTCCGCGCGCAGTCGAGAAAAATAGACTCGCAATTTAAACGCGACTGCTAGTCAACATAGCCTCGCGATTTAAACGCGACTGCTAGTCAACATAGCCTCGTGATTGAAACGCGACTGCTAGTCAACATAGCCTCGCAATTTAAACGCGACTGCTAATCAAAATAGCCTCGCGATTTAAATGCGACTACTAATCAACATAGCCTCGCGATTGAAAAGCGACTGCTAGTTAAAATAGCCCCGTGTTTCAAAACGTGAGGATGACGTGATAACTTCACGTAGAAGAAGATCAGAGTTTCTCTCCGTCTTCTCCTTTCTTCCCAAGCCTTACGGCCGGAGAACGGTGATCTTGCCGGTTCAAAATTGATTGGCCAGGTTAAAACCGAGCCAAAACACTCCAAAGTTAATTTGAGGAGTTTCAAAGTTAAGAATTTCTACCTCCAATTGGTGCAGCATGGATTGGCTCGCCATTGTGGCCACTGCCTCGGCCACTACCGCCGCTGCTAACGCTGGCCGCCGATGGTGAGGAGGCGTGCGATGTCGTACTCTTCTTAGATGACATCCTAGTGATGGAAAATCTTTGCAAAGTCGAAGGAAGTTCGGTTGAAAATCATTCCTTCAAACTGATTTGCCTGAGTCGCCTGAGCTCTAAGCTCTTGGATTCTTCGGATGAAATGAAGAAGAAGATGAGTCAAAGACTCTATTTAAACAGATGATCTGCCGCTTGGTATTCGGCACAGAAGTTCAGGATAATTAATGAAGCAATTACTCATTTCACTGGAAAAAAAAAACTGTTAGCTCCGCGTAGGTGAGCAAAACGGGAGATAAACTTGGTATTTTAACTCCGCATTTTCAGTTTGAAGATCCAAAGTATTTCAAAATTTGCTAAGTTCTAAGCTATTTTGAAAACATTGGAGGGAGTTCTGTTGGCAGTGAAAATTTCTAAGTAAATAGAGTTTTCTACAACAGAACGCGGAGCTAACTCAGTAGCTCCGCGTTTGGCTAGTTTTAGCCTCGCGATGAGTAAAACGTGGGGCTATCAATAGCTTTGCGCTAGCTCCGCATTCTGGTTATTTAGCACCGCATTTTGATGCGATTAGCTCCGCATGAGCAGATAACCAGAATCTCAAACTGATTGAGATTAAGATTTGGGCTTATCCAAATACCCAAATTAAGTCCAATCAGAATTTCAAATCAAGAGATTTAAATAAAAACTAAGATATTTGATTGGAATCCTTGATGAGAGCAAATTCTATTTAGATAGAAACTCTCAAATCATCCCAAAGCTATAAATACCTTCTTGGTGAAGCTCTAGGGGTCTTTTCTTCGGTTCGGCAAAAGTTCGTCTTCTTTTCGGCAATTGATCTTTTCCTCTTGGAGAATTCAAGTTACGCATAGAGCCTTGAGTTCGTGAAAGACCAGAGAAGATCGTCTACAGTCGGCCGTTATCTTCAAGAGAGAAGAGTTCGACGCCTGATCGTCCAAAGGAGCTGCTCGACAGATCCCATCGCTACAGATCCCACACAAATTTTGTAAAAGAGAGAGATTGACATATAAAATCCTCTCGTTTGTTCTTCTTTTTATCTTGTTCACTTTTATTGTAATCTAAGTTGTATTCAATGGGAGGAAGCAAAACTTTTGCGGCGAACAGTTGTCAGAGTACAGACAGAAGTCATCACCATAGTATACAAGACCAACTGTAGAGGATATCGATAAAGATTCACTTACTAGAGAGGAGTGCAACCTTGGAGTAATTTGCCACTTAGAGAGAAGGAGAATCTCCTTACATTATGCTTTAATCTAGCTTTTTTATTATTGTTGTACTAAGAACTAATGGTTGTATTAAGGACCAACTTTGGTCTATGTACTTGCTCTATGTTCTATTGAGTTTTCGTTAAAGGAATACGAGGAGGAATACCCACCGCTTGCTTCAAAAAAAAAACTCATCTACTTTCTAGAGCTCTTTCAAGCTAAGGAAGAAAATTTTAAAAGTAAAATGCTATATAGACGCCATCTCACTCAGTATCTAAAAAGTAACTTCCAATTGTTTTTTAACCAAACAAATATTTGAAGTAGTGGAACACTGAATCCAACTCACACAAATTACAAATGAAAAAACTTGCATGTTGTCATAAAATAGTAGAGTTCAGAATTAGTTAGTATACAAATGGGGAAAAACCACTACAAAATAATTTAAATGTGAAATCATCAAAATGATTATACGCTTGACAGCAACATACTGTTACATCTAATGGGGAAAAAAATAAAATTACATATATGCACACTTGGAATTAGTGGATCCGCTACTTCAAGGATCTGCAATTTCGTCTGATATATGCAAGTGAATAGCTTGCAGTAAAAATTTACTAGCATCTGCAAATGATCTGTGGGCTATTAACATAGTTGCACCTAGCTTGCGCTGTGTTAATCACAGGTTGTATTCGGATCGACTGAGAACTCGCCAAATATATCAGGGCAATCTTCCCATTTCTTCTGCTCCCTTGCCTCCCAATATCCACCCATGTATCTGTATGTCCCTGTCTCGCTGTCCTTCTGAAACCATCTCGGCTTCCAGCCATTCTCTTGTAATTTGCGGGACTGCACAAAGGTACTTGCTCAACCCAATTTGAAATAGCCAACTAATGAGATTCTAAAATTTTCGGAATTTTGTTTTCCCCCCAATTGAAAATGACCGAAAATACCCAATTCCCAACAATATTAACTCTTTATGTGTGTGCATGTCTGTGTAAGAGAGAGACAAGAGGGAGGGGGGAGGTAGAGTACCATTCGCTGCCTTGTCTCCAATCGGAGCTTTTCTGCAAATGCCTTCTCATACTCCCCATTTTCAAGATATCGCTGGTCTGGACGAAGTCTTGAATCTGTCGGTGGGAGTTTCTCCTTAACCATGATCAAATATTCAAGATCAGAACTAGAAAATGAAAAGAGCAAATTTAAGAGCACAAGGTCAGGAAGTAACCAGTTGACATTGTCTCTCTACCTGAAGTCCTGATGTGAGCTCGTTTAGCGTTATTGCAAATGATGATAAGTTGTATCGGGTGGGATTTTTAGGGGGTTTACTCCTTTTCCACAACAAGGTGGCATTTTCTGTTGATATACTACCTTTGATCTTGGAGATATCATCTCCAGTGACGTAGTATATGCTGTCATCCCATTTCCCTACTAACGCAGCTACTTTGTTTCCCATGGTATCCTCCACAAAGCCTTGCACCTGTGAAACAATTAGGCCTTAGAGGAGGAGATTAATAGCATGACATCTACATGCGCAACTAGAAGATCAAGCTCTTACCTGGCGAGGGTTGCGGTCAAAAAGAGATTGTTCTTTGAACTTGAGCTTACACGAATATTCGCGGTTGCCTTGTATGCTCATTGTACCATGGTGATCACAGTATACTTTACCAAGGATGAGATTATAAATACTAGTTGTCACCTAAGAGCAAATAAAATGGATGCTGGCAATGATATATCGAGAGAGAGAGAGAGAGAGAGAGAGAGAGAGAGAGAGAGAGAGAGAGAGAGAGAGAGAGAGAGAGAGAGGAAAGAAAAAAAAGAGCTATGGTAGTATATGTACCTTGCTCCATTGAAATATTTCACCATCATCAAATTCCAAGGTTAGAACACCAACAGGATCTAGCTGAATAGATCTCCCCCAAAATTTACTCCTGAGATTGCTGTCTCCCCAGAATTTCCAACCTTTGCCTTCACAATGGCAGGCAATGAGCATCGGATGGTGGCTAACCTATGAATGAAGATGATAAATTCACTCATCCAAATTTTAAACATTTCAGGGATCTGAATTATAAATTTTCACATTCATGTTCCCGAAGCTCAGCAGCTTTTGTACAAGTGTGATGACTTTAGCATGAAATTTCAGTTTTCTCAAAAATAAAAAATAAAAAATAAAAAATAAAAATGAAAGCAATTTAACCACGATGAATAAGGAAACAATGATACGTCCTGAACAATTGACAACCTATGTACAAACAGACTTCCAAATTATGGTCAGTTTGCTTAATAAAGCAGTTTCTAATATATATTTATATTTATTTTTCTCTTAGTTAATCAATCAGATTCACTTAAAATTGGGTGACAAGGATCTCTCTGACAGAGGTCACTCGTTTAAAAGTGATGACAACAGAAAAATTAGATGCTAACAGGATCAAAATGGGAAGGACAAAGAGAAGTGCCTTGAGAAAGTTTCTGAAAGAAATAGATACCTTCGAACAAAGTTACATATAATGAAGCATATTTTTCTGGTCATTATCTAAAATATTAAATTGCACGTGACTGCTATACATATTTGATCTCAAATATAGTTTGATTAGTTGACACTAACTTGACTGTCCTGCTCTGACACAGGCAGAATTTGGCCATGGCGCTTGTCTGAAATATAGACACGAGGATACAGGTAAATGTATGTTTGATCTACATATATTTGTATTTGACTCAAATGTTTGTATTGGTTGCTACACATATATGAACAAATCTAATTTAACTATTTAAGTAAAATGATCTGTAAAGTAATCAGCTTTCGACAGCAGGGATACAAGATACTCCAATTTAAATAAAACTTTTCAAGGAAAAGAGCCGTTCACACATTTACAAGTGTAGGATGCTGATGGACGTGTGCTGGTCCGAGTGTGCCATGCACACTTTTTCATGGAGAAAGTTTCACATATATCATAGCATATATACAAAATATTTCATATTTCTTAACCCAAGTTCACCATATCCTATGCTTTCATTAAATCTGGGAGTTTCTCTTCACAAGATTCAAGAAACTTTTCTAATGTCCCCTTCTATTGCTGTCTGCTAACGTATTTAAATTTCTAGCATAGTACAACAGCTATAATCCGATCCACTACTCTACAATAGTATTCATCTGTTATAATTTAATATCAATATGATCTGATTTGATCCCAATATATCTAATCTGACTCGCATCACGAATTCACATCTAACACGCTTGATAGATTTTCAGGAGTTGTGCATATTTCCTATTGCAAATTGGGATTTAACATGCAGAGGCTTATGGAATTATAGGCATTTCTCATGCAAAATCATATATTTATTGCAACATCGCAGATATTAGCAGCTGGATCATCTCAAGAATGTAGCTAGACTTCAGGTGAGTGCTCAAAGCAGTTTGGCCACCATTTAGTGAGCAACCTCAACAGGTTTGACTATGAAACCTAAAAGGTAATTGCATAGGATTCAGATCTAAGATATCACTGTTGCAATAAATTCCACATCAGCTCCACATATCCATGGACATCACCGTTTGCCCAATTCTTTTGTACATTGAACCATATTTAAAAACTGAATTTGATCTACATGGTCTTTTAAATGGCTTCTATGTTGTTTAATTAACACAGCAGATATTCCCTTGGACTTCCAGAAGTACCAGAACATTGTATGCAGCCTGTTTTATGATATTCAACATCAGTTCATCCTCGTTTTGCTAACTTTTCTTTCTAGAGTCTATTTAGACTGAAACTCACAATCCACATAAAAGAGAGGCCTCTTACAAATACAAACAAGCACAGAATGGTATGCACAAAACAGTTGAATGCCACAAAGTAATATTGGTCCACTCAAGTCAACCAAAAAAGTCCCTTATTATTGCTGCCACTGCTAGATCTTATATTCTTAATGAATTTTGTATTTAGAACTTGTTATCATATGAAATTCTATAACTCCTACATAGTAAAACTTACCTGAAGACATTTTATAATGTAGATAATTCTCCTGTTACAGCACTGCTGTAGAGTAATCTTCTTAATAACAAACTAAAGGAAGATCTTTGTTCCATCTGTTTATGATGTTCCAAAGATTTAATCAGTTTGGCTCTCCAACAGACTTCATTCCACAATGTGTAGCTAAAAAGACGAACGACAGACAATAACGGCAGACTGGAGACATGGAAGTACCATTGTATGGATATGCTGCATGTTGCTTCCTCACTCCAGCTTTTACTGACCTAGCCTACAGCATTGGATACCTGAAGTTTTGGTTATACTACTCTGTAACTTCACTATTTAATTATGTTCATCACATATACTGCATATTAACACGTTAAACTGTCTTCCCTTAGTTTCCTTCCTTCTTCTCATAGATATTATACTTTGTTAAATCCTTTTGGCTTATTCACTTCAACTCTCCAGTCCTGCTCCTCCCTGCAAGGGGAGGAAGTAGCCACTCCTACTATTTTTTGCCACATGGAGTGACAATATTATCATATCATCATCTTCTGTTAGGTAAAGTATATATGAGTAGGGGTGAGCAGTTTGCCGACAAAACCGAATTAACCGACAAACCGATCCGACCCGAACCGATCGGGTCGATTACTTCGGTTTTCGGGTCGGGTCGGTTTTAAAACCGAAATTTTAGACGGTTAACGGGTCGGTTTTCGGTGGCGAAATCGCCAACCGAAACCGACCGAATTCCCTAACCCAACATACCCGTTAACCCATTAACCCGATACCCAATTAACTCTACTCTAAATTCTAATTCCCTAACCCGAATTCCCTAACACTCGAGTCTTCAGGAAAAATCCCAAATCCGGAAATCCCTAAACCTAGCCCTCAGCGATCTGTCCCTCGCCCGAATCCCCGGAACCGATCGGTGATCGCAACTTCCTCCGCCGCCCGAATCCTCCGGCTCCTCCTTTGCTTCCGCCTCAGGCCCTCAACGACTCGACTCTGAGCTTTCTGCAGCTCCGAGCCTCCGAAGGTATGAAATATCTTCACTTCACCTCTCCGGCTCGCTCGACTCGCTCAAGTTTCTAATTTCTATACAAGTTTTAGTAATTACTATTTACTAATTAGTGGCCAGCCTGCTCCTGCTCCCCGGAGCCAATTAGGGTTTAGTTACTTAGTAATTACTGTAATTTAGTATGACCAGCCTGCTCCTGCTCCCCGGAGCCAATTAGGGTTTAGTTACTTAGTAATTTAGTATGACCACTGACCAGCCTGCTCCTGCTCCCCGGAGCCAATTAGGTTTTACTGTTTTAGTATGATCCACTGTTGTAGTTGGTAATTTGGTATATTTTTATTGGAATTGACAGTGCTTACTGGTTGATAATGCTACTGTTTAGTTAATATAAGGATTCAAACTTTCATATTATTCTAATTTTTAAAATATCTTAATTACAATATACTAACTGAAAAATTAATATTAAGACGTATAAGTTGATAATGACTTGAGAGTTTCTATTGTTCTCCTTATATATGATCATACATGTTAGTATGTTATTGGGATATTTTACTCACATGAATTTATTATAGTTTAAATTATTATTTTATTAAACAATAACATCTGTTTAATTGTATTATTTATACGTTTCATGAAAATGATTAATGTTTAGAATCGTGTTTTAGAGACATAGACTACTTGACTGTGGCTCTTGAGCTTAATGATTAGTGATTAATCTTTAGAATTGATTTTTCTTTTATTACTTTTTAGATGGTTGAAAGTCGTGTTGGTCAGACAAACCCACGTAAAACTGTTACTGTAAATGAAGCTCATACAAATCAAACTAGTGATGCTCCACCAACAGATCCAACTCCCACACAAATAAATACTAGCGCACATGTTGGAACTGGAGCATCTGGAACAAAAAAAAGGAAGGCAATATCTTCCAGGTCTGATGTGTGGGATTATTTTATCAAGTGGGATGAAGAAACTGATGATATGCGAGAAGAAGGAGATGAGCCTCTTGATGAGGACGAATGCCGATGCAGGTATTGTAGAAAAGTTTATAGCTGCAATACCAAGAAAAATGGCACGTCGTCCCTTAGGAATCATGCTAACAATTGTAAAGAAAATTCCCACAACAAGGAAACACGCCAAGCACAGTTAAGTCTCCAACTAAGTAGAGAGGATAGTAGGGTAGGAACTGTGACTATCTGGAAATATAATGAGAAGGCCATCAGAGTGGCATTATCTAAAATGATAATTTTAGATGAATTGCCATTCAAGTTTGTGGAAGGTGTTGGTTTTAGGCTTTTTATGGCCATTGCATGTCCCAGATTCATGATCTCATCTAGGTGGACGATAGGAAGAGACATCTATCAACTCTACATAGACGAGAAGATTGCATTGAAAAAATATATATCAGAGACATCTCACTATATTTGCCTCACCACTGACACATGGATTTCTGTTCAAAAGATTAATTACATGTGTATTACTGTGCATTGGATTGCAAATGACTGGAATCTTAACAAGAGAATTCTCAATTTTTGTCCTATTACAAGCCAACGAGGTGAAGTTCTTGGAACCACTCTAGAGGCGTGTTTACATGAGTGGGGAATTGAGCGAGTATTGACAATTACTGTTGATAATGCTAGCTCCAATGACAAAATGATTAAATACCTGAAGAGGAAAATTGTAAATTGGAATGGTAAGCATGGTATATTCTTAGGGGGTGAATATCTTTACGTACGATGTGTTGCACATATTATGAATCTTATTGTGCAGGATGGTCTACGTGCAAATATTGAACCAATTTCAAGGGTTCGAAGTGCTATAAAGTATGTGCAGTCATCACCTTCACGGTGGGCAAAATGGAAGACATGTGTTGAGAAAGAAAAAATAGCAGTTGAGACAGGAATGTATTTGGATGTACAGACACGGTGGAACTCAACATACTTGATGTTACAGGCAGCTAAAAAATGTCAATCTGCTTTCTACCAGTTTGACCTAAAGGACCTTTTATTCAGACAAGAAGTTGGAGGTGATGATGGGAAGGGCATGCCAGATGAAAATGATTGGGATTGTATTGGCCGATTATGCCGGTTCTTGCATGCTTTTTATGACTTGACTTTGAGGGTGTCAGGAACTTTATATGTGACATCTAATATTTTTCTTCATCAGATCACAAATGTTGAAGGTGAGTTACATGAGGCTATGATAGGTGATGATGTCATTGCTTGTGAGATAGCTCTCAGGATGAAGGCGAAGTATGATAAGTATTGGGGAAATTGTGAGAAGGTGAACTTGTTGATGTTTAAACCGTTGATTCTTGACCCTCGATTCAAGCTAGACTTTGCACAGTACGTGATAGGAGAGATGTTCAGGTCTCAAGATGAGATCGGCCGTGCAATGCCATCAAAATTGGAGAGAACTCTCAGAGTTTTGTTCAATGAGTACAAAACTATACATGATAAGGAAAATAACATTAGAGATGATATACAGCAAGTAAGACCGTCACAATCTTCAACATCTCGGGACAGTAGTGCAGTAAAGAACTATCGCATGTTGGATAAGTTTTATGCACAGAGTTCTTCTTCAATGTATGTGACAACAACTCATAGTGAATTAGATAAGTATTTGAATGAGGCCAAGGAAGTGCCAATTATCGGCGAGGACATGGCAACTTTTCCTATTCTAGATTTTTGGAAGGTTAATAGTGGAAAATTTTCAATATTATCAAGAATGGCTAGAGATGTGTTGGCGATTCCAATATCCACAGTTGCTTCGGAATCGGCGTTCAGCACGGGTGGGAGAATTCTAGATCCATTTCGGAGCTCACTCTCGATCAAATCCGTCCAGTGTCTGATTTGTTCTCAGGATTGGCTTCGAGGACAATTGAGAGTCCCAATGGTCAGTATTGAAGATCTATGTGACGTTGAGAAGTTTGATCAAGGTAATAGTCTATTCATATAATTTATTATATTCACGATTTCTAATTCTAATTAGTTTTATTTCCTGCTAGAATTGGATGATAGGTCTACAGATTCGGTTATCACCAAGCTCTGATACCCCGTGTAAATGTCGAAGGTGCGTATCTTAATTTTTTTTATAATGCACTCACACAGAGCTCAGGCTCTCTGCAGAGCACCTGAGCTCTGTGAGCACTCTGTGCACAGAGAGGCAGAGCTCAGGAGCTCTCTGCAGAGAGCTCCTGAGCTCTGTCTCTGTGACAGAGCCAGGAGCTCTCTGCAGAGAGCCTGAGAGTGCACACAGAGCCAGGAGCTCTCTGCAGAGAGCCTGAGCTCTGTGTGCACAGAGTGCACACAGAGCCAGGAGCTCTCTGCAGAGAGCTCCTGACTCTGTGTGCCTCTGTGCACACAGGGCTTCTGAGGCTCTCTGCAGAGAGCTCTGTGTCAGTGTGCATTTCAAGTCTTAGTACAGAGAGTTCTTTGTGCAGTTCGTTTACAAACTAATTTATTTTTTTCATTTGTGCAGTTCATTTGAGCAGAGATCTCAGGAGCCCTTTGTATTTGAATTTGGAAAACAATATGTAAATTTAAATTTGTGAACAATATGCAGAGATCTGTTTGCAATTTGTAAGTTGTTTGTAACTTGTAAGTTGTTTGATGCTACTTGTTTGTAACTTAGAAGTTGTAACTTGCTAGTTAGTTGCTACATTATTTTAATTTTTTTATGTTACTTTGTTTGCTGCTACTTGTTTGTTTGTAAGTTGTAACTTGCTAGTTAGTTGCTATATTATTTAAGTTGTGTTATGTTATTTTGTTTGATAAAAATTGCTAAATTATTTATATTATTTTGCTCCAGGATTTGTTATATTTACTGATTTTAAAATGGGCCAAATTCTGTTTTTTTTTTGCTTTTTTTAAAACTGGGCCGAAATTTCTTTTTTTAAAATAATTTTTGCTTTTGGGCCGAAGCCCACAAACCCGATAACCGACCGAAAACCGAACCGAACCGAAATTTCGGTTCGGTTTTCGGTTTCCAAATGATTTCGGTCGGTTCGATTTCGGTTATAGAACTTCGGTTCGGTTTTCGGTAGTGTATTTTTTTCAAAAAACCGAACCGAACCGACCGATACTCACCCCTATATATGAGTTTAGGGTTAAATACTCAATTTCTTTGCTTTTTCTCCTCTTCTCGATATCTATTTTCTTGTTAACTATTTGCATCATCCACCAAGAAGCTCAGCTGGTCAGTACAGAATCATACAATCAAATATTAGCAGTATCAAATTCCATTTGTAACAGTATAAGAAGAAACTCATTTTGCATACTTAATTCATAGAAACAAGTTCTGGTATTTAATAGAGTATAAAAGATAACATTTTTTTGTTAAGAACATGACCAGAAGCATATATAATAGAACAGTTACAAAAAAAAAAAATATGCCAGTCTGGAAACAACTGGAAACAAAGATGTGTGGATCAGAAACTAACCTTCTCAGAGAAAAACCGAACCCCTTTTTCAGGAAAATCTGCTTCATAGGTCTCCCCTAACAGAGGGTTGAACGGTTTGCATGGTCGGCCATCAGAAGAAGCATAACCAGAGATTGCAAAGGCAGCTATATTCAGAATTCTCATGAGACTGTTTCCCTAAATACAAAGCGCATAGAATCTCAGTGTAAGTAACATGTGTTAAGAGGTTAGTGCACGAGTAATTATTAATCAACACTCTTCACGATCTACCCTCCCTTACGCAACACGTAGAAAGCAACAAGGGAGAGCATAGACATCTGAGAATCTCATTCTTGTAAGATTTATTTGTCAATCATAAAGAGATTAGTAATTTAAAGAAAATGAGCAAAAGTGTAAGAGGGAACTTTATTGAAACTATGCTAAATGCAATCCCATTATAAAGCACTAAAGAAATCATGCATGATATGTTGAATTAATAAATACAAATGGCAATGAGTAATCTACACTTTATTTGGGTAGCTGAAATACAGACTGGTATTATGTCTAGTTATATAAACTTTGATTCAAATAAAGATCCCACAAGAATATTTAACAATGTCTAGTGAAAATTCAATAACAGATCATTTACAGTTTATATATCCAAATACTTCCTATGAAAAATGCCCCAGAAATGAAATACTTTTGCAGTGTATACTGTTGTAGTATCATCCATCCGTAGATATAAACATGTCTGTATGCCAAGAATAACAAGTCTATACCATCTAAGCTCGGTGAGAGCCCAATGTGATTCTCTGTATATATTCGACCGTTGAAGCCCACAAAGATTTGTTCCTAGGGTTTTTCCAGCAGCCATTCCAGCAACAGGCTTTGCTTTTCAGCCTCAAGCATTAAAATGAACTAGCCTTTTCTGTGAATTTGTTTTTCTGTTTACGGACTGTCTGGCCTATCAACTCTAGTGCCTGCCCAATTATAGAGAAATATCAGAGTGGCAATAGGGCCCAATACCAGATAGAACCTAATATGAACTTTCGGAATTGGATCCTTAAAATCATATATGATAGCTTATTGGGCTGGCTATGGAGCCTAAAAATAGATTTGATTCCTTATTTGATCTAGATAGGGATTCTTAAGGATAAAAACATGATATCCTGATACTATGATAAGTAATTACATAAGATTTGTCCATTTGGTTCTAGCAAAATCATCCTTTTCCCTCCTGAACATGATTTTCATAAGTTTATTTACTCACATCTGAATACGATTAATATTGCAAAAAATAACAACAAAATAGGAGCTGTAGGAAGAAGTTTGGGGTTTGGATGCTCAAGTGGATCCTAGATTTCTAAGTGGGTTTGGCTTCATTAGTGGAGCACTAAGTGGATCAAGTAGTGTCCGGCCAAGTTCCAACCCACTGCCATTCCTAGGAATGACATACTACCATAAACAAAGAGATAATAAAGCTCCTAACTTTCCAAGTATTTTATACAGTAGCATTTTGATTTTAAAAAGGGGACAAGTATACTAAGAATCTGCCTATCCGTATATCAACTTGTTCTTTGATTTGTTTATTAATGGATCTATTTGGGGTTGGAAGCATACCAAATTTATGTCATTCCCTTATTGCATCATTATCAACCATTACCAGTTCTAGAAACCTAATTAAGATGCTTGGACTTTATCGAGCTTTTGGATATTCAACTCATTCTTGATAGCAGGTATGAGTTATCTTTTCAAGAAAATGAACAGTAGAAGAGTAGGACATGACGATACCACCATTAATATTTGGTCTAAGAAAATGTCTTATAGACAGAGAAGATGCATTTTGGTTATTGTTATTTATATGACTAAGGCAGTAAACATACTATCATGCAATTTGGAAGAGACTACTTAAGCAAAGACTAGGAAATTAAATGACTATGCAAGTTACCCACTAAGGAAATTGATGGAGAGATGCAATGAGAAGATAAAAAACCATAAATGGTTTTCATTTATTTTGTTAAAGAAAAAACAAGAAACAATGTGAGAGTTGTAGAAAAGAAGCAAGTATATAGTTATAATTATAATGTGATTCAGGGCAAAAATATGCTGGAGTGTCAATTAGCTTGAGAACTACCGGAGGAAACACAAATTCGTTCCTTGTCAAAATAGGTTTACAACTCAGCTTCGCATTAAGTCCATATCACTCTGTATTAGTTATGGATGAACTCATCGTTGGCCCAATGGTTTCCTAGAGATAATATTAAGATGTTGACATTAACTAAACATATAATTCATATTATTAATCGTGTAATTTGAGCTCAAGGTGATGTGAACCATGAACATGCATTTAGCACTCGAGTGTTATTCTGATGACAATAACGAGAATTATGAGACCTGGAGTAAACATGAGCACAAGAATGATTCAAATAACATACAATCAAGCATACAAAAGCCTCATCAGTGTTCGAAAACCCAGAAAACTCGTATAAATACTCAGCCGAGTAATCAGAATCGCTCTCCTTATGCACCGAGATCAAGAAATTTGCTCAAAAAAGTAGACAAAACAAGTACTCATTTGACTCAACCAAGTAGTTGGTTGAGTCCAGATTATGAAGCGAGTACTCAGACCCTTATCGGGTAGAAAAATTAAAAATGATCATAATGTTTTTATCTGAACTTGACCTACCAGCTTTTATTATAAGAATCATCGAGAGAGATCAGAGTAATCTCTGTTAGGGATGGTAATGAATGCATCCACGAGCCAAATTTTGGCCCGCCCTATACAAAATTTTAAATTAAAAAAATTAAATTTTCATTTTTAATTCAAAATTTTGTATAGAACGGACCAAAATTTGACCCGTGGGCACGTCCATTACCATCCCTAATCTCCGTTGATAAGCTTTTGTAGCTGCAACAAATTGACAATCATCAAAGTGCCTGTGAGGAGGTGTGAACAACAAAGCAGCACCGATACTAACTCAAAGGTTGGCCATAGCGGAGACAAACAGCAAGTCAACATCTCGCAAGGATTTGAACTCAATAAGAAAATTAGATTGATAATTCTTACTTTAGATTTCTTTCTTCCTATTGTTATCATTTTCTTTTCTTTTCTTTTTTTCTTAATATTTTCAATTTCGTTTCCTTCATTTTTTTTTCCTAATTATTTTAAAATATTAATTTTTTTTCCAAATTGGTTTAGTCAAAGACGAGTCAGAAAATGGGTTGATTTTGGAAAGCAAAAAAAAACTCAATGTCGAGATCATTAACTGTTCTTGAATATTGTAAGCTACGAAACTTGTTTTATTACATTTAAGTTATTTCGATTATTGAATAGTGAGATTACATGTTCTTGCATTACATATTAAATGTTTCGGTACATAACTCGCCGACTTTTCCAAGTACACATTGTTCGCTCTCGAACCGAACAAGTAATGAAACTAGGTTTTAGAACACAAAGTCTCATGCTCAAGACGATGTTTCAAAAGTTTAAAGGTTTATTTAAGCAATTTAATCATCTACGAATATCATAGAGAGGCTAGCTAAAAGTAGAGATAAATAAGGCTAAAGCTAAAATACATTTCAACTTGCCTAAGTCTTTAGTACATAAACTGAACCGAAATACTTGAAGATATATTGATTAACCATTGTCCAATGTCTATGTTCAACCCATCAGAGCATACTTGACTTAGAAATAGGTTGACCCATAAAGCATTTGGTTCATTTGCAATCAGAACTAATTTGGAATTATTTTACAATGCAATTTCCTAGACTTGTTTCAACGGCCATTTTCAGAACCAATAAATAGATCCATCCTACAGTTATTTCATCATAAATTCTAAGCAGAAAGTTCTTGTAAAATTGGTGTGCGTTTCTTTGAGCTGAAACATGCCATTCTCTCTGAAATTTGTTTCTTCCTATATAGAATGTCTTTTTGTAAAAACTATTCTTAAGAGAACTTATCTAAGAATGAATTGTACTTCAGTATTAGGCTTTCCATAAGTAATTCAAATTTTGAGTGGGTTACTGAAATTTTGAGTGGCTATTTGACGAGTGGGAGATAGCTTCAATTGAATAAAAGAATCTCGATATGAGTTGAGTAAATGAACAATTAAGATGATTTGCGGCAAATTTCCTAAAATATAGAAGATATGAGAGAGATGTACCTTTAAAAAGACACTTAACTTATTTGTTTAGAATCTTATTTTTTATATAGTTATCTCATTGTGATCACTATTATATCATTGTCAATGTAATACCTTAGCTGGCATGGAATATTTGTTTTAAAGGATTTTTAAATATTAGTCCCACAAATCTTTCCTTATTTGATATTAGTCCGTTAAGTCTTTGTATTTTTTCGTAAGCTAGTCAATTCTTAAATATCCCTTATTAGTCACTCAATAAGCTTTTTAGCTGAAGAAGTCAATTTACCTTCGGTTAAGCCTAACCTAAGGTGGGGTTTTACCTTTTTACCCTCATTCTCACTAGACCTCTGAACCCTCCCTCTCATGCAACCTCCACCTTTCTCCACAACTCCTCCAACCAAATCTCTCCCACCCGAAGCTCCAAACCCCTCTCCGGGCAGTTCAAACCCCTCCCTCACCTTCCTCAAAAACCCAAGATTTTCTCCACCTCCCATCATGTCCAAGTCCAATTGGGTCAACCCCTCCCCTATCCAAGCCCACAATCCTCTCCCTCTATTATCACCCCGCACCCCCCCCCCCCCCCCCTCCCTCTATCCCTGCTTCCTCTTCTTCTCCTCCCCCAATCACTTTTTCTTCAAACTCTCTAAGGCCTTTCTAATTCATTGTCGCTGCAAAAAACCACGGTCCTCAACTTGAACACCCTCCATTGGAGGCAAAATTTCTCCCTCTCTCTGGCTTAATATCTAGAGCCTTTTGCCCATCAAGAATACTTTACAATATCATCCATTTGGTAGCCTAGTAAGACCTGCAATATGACCTCACCGAGTGGCTCACCTGCAAGATGCTTGCAAAAAGGTACAGTTTGACAATGACACGTACTCCACATCATAATTTGTTTGAAGACAGAGGTTTAGCGAGACAATTAAACGGTTTAATTAGATATATTGAACTAGTTGATACCAGACATCACATACTCAACGATACTAGATGTACGTGCCAAGCTGAGCTGTTGAGTAAGAGGGAGGTGGCTAGGTTCTATAAGGAGGCGTGTAATATCCCAAATTCGAGCTACTTGTATTCCTCTTTTGAGCCCGAACGTACTGAATAAGCCCACCGAAGTCAATTTTGAACACCAAAATAATTTTCGGTCAACGTAACTTTAAATCCGTAACTCCAAATAGCATTTAATCTTCGCAGTTATTAGTTTTTTAATATTTAGGATTTTTAGAAACTTTCTTTATGAACCCGAAAAATACTCCCAAAATTGTTAATTTAACAATATTAAATTATCTTTCTAATTACTTCAGAATTTCAGTTCATTTATTCCAGATATCGAAATAACAAACAGACAATTTTCTAGTACTCCTCTTGTTGAGGACTACGCCCTGCATTAAATTGGTAGTATTTGGAGAACGTTATACAGAACCGAAATTATTAAATTATTAAATAAATGAATAAAATAATTAATTAAATTTTCTTTGCATGGCGATTTGGGTAAGGCGGTGGGTTTCTATGGTGGAGAGGCGGCCTCCGAAGTGGTCCAATCAGAAGAGTCTAAGAAAAAAAGAAAAGAGAAAAAAATAATACAAATTCACTCTCCCTCTCAACCCACTCTCTCGGCCAAAACCAGAAGCAACAAGAGAAAGGAAGGAAAAGGAAGGACAAAAAAGGAAGGAAAAGGAAGGGGAAAAAAGAAAGAAAAAAGAAGGAAAAAAAAGGGGAGAAAAATAAATCCAACCAAGGATTCAAGATCAAGCCAAGATAAGTAACACTGTTATTTTTCGTTCATTCCTTTATTTAATTTATATTTGTGTACGTAATTTATTTTGTGAAAATTCTTAGTTCACCATTTGGACCATTGATTGATATTGAGAACTAAACCAGATAAGTGGGTCAATTTGATATATATAAATTTTGTAATATTTGCTTTTTTTCTTTTAAAAAAAAAGAAAGAAAAATTTTACATATGCAAAATGTTTACCCATGCAAAAATTTGTACCCATGCAAATAATGTGGTTTGCATGCAAAAATTAGTTTTGCAAGCAAACTGTTTTGGGCTGGATTTGTTTTGGGCTGCATGCAAACTATTTTGGGCTTCATGCAAAAATAAATAGTTTTGCATAAAAAAATAAAATAAAATAAAATAAAATAAATTTGCACCATGAAAAAATATCACATGCACCATGCAACAACAGTTTTGACATATTTAAATTTGCACCCATGCAAAGATTTATTTTTGCACCCACGCAAAAACAATAACAAATAATTCATTTTGCATGCATGCATGTGCTTCACTGGCACATAATAACAAAATAGCATCGGGTCAATTTTACGTATTTGCATTGGGTCAATTTGATGTATTTGTCCGGAAGATCTGCTTGACCACAACGTCGGGTTAATTTCAAAAAAAAATAATAATAATAATAATAGCATGTATTTGCATGCAAAATGGACTTCATGGGCTTGACTGCAAACGTTGTTCTAAATATCGGCCGGTATACCAATATATACCGGTCGATATATCGATTATAACGAAAAAACGAAACTGGGTGTCGATTTTTTTATTGCATCCCGTTTTCGACCGGTATTGGCCGATATATCGGCCACATGGCAATATATCGACCGGTAAACGGTATTTGAAATACCGGTCGGTATTGATAGTTATAGGTTTTTTTGTTAATAAGTTGCGGTTATCGTTAAAACCCGTTAGATTCGACCCGATAGGAAACAAATAAAATCCGAATCCACCTCCAAATCGCGAGAAAAAAACCCTAATTTTCTCCCGATTCGTTCTCCTCCTCGTCTGCTCGATCTCATCTGCTCGATCTCGTCGCTTGACCTATCTCCCCCATTGTCGTCGTCGTCTCTCCGTCAGTTCTCCCTCGAGCTTCTGGCTCGTTTGCAAATCATTATCGTTCGACCAATCTCCCTCGCCATCTCTCCCGAGTCCCGAAGGCCGCTCTCGTCCTCGCCGACGCTCCCTGCTTCCATTGTCGGCGATCCAACTTGTCCCTCCTCTTGCGTGCCTTTCAGCAGTAACGACCTCCGATTTTGATAAGTGAATCTCCCCCTTTGTAAATCTCTTAATTTCTATTTTTTGATAAAAATTTGTTAGCTTCTAATTCATCTAATTTTTTTAAATTTCAATTTTTGATTTTACTTAGTGTGTTTGAGCTTTTAAATTATGAAAGAATTTAGGAATTTCAGTTTTGATTGAATTGTTACACACTATACCCTGACTGTGGACTGTGGAGTGAAGTTCATCACCGAATCAGTGAATCAGTGATTTGCTGATTCAGTGTGAATCTGATTCACTGTGAATCAGTGATGATCATTGACTGACATTTGTGTGTTTGATCTAATTTTACTTGGTGTATTTATGTGTTTGATCTAATCAGTGATGATCATTGATTCATTGACTCGGGCTTAATTGTGTAGTGAAGTGCACTGTGCATCATTGACTCACAGTTGTGTGCATATAGTATTTTTTTAATTGCATGATATTGAACAATTGTCAATTTATAATTATTTGTACATTGTAATTTGTAGTATTTGTTGGATATGTTAGAGTTTGAAATTTTGAATTATAGGACAATATAGTTTGGATTATGTAGTTTTAATAACATAGATTATGTTTAATATACTTTGAACCAGTGGACTCTGAATCTAGCTAGAACATGTATTGTAAAGACTAATATTTAAAATTTCTAGCATGTTTCAGATAAACTCATTTAAAGGGCAATGTTATAATTTTATAAATTATATCATTTTTGTATTGTAGAAATATTTTTCTTTTTCCTTGAAAACTTATTTTTCTTAATTTTATGATTATATGTCGCTTTGTGCATATGCGAACGTTCTAAACAGTATCTGCAAATTCGTAAGTTTAATGCAAATAAACCAAGATAAGTACAATAAACTTTATTTATGTGTTTTAATATGTTCTATATAGTCATTTACATGATTATTCTTTAACCGGTATGACACCGATACGATACTCCGGTATTTAGGATCATATCGCGATATCCCACCCGGTATCCGGTATGTAATTTGGCTGACCAATATGGGACCGATATCCGATATTTAGAACACTGACTGCAAAATAGCATGTATTTGCATGCAAAATGGGCTTCATGGGCTTTTTGCATGCAAAAAGAAAAGAAAAGAAAAATAAAAAAAATAAAAATAGCAAAAATCATGTATGAGCTTGACTGCAGCATGTATAAGTACATCTTTGCATGGGCTTTATAAATTGTGACATAGTATTTTATTAATACAAATACACATGATAACATGATCATTCGTTAGTATTATAAATTGTGACATTTGTATTTATTAATATTATGAATAATGAACATAATTTTGACATACTATATATACGATGATATAATCATTAATGGGAACATGATAACAAGTTTCTTGTATCTCGATTACATAACATGAAGTATCTTTGTGATATGTGTTTAAATGATCTTGAATCTTGATTCCTAAATTCTTATTTCTCATGATAAGGACATATACACAGTTTGACTTGATAAGTTACGTGTTCCCACTAATTCATGTATAACGTGTATTATTGACATGGGGATTGAAAAAACTATATGATGGATAAAAACTATTTTGTATAAGGAACTTATTAGCCAATTTGTTGATTGAGACCGGGATTCCTTTACTACAGCGGCCTGGGTGATTACTAGATCACAAATTGATAATTAATACCCAGAGTGGTATGTCCGTTACTGTAATCCAGTAAGGAAATTGAATTGTTATGTCTAACGGCATATCATAATTCAGCACCATGAATATTAAGGCTGGGTCCCGGATATGTACGAGCACTTGTACAATACGGAAAACTGTGTATTATCTTATTTATCTTTAGTTTTAAATGCTAACAAGAACTTGATCTAGACTTGACATTTTTACAAGATATTTACATGTCATTTGCAAATGACATGCAGAGTCTAGCTTATTCTATTTTTCATTAGTTACGTAACATGTTTAACAGTATTACAATTTAATTTTATACTTTATCTCCAGAACTGTAATAGTACATATATATTTTCCTTGTGTTACTTGCTGGGTTTAATCCCCCTGGGTTTTGAATCCAGATTTAGAAGACGAAGAAGAAAAACTAGCCCCAACTGAAAACTCGTACTTCATTGACCAGATCGAGCAACAGTAGGCAAGTGAAGTTCCTTCTAGAGACCATTTTGTATATATTTGTTTATATTTCTTTTTGCAAAGATACTACCTTTATCTTTTGTGTTCATATTCAAAGCAGTGTGTCATCTCATGTAATTAACTCTCTGTATAAAGTGAAATCTTTCAGTTTCAAACATATTATTTATCAATCTTATTGTCAGTAGTTATGGTTATTCCAATATCCTATGACTGTTGAGTTGTCTAATACAAATATTAAGTAGCGTCCTCCGTTTTGGAAAGCAGATGAAAAACGGGGGCATTACAAGGCGCCAATGAGCAGGTCGATGCTCGGCCCTATACATTTTCATTGCTTGCTAAGATGTTTGTTGAAGTTATGGATTGTGATGAGACTTGATACCTGCTAAGGGGGTAATTTGTGTGAAATCGAATTTGGTGGTGTATTACTTGTGGTTGGAGGTGATGAGCAAGGAGACTCGTATGAAACTGAACATGGTGATGTTTAACTCGATTTTAGGGTGATGGGCAAAGTGAGAAAGCTTGTTTGAGGGGATGGTTGCAAGTGGGCTGGCACTAAATGAGAAGATGTCAACTGAACTCATCTAGATTTATGGCCGTTGGAGATTGGGGTTGCAGGGGGGATGGGTTTGGCTTCAGCTGATGTTTGGATTAAGAAGAGAAATAGAGGGTTAGAGGAATTAATGAGAGTGAGAATGAGAGTGAGAGTGAGAGAGGGTTAAGGAGAGATTGGAAGGATGGGAGGAGGAGTTCATCAGAGAGGGAGAGAATAGAGAAGATTTTAGTGAGAGAAAGAAAGAGGGTGGGTGGAGGAGGTAATTAGAGAGGGAGAGAGGACGGCCTAATTTGATGTGGAGTTCATAATAGTAACACAAGAAAGAGTGGCTGGAATCACATTGATAAAGTAAGGACATAAGTGGAAGTTTATGTCAAAAAGTTAAAAGAATATTCTCTTTTTCAATGGCAGAAAACTAGCCAAAGTAGTAAGGATTATTTTAAAGAATTGAGGGATTGACAACTAAATATCATAATTTAAGGGACTAATACCAAATTAGGAAAGATTTGGAAGACTAATATCAAAGAAATTGTTAAAAGAATTTAAAATTAGCATTGAGTATTATATGCATTTACATTTTGCATTCAACCCCCTATCCAACACCACGAACTCCCTATCTGGGTTGCCTACTTGGGTAAACTCATAAAGCATAAAAGATAACATCTATCAGAGCATGAGTACTTGTTAAAACGAATAAATTGTGTCCACATGTAGGCTCAATATTCAGTTTACGCATCCTATTATGTTCCATAAATTTAAAAAAAAAAAGCTTCTTATAACTATAGAAAGTTTCTTAAAACAAATGATAAGCTATCTGGCATGTTTCATACCTTCTTCCCATATTCATATGCTTGATCCAAGAGATAGGAATACTCCAAGTCCTCAAAGCACTTCTGAAGGGATGACAGAGGTTCATTGAAGTAAACAGGGAGACACACTCTTGTAAGATCTTTTCCAACATTATCTTTAATTATTGACCAAAGATTCACACCTTTCTCCTTCTCAATCGGTTGTGGCAATTCCTTGCGCCTTTTAATGTGAGGAAGTATATGTTCAGTATGTTCTCTTTCAGTGTTCATCCTACATGGATCACTTCTGCAAACTGCACCAGCGTAATTTGTGTCCAATATTAAAGATGGATTGGTACCAGAAGTTTCAGAAAAATCTTCCATTGTATCGTAAAAACAAGGCTCTTCATCTGAAGAGTCATCGAGCTCTTGCTTTTCCACATCCTCAGATGATTCAGTAGTACTGTACTCTGATTGAAATGAAAGAGTTATGAGGTGATAGAATATCTCCAACAAAACTACAACAACAATTTGAAAAATGTGAAGTAAACTAACAACAGATGTAAAAGGAATATTAGCAGGTTGATGTACAAGTGCAAAATGAAAGCAACCATCTATTTGGGCCTGTCTGGCTGTGCATGTGTGTGTGTGACAATGTGTCTCGCTAATCCCAAAAAACCAATAGCACATGAAAAAAATGCTAAATGCAAGCAAACTGAAGAAGCCCCAAGGACAAAGTTGGGAGCAACTGCAGCATTCACAAAAATTAGGCAACACAAGAACTATTTTTTAAGCGATAACATGATCCTTGATCTTCAAAGAGATATGGGGATAATCCATATGTAAAATTTTACTAATATAAGTAACATAAAAACCCACTTTGGACCTAGTTACAGATTCACTGATCAGCCAAATTATAATCACTGATGAAAAGTAATAAAACTCTCCTATTAATAATAAATCTATCACTGATGAAAAGTAATTCATAAAACTCTCCTATTAATAATAAATCTGTGGCTTAAACAGATACCAGATGTTGACCTTTCAGTAGAATCAGTGCAAAAATATATGTCCAAAAACCTCTTGTGCTTTGATAATGGTCATAACTGATCTTCTAATACTTTTTTTAGATCATCTCAAGGACCTTTTAGAAGGAAATTCATGTCAACCACTTAGTCTTAGAAGAATAGAAAGTCAAGTTTCTCTCCAAGACTAAAACAAGCATTAAACCGAACAAATCAGTCAGCATGATAATCCCTTATTGATCTCATGCTAATTCAAGGCGCAATTAAAATTAGTTGTGGCACGAATGATTAAGGGTTAGGGGTTGTCACACCCCGCTCCCAATATACGGTATACGAGCGCGTGTAGCAGGTATCGGCAATATATTCGATTTGAATATGGTAAAACCTTCAATAAAATTTGCCATAATAATACTCAAAAGTTTGACATTTTATTGATGGGAACAAAGTTTGATGCAAATGAAATAATAATATAATACAATAAATTAAATAAGAAAAAATAAGGTAACTCTTTAGTTTCAATTTGCTCTTCGATTTATACCAGATCTTTCGTCATTTTTCGATACGTCCATCGGTAATTCTAAGCATGCACATCCAGATCATCAGATTGTGATCAAAATAAAATACGCAGAAAGAATGTAAAATATAACGGTTATATCCAAACATAATAATAACACAAGTTTTAGAAAATATGTAATAAGATATCAGCAATAATAATGTCAATTTATTTAGGTTATCTTAATTTTATTTTAGTGAAGTCAACTTTATATTTTTGTCTAGAATATCATATAATTGGAAAAACTAATTAATAGGATACCACTGTTTCGATTGTTTCCTATACAGACTCAGAAAATGGTCACATGGATTGTCCGATGCTGAGTCGGACATGTCGTTAGGCAAACAGGAATTATAGTCAGGTATGATCCAACAAATCATCACGCACTCATGGTATGCGAAATATTCAGTTGTACAACTTAATAAATTTACAACCGAAACAAAATATATTTCCATCATTCAGTTTCTCCCCAAACCCAGTGTGATTTAAGTATAATCCATGTAAATCTAAATTATAATTTTCATAACTTGTATATGGATCATATCAGGTACAATATTTCAATTTAGGTGCATTAGTTTGTTGACAACATAATTCAAAGATGTTCGATTCATACTTTATTAAATAAATTATAATTGGTTATATCAAGGATTTACTATTTTGAGACATTATAGAGATATTAGCCAGGCAAATGTATGGATGTTGGGTGGTTTTCCGTGCGACGCACGTTTCTTAATTAGAGAAGCAGCACACAATACCACTTTTCTAGATACCGACACAAAGTGATATCACAAACAATATTTTTCCACAATTATACCTTTTATTTGATTTATCAAATATTGTATATTTCAATTATTCTAAAATCTAACTATGTGATTTAACATATTTAATAACAAAATGACATAATCATAAGTGATTAATGAATTCCAAAACAATTTATACAAAATAAACAATGTGATTGAACAACAAATATAAAAAATAGCATGATTAGTGAGTCTAAAAATGAACTCACCTATATTTCGTTTTCTGATGTCAATCAACGGAGCAATCTACACATTAAAAATATTCTAAGAATATTAAAAATAAATTAATATGAACTTAGATGATTTTTAGGAAAAATTTTTCTAATATTTATAACGCACTAAAAATTAATTTCAAAGTTAATTAATCTTAACGAGTCTAAAATTAGGAAATAAGTTTGGTTCTATTTTATTGGATTTATAAATGATGGATATTATTTTTAAGTCATTAGATTTTTGGATAATGGGTAAACTAGTTCTAAAATCCAATAGTTTAACCCAATAAGAAAAAAGAGAGTTTATTACTAAGTTTTTGACAAAATGGTGCGAATTCAAAATGTGGAAAGTTGAGAAGAAACGCGTTCATCTCGGGCAAAGTGGTGGCTCCGATGGCTGCAACTCTGGTGGTGGCTCCTTCGGCGGCTTCAATGGTGGCTCCGGTGAAATGAAAAATAGAGAGAATTTTAGAGGGAAAAATTTAAAGAATGATCTTTAGGATTAGAATGAGTAAAGCGTGTTTTGATTTAGAGCTTTATATAGGATTAGAATTCAGAGTTTAGAATATAAAAGGTTTTAATTTAATTTAGGGAGTTTAATTTTAAAATTAAAAAGGAAAGTTAAATTGAGTGGTTAATGATTGAATGTGAAGATTTGGGAGTTTAAAAAATGTGAAAGGGTTGGGGGTTAGAGAAATGAATTAGTTAAGAGTTGAGAAAATGAAAAGTTTGAGAGTTATAAAATATAAAAGGTTTGGGAGGTTAAAAAAGTAAAAGGTCATATTTATTTTTCTATAGAATTATTTATGCCTATAAAAAAATGAAGGGTCATTACAGGGGTAGGAATTTGGATTTGAGAGAGGACTATGGTTTTATAAAATAACAAAAGGGATAAAATTGGTTCCGGCGTTTTGATGCTTCACTTGTCAAGTTCAGACTTGACACCATGGCGAATCACATGCCAACCATGAGCAATTCGCATGCCAAGAAATCATGGAGAAATAGGGTTTCAATTTTTATCCAATCAATTATTATTATCAATAATAAAAAAAGTCTCTACAGCTCAAATAAATAGACTGATTGCCTAACGTGCACAACATGTACAATAAATAAATAAATCAATCAAATAGCTCACTAAAGTAAAACAAAATAACATAATACTAACTAAATCTAACTAATAATCCAGTTCCCAACATCTTGGAGTCCTGATCGTGATATACAATTAGCAACAAGCAGGTGACGTAAGAACTTGCAGACAAATTTAATCAACTGAAATTCAACAAGAGCAATTCACCGGGAAATTTTAATGGGAAGACTTTAAGCACACTAATGAAACTAGTAATATCACTCAACTCTTGTCAAACTAAGGAACTTCTTATATATTAAAAGAAAGGAAACATATAGTAAATTAGGATGAAATTTACCACTATATTTTCCACGTCCAGAGCTAGAGAACTCATGCTTCATCAACTGCAATTGGCTCTCACGAATTGCTCTGGTCTCATCTTCAACATTAACAGCCTGAATTCAAGAAGTCTGTAAATTCCTATACTTTTCTAAGGTGAAGATAAATATAAATATACTTCCAAGGTAAAGATAAATTATATATTGAATCACGAATTCACATATTGAACCATAATAAATAAAGTTTGGTTAGGGTCTTCACTCTTCATAATTAAAGAAAGGTAAGCAATAGTTTCTAATGGTCAAGCATACGAAACACTTGAATTAAGGCAACTGACCTTTTCCAATAGTTAGGTCAAATCTTCTATCTAACTGAGTAACAATAATTATCAACTAAAGAATTAGTACACATCAATAGGATAGGTAATGAGCAGACTAGCTGCAAATGCCAAAATAAATATGAGAAAAATAAGCTTACGTGTTTGAATGCACCCACAAATTGTAGCCTCCTTGTAACTAATTACACCAGGGATGTTAACTAGGGAAACTGTAACTAATAATTCCAGGGATGTTAACTAGGGTAACTATACTTACCAAGCGATTAATGTAAATATATATGGAGAACAAAAAAGTATCTATGTATAGTTTTCGCTCATTTACACACACACACCAAAAAAAAATAATAATAATAATAATGGTAGGGTCTCCGGTATAAGATATTGTGGTCGACATTAGAGAAGTAATAAAAGCTAGTGGTTCTTATGTGATTAAGGATGCAAAGGATGAGTTACTAACCAATGTGAGAACATTAGTTATAGACTTACACTAAGGGTCTGTATTAAGTCTTTTACCTCTTAGCATTAGTTTATGAATAAACTTACAATGTATATTATGGTGTTGGTCCCCTGGTACATGTTATTTTCTACTAACATACAGATACAAATGAAAAAGAAGAAAGGCCCAGTCAGTAAAACATAAGGTTAAGAAGATAATGACTGATATTGCTGATATGCCAAAAATTTTCATATACTGTCATATTTACTATATTTATTATATGATACACCTAATTTTGCTTATTTCCAACACCATAAACTATTCGCCAAAATTCCAAGATTTAAAACCAAGGCTTCAATGTTACCACCATTCTGTTATCAAATAGCACAGCGAGAATCAAATTTTGTGAATGAAGAATGTTTACAGCCACGCAAACAGGAGTACCTCCAAATGCTGCCTAAATGTGCCAACCAGGTGTAGATGCTCTTCATAACGAAGTTTCAACTGTTTCTGGTACTCCAAAAACTCTGACTGCATGATCTGCTCACAGTCTTTGATGAGTGCCTCACCAAGTCCCTCGCTATGCATACGGTCTCTAAGTTTGTTAGTTGAAAATGATAGATCATGTTGGACCAGGGATAATTTGTCGTTCAAGGAAATCTTGCTTCTTGCTGAGACTAAAGCTTCAATCCAGGCTACACGATCTTCCTTTGAATCAGTTCTCAGATGAAGCGTCTTTGTGGGTGAAAATATATAGAAGCGTCTGTCGTCAGACTTGCTCTCACGAAACGATGATATCTATATAGAAAATTGAAGGCTATTAGCTTCCAATAACAAATATATTAAATAAGGCTGGTTATCAGGATCCATATAATAAGAACTAGCACATTTTATGTGAATAATTTTCATCTTTCCTTTCTCTCCTACTAGAGTTATTATAGAAAGCTTCACGTTATATAGGTTCCAAAAGGTGAGAAAGTTGCCCTCTAGCTGCAGCATTCCAACTAATATTCCACTCTTATATGGTTATATTATACATAATTGTCTTGTGAAGAAAGATTTTCACATACAAAACAGTTTTTCTGCATGAATGTGCATATGTATATAATGCACATGCACGAAGTAAAGAGAAACTTGATGGTATTTGTTTATATATGATACAGATCATTGTACTCTAAAAAAAATGATACAGAAATCTGTATGGTCAACTCACTTTGGAGGCTGGAAATTTCCTTCCAAGTAATGAATTGTTAAGTAATTTCCGAAGTTTTGGCTTTATAGTTTTCCAATATTTTGGCATGTGTAATTTACATTCCTAAAGATCATCCTAAAAAGTAGAAGGGAAAAGGGGGGGAAAAATAAATACGCATAAACAGAGAAGCTGAGGCTTGACTTCTTCAATTAGAATTAAAAACAACCAACTGAATTCGCAATGGATCGAAATTTGTATTTGTTACTAAATGTATCATGCAAGTTATTCTTATTCATTGCCATCTTCAGGACTGAAAAAATCAAGCAGTCCCTACTGGCTATTTGCACACTTTCATTACCATCTACCAAAACAATTAAAATATAAAATGGTGATATTAATCATCAGGGAAAATTTTTATTTTTATTTTTTATTTTGTGAAAAATCAACAAACAAACAAATCAAGAACCCAAAACCAAAAATCCAGCTGTGTCCAGATAAAAAGAGTTACCCTACCCATATAATTTAAGGTGGGATGACCCACAAGACACATAAACAACTAAACTCCACCAACAACCAAAAGACAACAGTCAAACTACACACCATCTTCTTCCCAAAACGCCCCTCCTCCATAAAATCCATAAAAATATACCCAAAAAAATAAATAAATAAGGAAGAAGAAAACAAACAAAAACAACAGGAGCCTTTCTCCTGCCTTTTAAAAGAGCCACCTTTATCATTCTCCCTTAATTCGATACGATGTGACCCACTCCATCTTGACGTGACCCACTCCCAAGAAAATTCCCACAATTCATTTCTCCAAATTTATCAAAAATTAGAATTAAAACATCAAATTCAAGGAAAAGATAGTCATTTTTAACTTAATTCGGACAATGCAGCGTTAAATCATCAAAATTCCTACTCTTTTTTGGGGGCAAAAAGGCGAGATTTTTAGACGTAACTGGAAACAATGCAGGGTTAAATCATTGCCATATTTGGTAACAGAACAAGAAGGGGAAAAAAAATTCTCACCTTGAGATAAACGAACCCGATGGGCTTCTGCTGCTGCTGCCCGATCCGAGAGCAGGCGGCGGATGCCGATCCGATAAGCCTGACGTCCTCCGGCGGCGGAGGATCGAGATCCGCATTCGAATTCGGATTCGCGTCCGGATCCTTGGGCGGCGGCGACTGAATCTTGGCGTAGGTTAGCACTCCGTTTCGGAGGGAGAACCAGCGGGATCTCCACCCCCTGCCGAAATTGGTCCACTTGTGCAGGACTCCGGCGACGACGACGTCGGATCCGTCGGCATTGTCGGCGGCGCCGGCGGCGGGCTCCGTGTCCGGATCCGGATCCCGATCCGCTATCCCCGGGCAGTCGATCGAGATGCAGCATAGCGGGTGCATCTCCCTCGCCCGCATCCCGACCCGAATCCGATAAATCCAGCGACCCACCGATCTCAAATCCCCACTTCAAATCTCAACCCCATGAGAGAGAGAGCGGTTATGTGAGAGAGAGAAAAATTTTGAAACTTTTTTTTTGTTGAGAGAGAGAGAGAGAGATCAAAGATGCGGTTAGGTTAGTTTACCTTTGGGGCGCAGATATTTATATTAACAATTAATTAATTAATAATTAATGTAAATTAGTTATTTTAATTTGATGGTGACATGAAATTAGGACAATAACTATAAGAAGGAATGGAGTTGGATTTGATTAATCAGTGTGATGATTATTGGTGATTATGTTTATAGAAGAATGATTAAGTACAAACAATGTTGGTACAAGCTATATATGGAGTTTAAATTATTTTTATTTAAAATTGAAACCCAAATAGATAAAATTGGAAGATTCTAATGGATATACTTGAGGATTACCTTTAAAAATTCACAAGGAAATTAAGTTCAAAGGATAATCTCTTGGGAAGCCACAATGGGGAAATTGACAATGATTAATAACATCTAAAATTTTAAACATTTATATAATGTGTGCGCACAAATAATTGAGGAAATAATTTATTTATTTCTATATACTAAGCTATTGATTATTGATTATGTTGAGATTTAAATTATATTAGAATAAATAAAATTAGATAAATAAGAGTATAAAATCTAATTCATGTGTGTGTATGTAGAATAAATAGCGATTAGACAATGTCATGATTATTAAAGATCCAACGCATTTATCTTGATTTTCATCTTTTAGAATTTACTTGCAAAAATTCATGGAATTTAGGTAGAATTGTGTTGTTTATCAATAAGTGGATATCAAATTCTATGCTTATATAAAATTATTAATTTTATATCTATCTGATCAAATGTAGAATTTCATTATATACTCAGATATAGAAATATAGAGATTCTCACACGTACGCACACAAAGCACGTGCCACATACACAAAGACATGAGTTGGGCTATAAACTTTCAAACAAATTTAAAAAATTAATTTTAGTATCTTTTACTATCAATTTGCCTTGAGATATGTGTTGACATACACGAAGATATAAATTGGACTACAAAATTTCAATTAAAATTTAAAAAAAAAATAATTTTAACATCTTTCACCGTCCATTTACCTTGAGATATGTGTTGGTCAAAATTTTAAATTGTGAATAGTAAAAGAGGAATAAAATAATGATGGGTCACTAGACTGTGTGAACTAACTTCTTTAGATTTAATGGAAAGTTTGCAGTATATGTGTGTGTGAAAAAGTGTGCCTAAAGTATTTTCATAGGTAGTTCCCTATGGAGGTGCATCTAAATCTCAATAAAGAGAATTTATGTAGATAATCCGAACTCTTAATTGTGACTTCCATGTCCTAACATGGTGGTTTACAAAAAATCATGCAATTTCGATAATTTTTTACCATATAGTAGGTACATACAAAATGTACGTTTTTTGAATAATAAAACAAATGAGACATGTTGAACGATAATGAAGAAGTGTTCAAATCACCTTATTTTTTATAAACCACATATTTAGAGTATAAAGGTCATAACTAACTGTTTGAATCGTCAACATATACTATCTATGTTGAGATTAAGGGGCACCTCTATAGACTCCTCCCTATGCAGATATTTTATGCACACCATATGCACACATATATGGATTACTATAGATGAGCCGCCAGCTCAGGAAAACTTACGTGAGCTAGTGACAAAAGTATAGTGATTTAATATTTTTTTTAAATTTTTTTCTTGAATTAGGATCTTTACCTCCTAAACTTATATTATATCAAATTGCATGAATTTTGAAGTTTATTTATCTTTTCATCAAATGGATATAGAATGTTTTATTTACCAAAAATCATTAATTTTGTGTCAACTTGATGAAAGACCAAATCAAAACTAAATCTCCAGAAATTTGGTATGAGAAAACATTATTAGGGGAGGGGGATCGAGATCATAATCTGGAATAATTTTTTAAAAAAAATTAGAGCCAGTGATAATGGATTGTAACTCAGATAATTTATATAAACTGTCAGCTCATTTTTATTATTATCATATATATATATATATAATTCACACGCAAATATATTATAATATATATTATAATATTATGTAAATTAAATTTTTATCAAAAGTCAAATTCAAAATTTATCATAAATTAAATAGAGGTAATGCACAGAAAACATTGCTCATTGGCGCGAAGCCAAATAGTTACCAACACATGGGCATGGTTTTCACAACTTTACATGATTTAGCTTCCTATCAAAAGTGAAAATACCTCTCTCTCTCTCTCTCTCTCTCTCAGAGAGAGAGAGAGAGAGAGCGAGATATGCAACTCAGTAGCTTCCAAAGCTCAACACATGCGCTTTCTCGAAATTGGAAGCTAAAAACACCAAAAAAGTACATTCGAATAACTCGCTACTTTTCCTCTGTTTATTATTATTATTATTATTATTATTATTATTATTATTTTACGTAAAATGATGGTCCCAATTACTACAGGAGTTGAGCTCACTGTTCGTAGTTAATCAATTGATTAACTTTAATTATTAGAGAGAGAGAGAGAGAGAGAGAGAGAGAGAGAGAGAGAGGCAGTATCGTATCCCAAGCATCATCAAATTTTATTAGGGGCATATATATAATTTTTAAAATTATTTATTAATTAATTACTAGAATCGATATTATGTACGCACGTGGGTTACATCATTTGGCTGTGGCATGCTCATGCATACGTACAACATGGGGCATCCAAAAATGATTATTAACTCAATATTAGATTCATTTCTCATATATATAAATATATTTTTTTTTTCTAGTATTTAATTAGTGTGTGCTTTCCAAAAACAAAATAAATAAAAGGATTTAGTGTGTGCTTTAAGAAATGTTTGATCGTCCTTTTGGGGAGAAGTGTGCCCAAAGAGGAGTGGGTGAGAGGTTTGTATCCCCTAATTGGATTGAGTCCATAATAAAAATACAGGATGCTCCTCTAAATTAATCCATTGGCCAACAGATTATGCTGAAGGTTTCTTATTCACTCCTAACTTGACTCGATAAGATGTTATTTTTGAAATAAATATATAAACTTTGTGATTAGTTTTTAATTTGTTTAATATATTACATTAGAGGTATAAGTCGTTAATTAGCGTACGAGCTCAGATAAGCTCAAACTTCCAAACTTGGTAGAATATTTCGATTTTGAGTTTACGTTATTACTACTTTGAGAATATGCTTTTTCATATGAACCCATTAAAAGCAGAGAGTTTGGGAGATATAGTTCCAAACTTGTATACAAAGGAAAAAGAAAAGATAGAGGGGCCTTAATGGAAAATTCTATTTGACCACACTATTTTGTTCAATAAGCTCTCCTTCTAAAGTTGTAAAAAATTACATGTTTATCATTACTTTCTGTGATCATACTTTTTTTCTGATCGAGAATTAGTTCCTGAATGGTATATGAAAACTGTCCATGGAACTAATTCCCGATCGAGAAGAAGTTGTGCTCACTGGGCAAAATGGTGTGCTCAAATAGAATTTACCGCCCTTATCTCCTTGAAGCCGTAAAAGTTGGATAACGAAAAATCTCATGTTCAAAAATCAAAACCACGACTTTTGCTTAGCACTTACTAATAATAATAATAATAAGAAGAAGAAGAAGTCATGTCCTAATCCTAATAGGGGTGTGACCTAGTTAGGGCACAACAGTTTGTTGAGGATAGGGATGGTAATGGGTGTGTCCACGGGCTAAATTCACAATATGAAATTTTGAATCATAAAAATAAAATTTTTATTTTTAATTCAAAATTTTGTATTAGACAGATAAAAATTTAATCCATGATCACATCTATTACTATCCCTAGTTGAACGACATGATCAACTATCTAGTCATATCAAAGATCAAATTCATCTTCTACCCTGATCTTTGCAACTGCAACCAACCAGATAACATCCACAAGCAACTTCAGTTGAGCTCCTCTCCTCATATAAGATTGTCAAGTGGCAGTTGATTTTGATATAAATGCAGTGATGAGTGATGAGAGTGATTATGATTGATGAGGACTCCTTCAACCTCTCTCACACCTAATATATATAGAACCAAATTTGGTGAATAATATCTTTTCACTAAATCACAATCTTCTCCCTTTCCTTTGCATAGGAACTGGAAAAAGACACTGATATTTGAGCTCCTTCACCAAAGGAGTATCTTTCGAATCTATAGTATATACTTGAAGTACGATCACAATAATGAAACATATCATAATAAATAGAAGATTACGAATCATATTAAATTAACCCATCTTAACGGGTAAAAAATGCCCATAGTTTTCACTATTTGCACGTCCAAAAGAATTTGTTGGAAAAGGAAAAGGAAAAAAAAAAAAAATGGAAAAGAATTGAAAGAAGTGAGAGTTCACTACATACACACTTAAATTGCCATGTCCTCGGCAACAAAAACAATGAGCTTTAAAAAGACCCTAGTGGTTTTAGGGCCATCCAAGACTTGATTCGATGTGAAATATCTCATTTCTTTAGCATAATGTTGCCTCGACTGGTCCTTCCTTGGCAAGACGCATAAAGTTGATAGTTATTAGACTGACAAAACCGATACTAGCCTCAAGACAGACATTACCGATCAATTATCAATCAATCAACTGAAAATGATACCACCAATCAGTAGTACTAATCAACTTCACCAATATTGGTGTTTTGTAAAATAATTCAGATTTCATGCATCATCAGCATTGGATTCTCCTCAACAAACAAAAGTTGCTCCTGCTTCAGACTGTTTAACTGGGAGTTTTTCAGCAAGCAGCAGGTCAAAAGCTTGGAGGTGGCTCTTCATGGGATCTCTCCTTCTTTTTTTTTTTCCTTTTCTACCCAATGAGAGCAACCTCTGAATCAACTGCCAATCATGTATAGCCAATAATATACTATTCCCACTCATGTAGTCCTCCTGCAATTGTTGAAGTTTTTCAGAAGAAATCATAGTCATCGCATGTGACATGTTGAGAGATTTGTTTCCTTTGTTTTTCCTCTCTTTTTATGTTCAGAACAATAGGTACTGACACAGAGCAGGCCTGAAGGGCTTGCTGGGTCTCTGAAATGAAAATAAATGAATTTCACCATTCTTTCAACCAATGCAGGATAAAATTGATGGATCCTGTTTCAAATGGAGAAGTGTGTTTGTGTTGGCGAACGTACGGCTCTCCAAGTTAATCCTTTCTCCACTCTCTTGCACTCTCTTCTCCTCCTCATCAGTCTTCTCCCCGTATCTGATGTTGGTAGCTGATTGTAATATCCTTTAAATTCAGATTCGTCGACTCAAAAGCGCAAGATAGATATCCTTATTCTTGTAAGGTTTCGACTTTCGACCAAAGGCTGCATCAACTTGATATCAGGTAACTTTTTAGTTCATCTTAATGAGCTACAAATCCTCCAGGACGAGATGGACATGACTGGAAAAATCAAGAGTTTCAAGCCTTCTAAATCCTGCAACATAAAAGGTTCCTGAGTGCTGGTTTACATTTTATCATTACGAGTGATATTTATTAATAGAATATCTGTATCAACAAAAAATATTTGACAAATGCAAGGAAACAGTTCGTGCAATGGAAGTGAGTTGACGTACCTGCAAAGGATGATTTATTCCTAGTTCTTTAAGACAAGTGTGAGTTGCATTTTAATTTCAGTCTGTGTCGTATAATAAATTATCAAACGATAGCAGCCCAGAAGAGCTATGTTTTATATTCGCATATGAGACTATGAGAGTGAATGATTATAGTTAATAAAATGTGCGTATTGTTAAAGATGAAGGCTTCTTGCTATCCCCTTCTGAATCATTCTCTTTACCCATTCAGATTTAGAAAACAACTAGTATCTGAATAATTTTTCTCATAATTTTGTTATCGTCGTCAATTATTAGCTCATCTTATTCATATTTCCTTCAATAGTAGGGAGGAAAGAGGGTAGGGAGATGGATGGGATGGACAGCCCTTTCCATCCAACTCATCAAGAATAAAAGCTAAGAAGTAACACCAGACTCATGTACTATCGATACTCTAGAATAGTATCTGACATAGAAAAAAAATGCTTGAAGATGATTGTATTTCAATCAGTTTTATAGTATGGATGTAAACAAGTGTCCTTTTGTTTGACATAAGTGATGTACTGCTTTTTCCCACTATCATCTGCTGGCCACAACTTTTACAACACAACTTTAAAATGTTCAACTGTAAAAGTTGTCCCGAGATTGAGCTGATGTTGCATGCACAGTTGTTCATCTATCAACTATGCTGTTTTAGTTTCCTTTCGATTCATTTTCACTATACTACTGCGTTGCATCTATGTGCACTGCATCTGTGACGCAGCACATAAGAGGAAATTAGGATCTGTGGTGGATTTTGGGGGGGGGAAAGTTCCAAGGTTTCAACGAAAATAACAAAGATGGGATTTGGCCCTCATATCCTTATGATTCACTCACCAACTCCCATGTCATATAAGATATGTGACTAGAAACATAACTTGTCTCTAAACATTTACTGGATTAATAAAAGTCTCATTTAACATTAGTTTTAATAATAATCTACATGCATGATATGTATAAATAACTAAAAAATCGACTAAATAATCAAACTAGCCAAATAGTAAATTTTCTAAGATGGATCCCCATCAATCTGTCTTGGACTACAATTGTGAGTCTTAAATGTTCATGCTATCCATTTAACTATCGATTCAGGGATAATTATAAATACTTAAAGCTTGACTATTGAACAAGCAGATCTCGAGACTATATGAAGCTGTTTAAGTTAGATCAAGTTCACATGCAAAACAATTGTCTTAAGTTGTGGGAGTGAAAACAATACTACTTCTTGAATTTTTTGTATTATGCATATGATATTTGATGGATATTCTATTTATATTTATTTCAATAATTTTACTAGTTTGGGATGGAATTTTGAAGCTTCTACCTCTCTCTCTCTCTCTCTCCCCCCCCCCCTCCCCCCCCCCCCCCCCCCACACATACACACACGCATACACACACACACATATATGACAAACATAAACTTTCGAGATTATTTTTTTGTCAAGTAATACGATAGACTCTGAAGTATAAGTCAGCGGCTGGACTGTTAAGTCCTACCGTCGTTGCCTCGAGGGCTGGGGAGTTTTGATTGAGCTCTATTCCTACCAACCATGGAATTGACGAACACATCTATTCAGACAATGTAGCTACGACAATTCTTATCAGTGAATAGATCTCTCTATTCCAATTGTAATTTATTTAAGAATGACGTTTGTTCTAAATGGATTTAGTGTTAATAGACAAAAAGAGCTCCTCTTGCGATCTCAAAATCTTTTGCTAAAATTGCAATATTGATATTTTTTTTTTCGGATCCATGGACATACGCATTGGTATTCTCATGCCCGATTTCACCTCCTAGTGTTGGTCTGCATCCAACTTGATTCACAATTGTCGGATTCGGTCTTTCTTCGACTACTCCACAAACGGAGCTTCAGCGGGCATTCAAGCCAACGACTCACCCCCGCAAGCCCGTAGGTTTTGCAAACAGTCTGGGGTGGAAGGGCTCGACATCTTAGGTGTGTCAATCGTCGCAAGTGTCGATCTGTGTTTGTTCCCTGGGTCGGTCTCTCTTCTTCGTATTCGTATGGGATATAACCCCAAAATGTGGAGTACCATACCATGACATTTTCGGATTTCTAAAAAAATGCCTATAATTCATGTTGTCAATAGTCTGTCACGTCGTCTCGATCCTCAAAGGAAATGGGCACTACCATAGTAAAAAAAAGTTGACATATTCCCACCGGTACATTGATTGGTCATCCTTGTTTTGGGACTAACATTGTCGGGCACCTTTCATCCAGGGTATGAGCCACGTGCAGAGCAAAGACAACCTATCATGCTTCTAAGAGTGCCTACCCCTCCGCTGGTTCTTTCAATTCAATTTTTTTATATGATAAACCCACATCAAGTGGTGGAGAGACAAATCGCATTTTCGGAAAGAATTCCTCGGATTCCTACACGACTTGTCGAGGCAAATCTTCTTTTTATTTAGCCACTAGGCGGGGACAAATTGACTCCGTCAACGTGCTGATGTAATCTCCTTGCCTGCCCGCCTCAAGAATATTCGACATCAATGGTATCGAAAATTTTCTACAATAAATCGTCACAAGAAAAAGTGAATTTATAATCACGGAGAAGCGAGACGAAATGAGTCGATGTCAGGTGCTATGCTTGTCCGCCAAAAACTCTACGGTATTGCGCTTCCTTCCCCACTCACAACCCTCCATTTCGACATCACTCGGTTCTTCTGTTCAGCTCCGGAGATAAGTATTGGAATTTATGAATGAATGGAATGATTGACATAGAGAAAGGGATGTGCTCTCAATGATATGATGCATATGTAGTTTATACTACTACTCAATTTGATCTGTATACGGAGCCCATTTTAAGTCAGACTTCTACAAAGCCCGATTCAAATCAACTCAACTGTATTATTTAACAACTGACCTTTCCCACCCCCCACCCTCGCTTGCTCGCTCTCCTGCAAGCTTGCTAAATCGCTTTGAGCACTCACTTCAACTGGGTCAAGAGAGAATCGAATATTTCTTTACATTGACCAGACCAACAACTCCGAAAGATTTGATGCCTATATTGTCTTCCCTTCCCCAACCTCCTACCTTTTGACATCGCTTCCTAACGATGGCCCAGTCCAGCTTTATACGTCAGCCCAACTCATAACTCTCTCGATAAAACTATGAAATCTGCGAAGTGAGCTTGCCTTGAAGGAAGTTCTCCTTACATGTTAAATGTCAGCAAACCAAACAAAGACAAACTCATATGTAAAGGTAGGCTGCTCAATAGATGCAGGTAAAGACTTCCAAAGTATCAGCTCTATAAATGGATACGTCGATGGCTATAAGGCTCAGTGCACCTTTCCTGAGATATACAGACGAAGAAAGCCAATCCAGATCTTCGTTTAGAGCATAGGAAGTAGTGCATTCCGAAACAAGAAAAGTCGTGACTTCTTTGTCTATCCCTGTCAACATGCATGAGAGATTGCTATTCAAAATTCTCCTTTCAATAGGCTCTTTCTCGATGTGCGGATTCCGCATCAAGCAGTCGCTTTTATTATAAAGTTAATACTTCTACATGATGAACGTCGGTCGCATGCCTTCCTTCATCCTTCTGCCCCATCGGGATCGTTCTTCCGGTATCCTTTGACGTATTTCGTCATATGACGAATCTTTCTATGTGAGAAATCTATCGAAAGAGAGAGAAGTGCGAAGGAAGATGTCGTTCGTCAAAGTCAAAAGAAAATGAAAAAAGGAGATTTTCATATCAGTATCCAATAAAAGTCCAAAAGTGAAGGGGGCCCACCGCACCTCTCCCCTTCCCTGCTCCATGGCTGAAACAGAGCCTCCTCTTTCGACGGAGTCTGCCGAAGAAAGAGTACACTTGACTTGTTTAGATACTTCCTAGGCCGTGTGGAAGATGGATGAGCATGATTTCATCCCACAAGTGATCCGACTGGAAGAAATTTGATATGATGACTTCGAGATCAAATAGAGAATCTTTTTCTCTATTCCTTGTGAGCCACTTATTTCTCCGAAAGAAGAGATCACTTTGATTTTCTCCATTTTTCCTAAGAAGTCGATGGTCTTACACTATTGGGATACTTCGAATAAACTGGAGTACATATAGGAGAGACCTGTGCGAAAACCTTTGATAGATAGAGATTCCAAAGTCTTAGGGTCCTTACTCCGAATCTTGTTCTACTGGTGCGAAAGAAGTTGGTTTCGTAGTTTGAGATTTCTCCTGATACCAAGTATTCCATTCCCATCATTGCATAGATAAATAAAATATGATGTATCCACTTGATAAAAAGACAAATAAATTTAAAACTTATGAAATTTGATTCTAAAAATTGTGATAGAAATCATAGTTTCAAAATATAAAAAAATAATCGGATTACTAGCTTTTTACTGCAAACTCACGAAATTTACTAGAGCTAGTAGATTACTTATAGTAATATAATATATATGTTAATAATAAAAATAATAATACCATTAACTTTTACTGAATTATATTTTGGTCATGATCCTTATAGCCCTCCCTTCTTTAGGATTAAACTTTACAGATTTTAGAATTAATTTGTTATTCCATCAAGTGAAAACAAAATGTTATATTTACCGAAAAGCTTAATTATGTGCATTTTTGTTTATTCTACTATATGTTTTGTGAAAGAAAAAATAAGAATAATTTGTACTGGACTTTGAAAACGATACTGACAAACTGTGAAATTATCTCGTGCACCAGTTCATACTTGATCAATGCAGGTTCATGGTGCCTCTCTTTAACTTCTCCATTAGGAATTCAAATATGAAAATAGCAAGCAACAAACTGCGAAACATAAATATTTCGTGCAAAAGAAGTTCGTACATGATTAATGCTGGTCCATGGTCCTCCTCAACTTCACCATTAGGAATTCAAGTATGAAAACAATCGGTAACAAACTTTGAAATATTTCATGCACCGTATATATATATATATATATATATATATATATATATATATATATATATATATATATATATATATATATATATATATATATATAGGCAAGTAAATGATTGATAGCCGAATCGGTGGACTGCTCGGCTCCTGCTTCTTCGCTGTTCTCTGCGCTCCCGACTCGTACCGTTGTGGTTGTTCCCTCAACTGGCCGAGAAAAACGACATTCACGATTAGGCGTGCAGGATCACCTGTGTATGTGTGTGTATATATATATATGTATATGTATATATATATATATATATATATATATATATATATATATATATATATATATGGGGCATGAAATATTTCAAAGTTTGTTACCGATTGTTTTCATACTTGAATTCCTAATGGTGAAGTTGAGGGGGACCATGGACCAGCATTAATCATGTACGAAGTTTTGCATGAAATATTTATGTTTCGTAGTTTGTTACTTGCTATTTTCATATTTGAATTCCTAATGGAGAAGTTAAAGAGGGGGACCATGAACCAGCATTGATCAAGTATGAACCAGTGCACAAGATAATTTCACAGTTTGTTAGCATCGTTTACAAAGTCCAGTACAAATTATTCTTGATTTTGCAACTAACTATTTCAGAAACTTTCACAATACATATAGTAGAATAAACAGAAATGGGTATTGAGGAGGATTAAAATAACCTCAACTAATGTTTGGGGTATTTTAATCGCCACTTTGATGATTTGAGGGTATGTCTAAATATGAAGATACGGAGGGCATATGTCTAAATCTTTTTCTTCAAATTTTTATATCTTTCCATTTGTTTCCAACGAACTCTTCCTCGCCTAATTCCTTCCATTTTACCAATGAATTATCAATTCATTGTATCTCTCACTGATATATGGTTCTGTAACTAGTCATCTATTAATCAGTATTAGTAATTAATTCTAACATTATTAATAGATATCCGCATCTATTAGTTAAGGGAACAAAGCTTGGTAACAAACCAGCATCTATTAGTTATTGGAACAAATCTTGGTAACCAACCATTATAAGCACACACAATCTCTTTCTACAAATATCTTTAAGAAGTAAATAACATAAATATTTATGAAGCTTCAATCAAAGTTCAAAAGATAAACTATATAGAGCTTGGTAATTTCAAATAATCAATTTCGAAAAATGTCAATTGATCCTAAAGTCACATATTTATGCAAGCATGTTTGGAGAATGCTCATAATCAGAGCACTTGCATGAAAGTTTAGTTATGCCTAAACTTTCAAGGAAACTGTATGTATACCATCTAGAAATTGACAAGTTTCAAAAGGTCAAATGATCAAGTTATCTTACCCAATTATTAACATCTAGAAATTGACAAGTTTCAAAAGGTCAAATGATCAAGTTATCTTACCCAACTATTTAAGCAAAATGAAAACGTGCTCCCCGATTCATAGTCGCAGTCAATCTGTATTGTCACTATTGTCATTATGTCATACAACACAGGTCACCTAGTTATCCATTTAGTCCTCGACATAAGACCTATGATTCTTGATATCAATAAAAAAAACTAGAGGAAAATATTTTATGCTTCAACATTAGTAGAATTAAGATATACTTAATGAAGCAACTCCGTAAAATATCCTTTCAACTGGAAACTCAACCCAAGGATGCCAAAACCAGTGAAGAACGGTCGTCTAATTTCCTGTTGAGGGAGTTCCACTTATATCTGGAAATCACAGGGAATTGAACAAAACCAATGCATGTAAACCATGCCTCATGAAATGATGCAGAAATCTCACCATTGGACACATATGCTAGGTTCCCAATCAGTTTGAAATTACTGTGAATGTTATTTGGTTTTTAATTATGCAAGTTTGTTGGCCTAGCAATTCTTATATACTTCTCTTTTTTGCTTTCGCAATTAATTCTTTTAAAACTTTGAGATTAAAACAGACAATCTGGCTTCAAAGTGATTCAGAGAACGAAAGTTCGGACTTTGCTTGGTTTTAGTTTCAATCGTAAGATAGCAGATACATTCCCTACAGCGAGTCTCCCTCTTGTTTTGATTATAAACAACAAGAAATAGTAAAAACAAAGAGAAAGGGTTGCAAGTTAAGTGATGATATGAGAGGCAGGGGAAACGACAAAGGTTAAAGGCTTACATAAACTCCTGCCTCAATTGAGGGTTAAAGAATATTCTAGGCTTGATCAACTATATGTCTTTCCTCTCGAGGAGAACCATAATTTATAAGAACGTGATTTTTAGAACCTATTACTTTGGTATCAGGATAAGGGTGACTAAGTATTCTAGAAAAGTTCATTTTAGATATTTTCTTTTATGGATTCCTTGCTCATATGTAGGGGCCAAGGACTCTTGTTTGTAGTCATCAAAGCAAATAAGCAATATAAACTTCTATACTTCAACAAGCTTTTTATGTGCTCTGTACGTATGAGTGACTTAGGCAAATTAGAAAAAAGGATTGATCTAAATGCCAACGGTTGGCAAGGCTTTAGTTGCAAAATAATTTGACAGTGGCATTAACACCATTATTTAGCTAGTCACTTTCATCATGCAGAATTCTATGCTTCCACCACTTTTTGCTCATTGCATAACCATATTTTAGTCTTTTATTTTCTTTTTTTTATTGTCCATCGCATTATAAACCAGTTGCATAGTTGGGTTTCAAATTATTGTTGAGAACTAAAACCAAAATTTTAGCTTACCTTATTTGATAATATCTTAACCCTAGAATCAAGTGGAAGGGAGTGAGGACAGTGAAACTCTCTTAACCTTATTCAATATCATATATGCATGAGAATATCTGGGTTCACTTAGGCTACCATAACGGAGATGGATAAATCAAAGTGTAAAAACAATAGCAAACACAACAAATGAATGAATCTTCATCCTATACTATATTTGATCTGATTCTAATAGGTATCGGTATTAGCTTGAAACTGCCTAACTTGGTAGGTTTTTTCTGGTGAAAGATTACATATTTGCAGATAAGATCTATTTAGTTATGGCATGTACCCACATTATAAACCTATTTACATGGTCGCTAATAGATTTCAAACTATTATTGACAACCAAGTTTTGGTTCCCCTTACTTGTTGTTCTAATTATCGGCTGTAACAAATGACATACAACCCGATATATCATTTTGGATGGTCCACCGATACGATAAAAAAGTCCGATATTCACAATATATTCCAGATATATCGTCCAATATCCTGTTATCCGATATAAAAATTGTTCATCTGATACGATAATATTAATATTGATATCCGATATTTAGAATCTTGCCCTTACTTAAATATATCAGCATAGCTCTTTGGTATTGAGTGGATAGATTGAGAGTGTTGAAACTCTCAAACGTTACTCAACATCACACATGCATGAGAATTTATAGGTTAATTCTATACTACCGTAATGGAGATGGGTCTTCATACACAAATTTATTAAAAGCATAGAAAAAGTATGTACGATCTGTTCAGGTCTGATTCTAGGCAATCGTTTGAACCTAAATGCCTGACCTGCTAAAGATTTCTTTAGTCAAAGATTCGGTGCTAGATGATAAGATTTGGTTATTTGACTTATAACGAAGAATTTTGTTCAATATGAAATTATTCAACAAATCCAGGAAGCATTGTCACAATGTTCAGAAGGAAGACAAGCAACATTGCCCATTGTCACAATTATTAGAATTTTCTGTTCAATATAAGTTAAACATATACATACTTCCCATCTAAGAATATTTTTTTTTAACATGGTCATTTCAACTTCCCATTAAGTAGGGCCTTCTCTTAGATAAAAGTTGCACAAAATTCCCTTTTACCACAGCTTGTAAGGCTTTAAAATAGCTTTTAGAATTAACTGATAATTGGCAAAGTTTGATAGCAATTCTAGCATCTTTCAAATGTGCATTACTTTGTGTGGTTCTCAAACAAGTATATAATCATAACAAAATCAAAATTTATTTTCTAAGCAAAACCAAATCTTTTCTATTCTCAACACATTCGTATCTTCTCAAATACAAATAATCTGAGAAACCACTAGTAGGAGTTCAATCAATTCAAGTGTCTACTTTTCCTATTTGTTAATTCAACTAACATTTGAAGTATAGGACATGCCTCATAGAGTCTGATCGTGCCGACAGAAGTTGCCTATTTCCCCTTTGATCACATATGCAAGGAATTATATTAACATATCACTGATAATAGCAAAAGTTTGATGGCAATTTACACACAAGCTCATGTTCAAAAATATGCATCAAGTGCATATTCATAAACAAAATCAGATTTTGTTTTCAAGACAAACTATGATATTTTCTAATCTTCAACGATTTTTAATTGACAACCCGAATGTACGAGTACATATCTTTCAAATTACAATAAAGCTCTGATCTTTGCAATTTAGAACCAAAATATATGATGGAAAAAAAAAAAAAGGAAATTGCGATAAAATGAACACTTACTAGAATTTCAAGAACCGATGAACAAATACGGCCTCCATGACCCCCAAGCTCGCCCCGGCAACCACATCAAGCACAAAGTGCCGCCCCATCAGCACCCTCGACCCCGACGTCGCCGCCGCCCACGCGAGAGCCCCACCGACCACCCGATCTCCGATCCCAACCTCCGACGACGACAGATAGAGTAAGAACGCTATGAAGAAGACTCTGGAGGAGTGGCCGCTGGGGAAGGACCATTGGTCACGGCGACGACGAGGGACATGTTCTTGTTGTAGACGGGGCGGGGGCGGCGGACGGCGAGCTTGATCCCGCCGACAAGGGCGAGGTCGAGGAGGGAGAGGAGAGGAGGAAGTGGAGCGGCGAGGAGGAGGAGGAGAATGGGAGGAGGGAGATGGAGATCGGGAACCAGAAGCGGCCGTCGCCGGAGATTTCTAGGGCTTTGAGGACTGAACGGAGTAAGGGGAGGAAGAGCTCGTGTATAAGGAGGAAGAAGGTGGCGTCGAAGAGAGTGAGGCGGCGGAGGAGGGTCGGCTGGGGCTTGTGAACGGTGGCGGCGATGGTGGCGGTTGTTGGATTGTCCGCCGTTGGAGATTCGAGATGAGATTTGATTTTTTTTTTTTTTTTTTTCTACTGTTTCCAAAATCTCAGTCGGCTTTTTCAGTGAAGGTTGGGCTTGGGTTTAGTATTTGGGCCAGCATTGGTCAACTTACAATAATTAATGTTTTTTTTTTTAAGAATTTAAAGAGGTGTCGTATGGATCATAGCAAATTAGTGGCCCATTTACGAGTAATTTAATTTGTCTCAAGAGTTTGTATAAGAACAGAACGCACACCCACTATTAGAAAAATAGAGACCTGAGAGTTGGCAGGTTTTAGAGTATCTACACTTGCTAGCACTTATTGCCAAACTCATCTTTCTAAGTTTACCTCTTCTTATTCCAAACTTATCCTTCTTAATTTGCTAATTACACCCCCATTCCGGAAGAGGAGCCACGAAACCCCACCTTAGTAACATAGCGATGCTATGGACTCGGCCTAGGGGCGCTGAGGCATGGGCTTTGATCGTGGATCAAGAGCCTTTGGGGCTGGTATGTATCTCTTTGGAGTATATCCTCTGCTGTGCTCGGGTCCATGGGTGGTTAAAGGCGGATGGAATCTACCATGGACTGAGCCCACAACGCCGAAAAGGCAAAAGGGCATGGGCCCCTTCTTACAATTTAATCGCAAAGAAATTGTTTACCTCTGTCAATGCGAAGTTCATGAAATCACAGTCTCGTTTAATTCAATATGAAACCACATTATGTCAAAAAAAAAAACTAAGATTAAAAAATAATCAACAATTAATTACAATACATATTAATCAAGTTCTCGAATTAATAAACTAATTATATCAACCCCCATTAATTTTTCAGTACGCAGATATTATTATTTTATTTATACTTTGGAGTCCTCCTCGGCTCCTCGTTATCAACACTCCCATTATTTGAATCAATTACATACGAAGATTATAATAACCAATTGATCAGATTAATTAACATCTAATTAATCCACTCTCTCTTTCAAAATTCAAAAAACTAATAATTAAAAAAAAAGAAAAAAAAAAAAAAGACAATCAATATAAAGGAAAAGGTCTGCATGCAGGCGTGAGGCAACAAAGGCTGCAGGTTGCTGGTCCAAACCCTAGGTTTGGTTCCCTCGTCCACTGTGATTTTTTATCAAAATTCATGCATGCTGGCATGCAACCAAAGCAAGGCTTCTTCTGTGATAATTATTAATTCCCCAAAAATTAATTAAATTTCCAAAAATTTCTTCTGTTCTTCTCTTTTTGAATATTCTCATGTTCCAAAATCTCAATCCAAGAAAGCTGTCTCTTTTATATAGATGTATATTACATAGCTTTGCTTTGTCCCCCACTGCATATAAAGCCCAAACCCCAACAAAAAATAATCTATATATATAGCCTATGAGCTTACTAGCTTAGTTAGGGTTAGCTTGGCTTAATTAACTCCCTTTATTTAACTATGTCCAAAGTTTCAGTGACTTCTGATAATTTTGATTCCATTCCCTTCTATTCTACTTGTTTCTTTTTCTTTTTTTTTAATGTAACTGAAATTTCTGATATTTATTTAATCTCGTTTTACTTTAAAATATAATAAATAAACAGTGAAACAATTCTTATTTGTTCTTGTTGTTTAAGAGTTAAATGAAACATGCAACATGTTTGGTATATATATCATGACATAACGAACTATATATATATATATATATATATATATATATATATATATATATATATATATATATATATATATATATATACAGCTAAAATACAAGAGCAAATTAATAAAGATCGTATACGTGCTATATTCACCGTACGTACATATTGATGATAGACGTAACAATACAAGAAGAACAAAGTTGTTGAATTCATGTATATTTGAACTTGAATTTTTGAGCCAATTCACTAGTTCAAAAATAAATGAATTAGGTGATGGAAAATAGTTTCAAAGAGGAGTACATAGTAAAGGAAACAAAAAGGAAAGAGGAAAAATAATCCACATTGACTAGAGGTTTGTTAGGATGTGGATTTATATAACATTGTTTGTTCAATGTCATTACTTATGTAAAAAGAGGAGAAACCTTGAGCACCACTGGTGATGTTACGTGTTGTTAACAGCCAACCTTGAGCATCACGGGTTGTCTGTTAACCGTTTTCATTAAACCCTGTCACGCCCCGCTCCCAATATACGGTATACGAGCATGTGTAGCAGGTACCGGCAACATATTCAGTTTGAATATGCTAAAGCCTCAATAAATTTGCCACAATAATACTCAGTAATTACGATAGAAAAATTCAACAAAAGTTTGACTTTTCATTTATTGGAATGAAGTTTAGATACAATTGAAACAAAATATAATAAAATTAAACAAAAGGAAGAAGGGAATCTCTAATCCGTTATGAAGCTTCAATATGATGTTTAAAGTACACCAGATCCTGCGTCAGTTTTGGCGTGTCCATCGGTAAATCTGGGCATGCACACCCAGGTCGTCAGATTGCGACCAAAATAAAAACGCAAAAAGAATTGAAATATAGCAGTTATATCCAAACATAATAATAATACAAGTTTTAGAAAATATGGAATGAGATGTCTGTAATAATGATGTCAATTAATTTAGGTTATCTTAATGTCATTTTAACGAAGTCAATTCTATAACAGGGGCATTTTTGTCTAAGATGTCATGTAATTGGAAAAGCTAACTGATGGGATACAACTGTTTCGATTGTTTCCTGTACAGACCCAGGAAATGGTCACAGGATTGTCCGGTGCTGAGTCGGACCTGCCGTCAGGCAAACAGGAATTATAGTCAGGTATGATCCAGCAAATCATCACGCACCCATGGTGTGCGAAATATTCAGTTGTACAACTTAACAAGTTTACAGCCGAAACAGAGTATATTTCCATCATTCAGTTTCTCCCCCAACCCAGTGTCATTTAGGTATAGTGCAATATATTGATTATATCATGTACAATATTTCAATTGGATTTTTTCTTAATTTGTTAACAACATGATTTATAGAATCCGTTTTATATTTTATTCAATAAATCACAATTGGTTATATCAAGGATTTACTGATTTGAGATATCATACAGATATCGACCAGGCCAGTGTATGAATGCTGGGAGGTTTTCCGTGCATTGCACGTTCCTTAATTAGAGAACCAGCATACAAAACTTTTCTAGACACCGATATAGAATGATATCACAAACAGTATGTTTCCATGATTATAGTTTTTTTCATGATTTATTAAAAACCTAACTACATGCTGTAATTTAACAAGTAATCATTTAATTTCTAACATCATAAAGAAATAACAGATATGTCAATGATTGCATTTGTAATAACACATTTAGCTTCTACAAATTAAATTCTAACAATATAAAGAAATAGTATTTGTAATTACAAATTTAGATGATATAATTGAAGTAATATTTCTATAAGAAAAATTAGCATGTTTAGTGAGTCCAAAAAGAACTCACCTCCTGATGTCGCTCAATGGAGTAATCCTTCTCCGGTGAAGTGGCGGCGGCTCTGGCGGTGGCTCCTGCGGTGGTATTGAAGATGGCTCGGGCGTGATGAGGGAGAGAGAGATTAGAATGTTAGAGAATGATTTTTAGAATGAGTGAAATGTATTTTGATTTAGGGGTTTATATAGGATTGGATTTAGGAGTTACAGAATATGAAGGGTTTTGGAGAGTTATAGAATCTAAAAGGTTTGAGGAGTTATAAAATTAAATTGGAGTTTTAATGTAGATAATTTATGGAGAAGATGAAAGGATGGGAGTTAGAGAAATGAATGAGTAATGAGTTGAGAATATGAAAGGTTTTAGTTTAATTAGGGAGTTTAATTTTGAGAATTAAATATGGGAGTTTCATTATTGAAATAATAGAGAAGATGAAGAGTTTGGAGGTTGGAGAAGATGAAAAGTTTAGGAGGTTATAGAAAGTGAAATGTCATATTTATTTTTATATTTATTTATTTATTTATGTCTAATAAAAATTAAGGGTTATTACATTCTACCCCCCTTAGAAAAATAATTTCGTCCTCGAAATTAAATAAGATAAAATAGAAAAATATTGTCTATCTATTTTTGAATTCATATTAAAAAAAAAATTTACTCATGATCAATAGATCACTTTGTCTTTTTTTTTTTTTAAGGACGACTGCTCAACAATTAAGCTTGCGATTGATCTACGGAATAGGCGAATCATTTTTTTTTAAGAAAAAAACTAGAAATAAATGAAGAGTTATGGAAAATATAATTATAAAATAAAGGGTAAATATTTAATCCATATTTAGGATGTAATTCATTTTAGACACTGAAAAATTTGGACATGGATTTAAAATAGGTGGGTCATCAATTATGATAAATAAGAGATACCGAAATAGTCAATAGATTGGGACATTAGAAATTTCAAAGAAATTTATTATATAAATGTGGCAAAATTTTATATCAGGATCCAAATCAATTCAAGTCACATGAACTGATTTGAGAAACCTAGGCTCTGATACCACTAAAATACCTGTCACGCCCCGCTCCCAATATACGGTATACGAGCACGTGTAGCAGGTACCGGCAACATATTCAGTTTGAATATGCTAAAGCCTCAATAAATTTGCCACAATAATACTCAGTAATTACGATAGAAAAATTCAACAAAAGTTTGACTTTTCATTTATTGGAATGAAGTTTAGATACAATTGAAACAAAATATAATAAAATTAAACAAAAGGAAGAAGGGAATCTCTAATCCGTTATGAAACTTCAATATGATGTTTAAAGTACACCAGATCCTGCGTCAGTTTTGGCGTGTCCATCGGTAAATCTGGGCATGCACACCCAGGTCGTCAGATTGCGACCAAAATAAAAACGCAGAAAAAATATAAAATATAACGGTTATGTCCAAATATAATAATAACACAAGTTTTAGAAAATATGGAATGAGATGTCTGTAATAATGATGTCAATTAATTTAGGTTATCTTAATGTCATTTTAACGAAGTCAATTCTATAACAGGGGCATTTTTGTCTAAGATGTCATGTAATTGGAAAAGCTAACTGATGGGATACAACTGTTTCGATTGTTTCCTGTACAGACCCAGGAAATGGTCACAGGATTGTCCGGTGCTGAGTCGGACCTGCCGTCAGGCAAACAGGAATTATAGTCAGGTATGATCCAGCAAATCATCACGCACCCATGGTGTGCGAAATATTCAGTTGTACAACTTAACAAGTTTACAGCCGAAACAGAGTATATTTCCATCATTCAGTTTCTCCCCCAACCCAGTGTCATTTAGGTATAGTGCAATATATTGATTATATCATGTACAATATTTCAATTGGATTTTTTCTTAATTTGTTAACAACATGATTTATAGAATCCGTTTTATATTTTATTCAATAAATCACAATTGGTTATATCAAGGATTTACTGATTTGAGATATCATACAGATATCGACCAGGCCAGTGTATGAATGCTGGGAGGTTTTCCGTGCATTGCACGTTCCTTAATTAGAGAACCAGCATACAAAACTTTTCTAGACACCGATATAGAATGATATCACAAACAGTATGTTTCCATGATTATAGTTTTTTTCATGATTTATTAAAAACCTAACTACATGCTGTAATTTAACAAGTAATCATTTAATTTCTAACATCATAAAGAAATAACAGATATGTCAATGATTGCATTTGTAATAACACATTTAGCTTCTACAAATTAAATTCTAACAATATAAAGAAATAGTATTTGTAATTACAAATTTAGATGATATAATTGAAGTAATATTTCTATAAGAAAAATTAGCATGTTTAGTGAGTCCAAAAAGAACTCACCTCCTGATGTCGCTCAATGGAGTAATCCTTCTCCGGTGAAGTGGCGGCGGCTCTGGCGGTGGCTCCTGCGGTGGTATTGAAGATGGCTCGGGCGTGATGAGGGAGAGAGAGATTAGAATGTTAGAGAATGATTTTTAGAATGAGTGAAATGTATTTTGATTTAGGGGTTTATATAGGATTGGATTTAGGAGTTACAGAATATGAAGGGTTTTGGAGAGTTATAGAATCTAAAAGGTTTGAGGAGTTATAAAATTAAATTGGAGTTTTAATGTAGATAATTTATGGAGAAGATGAAAGGATGGGAGTTAGAGAAATGAATGAGTAATGAGTTGAGAATATGAAAGGTTTTAGTTTAATTAGGGAGTTTAATTTTGAGAATTAAATATGGGAGTTTCATTATTGAAATAATAGAGAAGATGAAGAGTTTGGAGGTTGGAGAAGATGAAAAGTTTAGGAGGTTATAGAAAGTGAAATGTCATATTTATTTTTATATTTATTTATTTATTTATGTCTAATAAAAATTAAGGGTTATTACATTCTACCCCCCTTAGAAAAATAATTTCGTCCTCGAAATTAAATAAGATAAAATAGAAAAATATTGTCTATCTATTTTTGAATTCATATTAAAAAAAAAATTTACTCATGATCAATAGATCACTTTGTCTTTTTTTTTTTTTAAGGACGACTGCTCAACAATTAAGCTTGCGATTGATCTACGGAATAGGCGAATCATTTTTTTTTAAGAAAAAAACTAGAAATAAATGAAGAGTTATGGAAAATATAATTATAAAATAAAGGGTAAATATTTAATCCATATTTAGGATGTAATTCATTTTAGACACTGAAAAATTTGGACATGGATTTAAAATAGGTGGGTCATCAATTATGATAAATAAGAGATACCGAAATAGTCAATAGATTGGGACATTAGAAATTTCAAAGAAATTTATTATATAAATGTGGCAAAATTTTATATCAGGATCCAAATCAATTCAAGTCACATGAACTGATTTGAGAAACCTAGGCTCTGATACCACTAAAATACCTGTCACGCCCCGCTCCCAATATACGGTATACGAGCACGTGTAGCAGGTACCGGCAACATATTCAGTTTGAATATGCTAAAGCCTCAATAAATTTGCCACAATAATACTCAGTAATTACGATAGAAAAATTCAACAAAAGTTTGACTTTTCATTTATTGGAATGAAGTTTAGATACAATTGAAACAAAATATAATAAAATTAAACAAAAGGAAGAAGGGAATCTCTAATCCGTTATGAAACTTCAATATGATGTTTAAAGTACACCAGATCCTGCGTCAGTTTTGGCGTGTCCATCGGTAAATCTGGGCATGCACACCCAGGTCGTCAGATTGCGACCAAAATAAAAACGCAGAAAAAATATAAAATATAACGGTTATGTCCAAATATAATAATAACACAAGTTTTAGAAAATATGGAATGAGATGTCTGTAATAATGATGTCAATTAATTTAGGTTATCTTAATGTCATTTTAACGAAGTCAATTCTATAACAGGGGCATTTTTGTCTAAGATGTCATGTAATTGGAAAAGCTAACTGATGGGATACAACTGTTTCGATTGTTTCCTGTACAGACCCAGGAAATGGTCACAGGATTGTCCGGTGCTGAGTCGGACCTGCCGTCAGGCAAACAGGAATTATAGTCAGGTATGATCCAGCAAATCATCACGCACCCATGGTGTGCGAAATATTCAGTTGTACAACTTAACAAGTTTACAGCCGAAACAGAGTATATTTCCATCATTCAGTTTCTCCCCCAACCCAGTGTCATTTAGGTATAGTGCAATATATTGATTATATCATGTACAATATTTCAATTGGATTTTTTCTTAATTTGTTAACAACATGATTTATAGAATCCGTTTTATATTTTATTCAATAAATCACAATTGGTTATATCAAGGATTTACTGATTTGAGATATCATACAGATATCGACCAGGCCAGTGTATGAATGCTGGGAGGTTTTCCGTGCATTGCACGTTCTTTAATTAGAGAACCAGCATACAAAACTTTTCTAGACACCGATATAGAATGATATCACAAACAGTATGTTTCCATGATTATAGTTTTTTTCATGATTTATTAAAAACCTAACTACATGCTGTAATTTAACAAGTAATCATTTAATTTCTAACATCATAAAGAAATAACAGATATGTCAATGATTGCATTTGTAATAACACATTTAGCTTCTACAAATTAAATTCTAACAATATAAAGAAATAGTATTTGTAATTACAAATTTAGATGATATAATTGAAGTAATATTTCTATAAGAAAAATTAGCATGTTTAGTGAGTCCAAAAAGAACTCACCTCCTGATGTCGCTCAATGGAGTAATCCTTCTCCGGTGAAGTGGCGGCGGCTCTGGCGGTGGCTCCTGCGGTGGTATTGAAGATGGCTCGGGCGTGATGAGGGAGAGAGAGATTAGAATGTTAGAGAATGATTTTTAGAATGAGTGAAATGTATTTTGATTTAGGGGTTTATATAGGATTGGATTTAGGAGTTACAGAATATGAAGGGTTTTGGAGAGTTATAGAATCTAAAAGGTTTGAGGAGTTATAAAATTAAATTGGAGTTTTAATGTAGATAATTTATGGAGAAGATGAAAGGATGGGAGTTAGAGAAATGAATGAGTAATGAGTTGAGAATATGAAAGGTTTTAGTTTAATTAGGGAGTTTAATTTTGAGAATTAAATATGGGAGTTTCATTATTGAAATAATAGAGAAGATGAAGAGTTTGGAGGTTGGAGAAGATGAAAAGTTTAGGAGGTTATAGAAAGTGAAATGTCATATTTATTTTTATATTTATTTATTTATTTATGTCTAATAAAAATTAAGGGTTATTACAAACCCAGTAGCCTATAAATAGGCCTCTGTTCAGACCTTTCAAAATACAGAAATTTTCTTTTCTTCTCATTTCTTCTGCAGACAGATACTTGGTCATCTTTTTGACAGGAAGTTCTGTTTGCAGAAAAACAGTTCTTTCACAAATCAGTCCTGCATTACACCATACAGAGAGTGTTCTTTATCAGATTCGCCAGAGCAACAGGATTGCAGCTTCCTTCCTGTTGCAGACCGATCGTTGTATCCTGGGAGACCGACACCCACTGTAATCCAGAAGCAAACGGTGGAGGGCGAATCGGTTTTAAGGAAATAGTGTCCAATACTAGTCTCGATCATCTTCATGTCTTCATCGTATCTGCATCAATTCTGCATACGTTCATCCTTCTGAATAAAGGTTTTTCTTAATCCAATAATTCCTTTATTTTGTCTCTTTTTAGGATAATAAACTAGATAAAGATTTATATGTCTATATATATTTCTAATTCAAATCTGGAAAATATAAACTGCTATTACACATATCAATTCGTAATTCCTCTTTAATATTCTCACTGATTCCTATGCATAATAACAGAATTAATTCTGTGCATAAAAAAAATTAGTAATTCTGTTAACTATTCTGTCTATAAGAAATACTGAAATCTTTTAATCTAAAACAATACTGAAATTTCCAACAAAAGTAACATACGGCCACGAAATAAAAGTGAAGACTAAGCAAGCAAGCAAGGAAGCACCATCAATAAAGTTTTAAATCCCTTTGATTTTCCCATATATTTGATTTAGTTGCTCTCAATGATTCTTGATATATAACCTTTGCTCTTACTCTTTCAAATTCTCAAATACCTAAAAAAAATTAAGTTAATTAAGAAGCATATATCATTGTAGTGCGAAGAGACAATCTTGCTTGTCTTGAGAAAGTAGACAGAGATCAATACAGTAACAGTTCACCCACCTTGAATTATATCTTTCTATATATAAATAAATTTTAAAAAATAAATACAAGAGAATTAATGGCTTCAAAGAAATAACATGCATGCTAGCTTCTTTTTTTCATTTTTCTTTTTTCTCAATTTGATAAATTATCTCTTTCTACCTAAAAATGTCTTAAGAGAGGGGCTTTAACCAGTTAATGACATTGCTTACTTTAAACAAGATAAAGTAGGTTAGCAATCTCTTTAATTTCTCAACTCAATCATGCACAAAAGTGCATGTAAGTACTCAAAGTCATGCACACATATATTTATAAAACTTTTGATGTTATAAAGAAAATGAGCCTTTTTGTAAATAAAAGAGCATATAGTAGCTAAACCAAGTTTGAAAGGAGACATTTGAACTCAAAGTCATGCATCATGAACAAATACTATCTACTTTTAGTGAAGAGGAAGGAAATTAATAAGACTACAATAAAAATGAATGCAAAACAATTCTACGTAATATTCATCCGATCGATATGGTTCTCAATTTGTTTTATGTGTTTTCATAATATCGATAAATATTAAGGTCTCATCCAGTAGATATTTTTCTTTATAATTAAGTTTCCTCCTAATAGTTTTTGTAGTGTTCCGTACATGTTTGAGACCACAATATTTCTCAAATTAATTTTTTTTTCTCCACCAAAAGAATAATATATATTTTTTCTTTTCTATCTTTAACTTGTGATTGTTATATAATTCAAATGATATACAACATGAAAATTTATCAACTTTTCCTTCTTAATTGGTTATTGTTTGATGTTTTCTTAAATATAGACAGAATTACTACTGAAAAAAGATTAGAAAGATATGTTTTTTATTTCAACGAGAAAAATAATATCAAAGAAGAAAACCGAATTGATATTTATATATATACAAACAGTTTACCTCTAGAAAAGAATCAGAGTTATATATAAGTATAAATATTGTAATAAAACTAATAAGATTATATTTTATTACCTACTGTTATTAATTAAATATAGAGAAATAATTAAAATATTTAATCTGAATTAATTTAAATAGTTTATTATTTGAGAAAAGTAACAGAATATATATATATATATATATATATATATATATATATATATATATATATATATGGGATTACTGTAGATGAGCCGTCAACTCAAGAAAAGTTACATTAATGATCCAATTATTTTTCTTCAATTTTTTTTTTTACAATTACTATCTCACATCCTTAACTTCTTTCGGATTAAATTTCATAAATTTTAGAATTTATTTACTCTTTCATCAAGTGCATACAAAATGTTTTATTAATTGAAAACCGTTAATTTTGTATTAACTTGATGGAGGACAAAATCAAAACTAAAACCCAAGAAATTAGGTATTAGTGAACCCTAGGGGGTCGAGATCATAATCCACAAGATTTTTTTAAAAAAGATTATTTGAGATAGTAGAAATGAACTTGCGTGAGTTGTCATATATATATATATATATATATATATATATATATATATTACACCACCCGTGATGCTCAAAATTTCTCCACTTATTACATAAGCAATGATATAGAACAAACAATCATATATAAACCCACATTCTAACAACACTCTAACCGATGTGGGACTATTTTTTTTTTTTATTTTGTTTCCTTTGTTACGCATTCCACTTTAAAACTATTTTTCATTCACCTAATTCATTTATTTTTGAACTAGTGAATTGACTCAAAGATTTAATGTTAAAACATACATGAATTCAACAATTATATCCAATTATCCATTTCCATTACCATTAACTACCTTCCAAATCCATCAAATCCTAATGACAAACACACAAAATTATTAAGAATTATGAATCTATAATCCCCTAATTAGACAAATTCAAATTGGTTGCATGATGCATCTTTCTCAAAGTAAGTCCAAAAGCACCAAGCCAAGAACCAACAAGGCACTTGATTAGCTCCATTGTTCTCATCCATGCCCTAATCACAAACCCATGCTACATCTGACCTTCAACCTCTGATCATGGCTCTCACATCTATGTAGTAGGTAGTAGTATTCTTATGGCAATGCAATCATGATCCCATGCTCATGCCCTCATCAAATATTGCAACAAGGTTAGCCAAGAACCAAGGAAAAGATACTTGGTTGATTTTATTCTTAATCTTCTTCATAAATGGGGTTTTAGCAAGCTTTAGCTTGGTCCTAGGAAAAGAAAAGGGGAATGGTAAAAGGACATTTAGCACAAAAACAAACCATCCTTGCCTTGCTTTTTGTACCACTCCTCTCCTCTCCTCTCCTCTCCTCTCCAATTCAAAATTATATACATCTTTCCTTCTCTCTCTCTCTCTCTCTAGCATCATCGTTCTCTCCTCAAATTTCAATGGCGACGAGCCTATTCAAAACCCTACAATGCAAGTCCACAGCCTTCGACGACGTCGCCTACACCCCCAAACCCAAGACCAACACCAACAGCAAGCCTCTCCTCCCCTCCTGCGGCAACTCATCCCAAGCCCTCCGCGACATCGTCTTCCTCTTCCCAAAACACCCCCACCACCCCCTTCCCAAAAAGCCCCCCGAAAATCATCCACCGCCTCCCAAGCCCAAGCCCAAGCCCAAGCCCAAGCACAAACCCAAACCCAAACCCGCTAACAGCCTAAAGAAACCCGCTCCGATTCCGTCCTCGCCAGTGGCGGCGGCGGGACCCACATCGTTCCCGTCTCTGGCGGAGCTTCCGGCTGGGCACTCGTCCCGGCGGGTGGTGGAGATCATCTTCGTCTCCAGCTGGTCCCACCGCGGGCTCGCCGCGCCCTTCCCGGGCCGGATCGAGATGCTCTTCCGGGTCCACAACCCGGTCCGAACCGTCGCCCGCTTCGAGGAGTACCGCTCCGCCGTCCGCCTCCTCGCGGGCGGCGGCGACGCCCGGTGCGCCGCCGACGGCAACGAGATGATGCGCTTCCACTGCGGAGGCGACGCCGAAGCCGACGGGATCTACGACGCTGGCGTGGTGTGGTCGGCCGGGGAGCGGGGGGTCCGGACGTTCGCCGGGAGCGGCGGGGCCCACGAGAGCGGAGGCGGAGGTGGGGCAGGACGGAGGGCGATGCTGGTGTGCCGGGTGATCGCCGGTCGGGTGCGGAGCGGGTCGGACCCGGTGGGGGGTGGGGAGTCGGTTTGCGGGTCGGGTAACGGGGAGATTGTGGTGTTCGACCCGCGAGCGCTGCTCCCTTGCTTCCTAATTATCTACAAAATATGATAATTATAATTAACAACAAGTTTACCTCTCCGTTATCTTTATGGTCGTTTGGTAATTTTTGTGCCTGGTTTTTTTTTTTTTTTAAAACTGACTCGGGTGGTTTGACTCGAACCGGGTGGGGGCTGGGTTGGGTGCGTAGAGCTAGTTTAGGCTGAGAGAGAATGTAAAAGTTCTTTTATTTCCCTTTTCTGTTCAGTCATTTTTTAAATGAAAATATATATTTCGAAAAAAAAAAAGGAACTAAAAACAAGTTTGCTATGTAGTTTGATATTGATGGGTTAAGTTATTTTTAATATATATATATTTTTTTTAAATTCATGTCCACTGCATTTGCTTACACTGAGCTCCAGAAACAACATACATGGCTAGATCTAATGGTTTTGGGCATTAATAGGTTAGCATTTGGTCCAATGGTTTTGGGCATTAATAGGTTAGCATTTGGTCCAGCGCCCAAGCATGCGGCCCATGTTGTTTACTAACTCACTTATATTTTATTGGGTTAATTACACTCAGACCCCTTATAGTGTGGGACATGTAACACTTAGACCTTCTGAAGTTTAAAACTCTCACTTAGACCCCCTGAAGTATCTAAATCACCGTGTTTTAATTACATTCAGACCCCCGGTTCAGCGGATCTAAGTGAGATTTTTAAACTTCAGGGGTCTAAGTGTTACATGCCCAATACTACAGGGAGACTGAGTGTAATTAAACCTATTTTATTTGTTACAAAATTTGATGATTTGGTTGTGTTGCTGGAGCTGGCCTTTGCGATGTCACTGCTGGTAGTTGGGCTTGACCTTCACCACATCCGCTCACAATTGTCTTTAAAATATGACCAGAGTTTTCCTTGTTACATTCATATAGTGAGACTGTGACTCTCCAGCTGATCAATTTGCATACTGGCCAGGGCTGAGCCTAAGCATAGTTGCAGGTAGCAGCACCACTACACCATTAATAAGGACATAAATGGATAGGAGTCCCCTTTCACTGCACTGCACTGCTCAGCTCTCACCATTAAAGCCAGTCGGTCTTTAAATCATGCACGTCCAGCCCAAGTAGATGATGGCATCATCACGCATCACCTCCACTTGTACTTGCTTGCACTCAACTCATTTATTAACTACTCCCCCTCATACCTCTGCTATTTCTACTGCAATTATATATCAACTTGTTAAATCCAAACAAAAAAACCCATTTGCATCATCGAATCAAACTCCAGCTACAGCTCCAGCATTAACAACCCACAAAATGGACCTTCTGACTGCAAAAAAATCTCTTGATTCTTCATCTACCATCAAACATGATGTCACTCAAAGCCTGTTAGATATCTGACAACTACTCAAGCATCATCATCTTCTTCCCAACTGTCACAATGATATGCATGCAGTGATGCCAGATTCAAAGAAAAACCACATGCAGAGATTTGAATGAAGCAACTGTGCAGTTTACTCTTACGAATATTGCAGTACAGGGATGTGAATATACTTATAATAAAACAGTTTATAAACCGAAGAATGCAAAGGAACTCATAATCGTTGTGGAAATGAAATGTCTTCGATAACAAGGAAAATGTTTGCAGTAACAGCAAGTTGTGGAACAGAAGGCGACTAATTTAAGAAAGACAGCGTGACGGTCAAAAACTTACTAAACTCCGATGAAAAAGGAAGCATCGCCTGCCCATTTTGGAATTAAGCCCTCTTATGTACAGGAAGTAGAATTCTCGCCGGAGGAACACAGGGACACAGACAAAGAGCGTTGTCTCAATGGGCTTCCACGAGTATGTACAGCGGCTTGTTACTTAATCTCTCACGGCCCTGCACAATCCCGTTTCATTTTACCCTTCGTCAAATATTCTTCCCAAGTGAAAAAAATAAAGCAGTATAAACTTTTTTTTTTAATGAAATCTGACAGTAAGCCGTATGATACAGTGAAACAAAATGTGTGAAAGTTTGGCTAACGAGCTTGCATATGTCAAAGGATTCGTCTGTATAGTCCCCAAGACATAATGTTTTATTTGTTTATGAAGCTACATAGCAACATGATGAAGTTCTATATATGAAGAGCGAGAGGATCAAGCAAATACTCCTTACTCAATAAGACCCAATAAGTTTTAAGCCAACATATCTAGGAATGCCACAAAAAGGCCAAAACTCAAACTACTACTCTTCTGGAATAAGTTTTAAGCCAAAGTACCAATAAAATCATTTTAATAGAATCATTGTTTTCTGCATTAGATCGTGATATTACAACCATTTTATCTGTCTCGTTCAAAGGAGGTTAAAGGTATAGAAGCATTCACACTCAGAGGCATGCACCATGGGCACCAGGAATGCTGCTCATATAGCATTTTTATGCTGAATTTTTGGTACCATGGACCAAAGAAGGCTGGGGGCACATAGCATCTTTATCCTGAATTTTTGGTACCATGGACCAAGGAAGGCTGAGGACACATATAACATCTTTATGCTGAATTTTTAGTACCATGGACCAAGGAAGGCTGAGGGCACATAACATCTCAATGCTGAATTTTTGTTACCATGGACCTAGAAAGGCTGAGGGCACATAACATTTATGTGTTGCTATAGGCCTTGGTCGGCCGAGGATTCATAATGACCATGGGTCCAAAGGACGCATGGGTGCAATCAGAACCATGCGCAAAGGTGTTCTAAAGAGTGGTATCTGTGCATCAGATCAGGGATTCCACCCTTAACTAAACTTTAAGAGCGAGTGACTAGTTGATTTGGTGTGAGAGAAGCACTGTACAAAAAGACAATCGAAAAAGAATGTCTATGCAGCCTCGATTTTCTAATTTCCAGACATTTACAATGTTTGCAACGGCAGCCTAGAAAACCCCATAGAAGAAACAATTGGAGAGGTATTACTAGGGCCACATTCGACGGTAGGAGCTCATTCAGCATAGGTTTTGACAAGGGTAGCGTGGCCTACAGGACAATAATACTGTTAAAATGATAGGCACAATTTGGACCTACTTCAGTTAACTTGGAAAAAGAATTGGACACTGTATCCTCTCGACAAGTAGGCTCAATTAGGTCTGAGGGTTCCCATCTTCGTGTGCTCCATGATTAACAGAAGTTTGGAGTCAGTATTTAGCAGGTTGCTCAGGGGCAATACAAAATTGGAGCATCTGGCAATAATTCCCATCTCCTTTACCTGCATACTAAGCAAGCCCCAGTTGGCACTATCCATGGATCATTCATTAGATCTATCAGCTTAAGTCTACAACCTAAGGCACTTTAGATCTTTAGAAATAGACTATGAGAAAATAACAAAAGTTTATTGCCGCATACATTATCCATGATATCATTTTCTTTATACATTTTCCAATTGGAAGTTATTTTTATTGTCCATTCAGCTGCTTTAGCGTTTCGTGCAGCATACATATTTTTTTGATAATTCACCCTTAGAGGGAAGGGTAGTTAGGCATGAACCTCCACCTTTGCATTAAGATGTTCATGAAATTTTTGTGAAGTAAAGTTGGCACTGAGGGATGAAAATTTATGCAGATTCAAAAGGAAAACTCACAAATGAGATTAAAGTAATTGAGAAACAAATTCTAGCGGATCAGAGAGTGGAATTGACAGAAAATACAATGTTGAAACTAATAAATAGTTAGGAAACCCGATACAAAGTAACAAAGTAAAAGCAACAAATAACAACGATAATAATTAACAATTTTTGCATATGGAAATAAAAACTGAACTACATCAACACACCTTAAGTTCAGGCAGTTCAATCACACATGCACATTCAACAACTTCAGCCCCAACACGCTCTGGTGAAATGATTGACAGAAGCTCATGAAAGTCATAACCGAGAAAGTATGAGGGTGAACAAAAGATATTGATAGGCAACAGATATTGTAATGAAAATAGCACCAAAAAAGTTAACTTCACATAAACTACAAGCAATTGGCCTCAATATTTCCCTCTTTTTTCTTTTTTGAGGCGATAACCTCTATGTTACTTTGAAATAACTGACAGTGATTAGCTTCAATTATGGTCTGCTCTAGCAAAGTACTTAAATTAGTTTAGTGTTTGATTACAATTTATAAACTATAGTTCCAATAAATGTTTACAATGTAATTATTTTCTTATTATGAAATTAATTAATTAGTGTAAATATTATCTTAAAGATTTATTCTTTCACTATCTGTCCCAAGCCAGGATAAAAGAGAAGGGTTGTGATAGGCCGGTGATAACCAGTGTAGAACATTGTCACATATTATAATATAAACCAAAATATGAATTTCGTTGGGGCATTCTCTACTGAGCGACGCACTACGTCGGAGCCCGGATGTAGTAAAAAATGTTTGAGGGTTGCTAGGTCGTCGCTCAGAAGCGACACGCCACGTCGACATTCAGATGTGATGTCAAATATAAGAGGATTCGCACATCTTAATGAGTGGGTGGGGATAAAGAAGTTAGCTCATAAACATAAATATAGATTTCGGTTGGCATCGTGGAATATCAATTCTCTTACAGATAGATTAGCAGAGTTAGATGATATTATAATTAGACCAGGTGTTAATATTTTGTGTGTGCAGAAGACTAAATGGGTAGGTGAGAAAACTAAAATCATAAAAGCTTGGGATTATAAACTTTGGTATATGAGTAGAGATAGAAATCGTAATTGGGTAGGTGTGATTATAGATAAGCAATTACTTGGGAATATAGTGGATGTTAGGAGGAAGAGTGATAGAATTTTATTAGTTGAATTTATTTTAGATGGAGAGATTTTTAATATCATTAATACCTATGCACCACAAATAGAACTTGATGAATCCAGTAAATATCAATTTTGGAAAGATCTAGATGAGATAGTATAAGGAATATCCGCTAGGAAAAAAACTATTTATTGGTGGTGATCTCAATGGGCATGTAAGAACTAGTCGTAATGGGTTTGATAGTATACATGGAGGATTTGGTTTTGGAGAAATAAATAAAGCAAGTAATTCAATTCTAAATTTTGTTTTATCATATGATTTGATTTTAGTGAATACTTGGTTTAAAAAGAGAGTTTCTCACTTGATTACTTTTAAAAGTGGATCGAATGCAAGCCAAATAGATTTTTTTTAAGTAGGAAGGTAGATAGAGCTAGTTATATCGATTGTAAAGTTATGCCAGATGAGAGTGTAGTTACCCAATATAAACTCTTAGTTTTACATATTCAGATTAGAAAGAGACTTAGAAAAATTAAATATAAGTTAGATTCTAAAATTAAGTGGTGGCGATTAGAAAGTAATCAAAAAAATTTTGTAGATAGAGTAGTACAAGAAGCAAATTGGAGGGACCATGATGATCCTAATGTAATATGAAACAAAATGGCTAGCTGCATTAAAAGAATAGCTAAATATATATTTGGTGAGTCGAGAGGCGATGCTCCACCATATAAGGATACATTATGATGGAATGAAGAGGTAAAAAATGTTATTAAGATCAAACGAGATCTTTATAGAGATTTGAAGAATAATAATAATAATAATGGAATAAGTTTTGAAAAGTATAAACTAGCGAAGAAAAAGACTAAGAAAGTTGTTCGGGATGCAAAAACTAAATTATATAAACAAGTGTGCGAGAAGTTGAATAATAAAGAGGCAGAAAATGATATATATAGAATTGCTAAAATAAGAGAGAGAAAGTCTAGATATTTATGTACTGTAAAGTATATTAAAAATGATGATAAGACGGTTCTAGCTCGAGACGAAGAGATTAAAAAAAATGGAAAGATTATTTTGATAGATTATATAATGACAGTTTTACTCAAGATTTGGAAGATCTTACTATTCAATGTGAGGATATGAATCGTAGTTTTATACGCAGAATCAAAGAGTCTGAAGTAAAAGAGGGTTTGAAGAGTATGAAATCAAGAAAAGTTGTTGGTCCAGATGAGATTTCTATAGAGGTATGGAGATACTTAGGAGGGATTGGTGTGAAGTGACTGACATATTTTTTTAAACAAAATTTGGTAAATTAAGAAAATGTCAAATGAATGGAGGAAGAGTACTCTAGTATCTCTATATAAGAACAAAAGTGATATTCAGAATTGTTCTAATTATCGAAAAATAAAACTCATGTCACACATAAAGCTTTGGAAAAGGGTAATTGAACATAGATTGCGACAAACTGTTAAAATATCGGAGAACCAGTTTGGATTTATATCAGGGTGATCGACGACAGAGACTATTCATTTACTTCGTCAACTTATAGAGCGATTCTGAAAGAGAAATAGAGATTTGCATATAGTATTTATTGACTTAGAGAAAACCTATAATAAAGCACCACGAGAGATAGTTTGGTGGATATTGATGAAGAAAAGAGTTCCCATCAAGTATATCGATATAATTAAGAATATGTATGATGGAGTAGTGGCTAATGTCAAAACATGTGATGGTTTAACAAGTGATTTTTCTATCACAATTGGATTACATCAAGGATCTGCATTGAGCCTATTCTTATTTGCTATAGTGATGGATGAACTTACTAGAGCTATTCAGAATGAGATACCTTGGTGTATACTATTTGATGATATTGTCTTAGTTGATGAGACAAAATTAGGGGTAAATACCAAGTTAGAGTTATGGAAGCACATTAGAATGTAGAGGTTTTAAATTGAGTAGGTCTAAAACAGAGTATATGGTGTGTAAATTTAGTAAACGACGGACCATAAACTATAATGCTGTAAAACTGGACGGGCAAGATATACAAATGAGCAGTCTATTTAGGTATTTGAGTTCTATTATTCAGAATGATGGAGAGATCGATAATGATGTTAACTATAGGATACAAGCTGGCTGGCTGAAATGGAGGAGGGTAACAGGAGTTTTATGTGACCGTAACATTCCGTTAAGATTGAAGTGAAAATTTTATAGGACTGCTATTAGGCCAGCTTTATTATATGGCACGAAATGTTGGGCTATAAAAAAACGTCATTTACAGAAAATAAGTATAGTAGAGATGTGCATGCTCCGCTAGATATTCGACAACACTATGAGAGATAAAGTGAAAAATGAATATATTCATGCTAAACTAGGTGTAACTCCCATCGATGAGAAGATGCGAGAAAATCGCTTACGATGGTTTGGTCATGTGCAACGTAGGCGTACAAATGTACCAGTTCGACGAGAGGAGTTTATCAATGTAGGACAAGTTAAAAGAATGAAGGAAAGACCGAAGAAACATTGATGGAGGTGATACGAAAAGATAGGATTCTAGAGGTTTAAATGAGGAGATATTACTTGATAGAAATGAATGGAGAAGGACTATCAAAGTGATCAATCCGGCATGATTCTTTTTTTGGTTCATGTAGCCTAGCCCAAATACTTGGGATAAAAGGCTTAGTTGTTGTTGTTGTTGTTGAAATGAAAGAGACCATGCAAGCAATTACCTGATTCTTCAAGTTTTGACAAAATCATGTTACCATAGAGCACTAAGATAGAAGTTATTAAAGCAAGTACCCAGCAATTTCATAGCGGCACAAAGTGTTCCACCAGTTGCAATCAAGTCATCGACCACCAAAGCACGTTCACCTGGCTGTACTGCTCCTACATGCATTTCAAGGCAATCTGTTCCATACTCCAGAACATATTCTTCTGAAATGACTTCACCTACACATTTGACAGTATAAAGTATAAACTATAGTCTTGGCTGGTGTATCTAAATCATTTTCTGTTCATTTAAGCATGCAAATGGAAATTAAGCATGTAATACAACGTTCAAGTAGGACCTTAGTCTGCAACAGAAGAACAATACAAAAAAATTCGAGAACCAGTAACTCATATTAGTACAGCCTGTAGCCCAACTGCAACTGCATGTTTCCATAATGTTTTTTGAAGTCCAGATAGCCTAAACTATGAGGGTCCTGTCCTGCACCGAGGTATCTGGGGTAGATAGAACTGAGGACTGACGCATGAGGATCAGAGACATTTTATTGCTCCAAATGGTCCTTTAAAACTATAATTTTCCAAGATATGTGGTGATACGATCTCTAGTCTGATCGTTGATTCAATTTCAGAGTACAAGGGCCAGCATTGAGTTGCAGTCTTTTAGGCTGGGTCCCAAATTTTTTTATAGAGCTTAAGCCCAGCCCATTTATCATTCAAGACAGGGAAAGCCAGCCTAAGCCCATGCAAGAATAATAGCAGCAAGCAAGAACAGTAGCTGAAAGCATGACAACTTCTGTTGCTAGCAACAGAACAATCAGTTCAAACCCAGCTTACTTATGTACAAGTAGATCCTTAGAAGATCTACGGCAGGCCAGATGCCCACGCCTAGCTACAACATTGCTAGGTTAAGGCCAATCGCCAGCCCAACATGGTTTATATGGGATATAAGACCCTAGTGTGTCAGAAACAAAGGCTGAACCACCATTCTACGGCGTCCAAAAAACCAGTTGATATTCTAGAATAAAAAATTTTATCACATGTTTCCTAGAAATTATCAACTGACGGATGAAGGCACACAAAGAGAATTGGTATTCATTTTCCTAAGCATTACTTGAAATAGTAATAATATTCATCTAGACCTCTGCCTCGTAAGCAAATTGAAGCCATTCATTCCACATCAGTCATGAAGCATGTACGTAGACACGAGACGCATATGCAACAAAACATGAGACACGATGAATCCATTTAGGATACAAGGATACGACAACACAGTTGTGTGTGTTCACACATGAGTATATATTAAACTATCTATTCGCACTTATCCTAAAAAGTAATATTAGAATTTCCTAGCCAGCTCACAGGGATGATATTTCCATACACAACAGCACTTTGGTTGATATTTCTGTACTTATCAGCTTTTAAATTATTCTTCTACCTTAATTTATTCTTAATATACATAGATCTGATCAATTTGCTGTCTGGGATTTAAAAGTTTAATAACTCTTCCTCCATAACATACACTATACGGTCCACCAAGCATAATGATCGCAGTGACTGGTCATTAATTCGTACGTATTTTAGGAGGATACTCAAATTTCCTAGTCAGACAACAAGGATGATGCTTCCCTACACATCAGCTTAATTTATTTTGATGCCACATAGGCACAATCACTTGACAGTACAAAACTTAAGAATTAACAAGCCTTGTTCACTAAACATGAAGTAGAAAAAAACAAGGGATCTTGTTAAACCATCTGCCTTTTCTTATTCTTGAGAGAACCCTCAGCTAACTTACTTCTGATTCAATAACTCTTCCCTTTACATGAAAGAGCAGTAATTTGGGTCGAAGACAAAGTCTTTGAAGTAAAAGCAGCAATTTTACAATTAAATAAGCATCTTTTTAAATTTATTGTTTTCATTATAAAAGCGCTACTTTCAAGTCAAAGGTAGTGGTTTCTTCCTGTCAAGGGCGTAGTTCAATTGAAAACGATGGCAGTGCTAAGAAAACAAAAAACAAGGCTTCAACCCGAAAAAAAAAATGCACAACCAAACCAGATAAATTACAGTGTTAAGCGCACCGACCACAAATACTCAATACATAGTTTATGATTATAGGTTGTCACCATGTGAGAATATTTGTGTTTCAAATGCCGTCACTAGCTGGACCTTTTAGTTTATTGGTGTAATTCTAGTTGTCAAGACCAACGTTTGGGATATATAAACTTTGGGTGGTGGCTCTCAATCAGTCCAAATAGACTTTGTAAATGAAAAGAGCAAGTCTCTGAGTGGGTACTCAACAAAAGAAGTTGGCTCCATATGACATGAAACTGTTATGCAAGAATCATCAAATTGCAACACATAGTTAATAAAAGTGAAAGCAGTACGCATCTAGCATTTCAGTCTATAATCCAACAGAAGAAGTTTGGAGAATTTATTGCCAAAAAAGTTTATTACCTGGCAATTTTCTTGGTTTCCTCAGCGGTACAAACTTTGCACCAATCGCGAGTGCAATCGGAGGGCCAAAAATGAAACCTCTAGCCTCTACTCCTGTTAAATTCAATATGGGAATTATTTAGGCTTGTCAAATAACGTATATATAGACATAGAATGCTTCCTTTGATACTAATTTTCTTACTAATACTTCACAAGTGAACAAAAGGAGACCCCATGCACTAAATAGGACATCAATAGATAAATAAATTAAATAGACCATTGTTCTGAATTTCCAACAAAAATATGCTAGTGACAGGCACAGGTAAAAATAACTAGAATAAAAACATTTGAGGTAATGCTTAAATTATTCAAATGAACATCAACTGTTACACATACTTTCTTCAAGTGGATATGACAATAGAATATCTCTACAGTATGAAAATAGTTCAAGAGAGTCTGCAATAATAATGCCATAAAAATCAAAGTGATTGGGACTTATGACCAGACATCTTCATTTAAAATACACCAATTACCATAAATAAGTTCATGCTGATCTGAAATAGCAACTGCTCTTAATGGGCCTCAGGAAATAAAAGTGTCAAGACTAAAGCTAACAAGTAGTATATTAAAATTCATGTGGAATAAACTATGCAATACTTTAGAAGTTGGAAATGAGCAAAAGCGCAAAATTCATAAAATTTTATGAGTTAGAAACGAAAAGATGAAGATAAAAACAGTTTTCTTATGAGCATATGCCATAAAATTTTATAGGATTAGACTACACACAAAACCAATTTATTTCTGCATCCAAAACCTTATCCAAGAAGGCACACAGAGTGAAGATAAACCATATAAACATTAGAGATTAATTTGCAATAAAGATCCGGCAGAAACATTGGGGAGATGGAAGAATGGAAATGAAGCAAGAAGTGATTTGTTGATAATGACATAATTATATTTCTGCTTTAGCAATGAATACTAAAACCACATTTTATCTATTGTCGATAATAAATATTTGACCCAAATCCAAGAACAAAAAAGAAGTGTGGATTTTGGACAATGTTCATTAGGGAACTTCTTTCAAGAAATTCTCTCTGGATTATGCAATGAAAATGCATGTTCACCAATAAATTAAGTCACAGTTATAGGGTAATTGTCACTTGTATCACTCTAAAATTCATACAAATTCGCGATAAAATCATCCAAAGACATTCCTCTATGAAATTGTGCCCGTTTGCCGCTATATGATTATTTTCTTTCTTGAGAAGAGAAAAATTCACCAGAAAGTACATCAGGATCAACAATATCATTGTTTAGCAGAATCATGAGCGGGTCACAGATGGTCTATCTAGGAAAAAAAATACTAAATGATTGAAAGTATAAATAAAACTGACAAAACCACACAAATCAGCCAAAGAAATCAAATACAATAATAAAAACTATCAAAAACAAAATGCCAGGCATCAAAATGGTAACTTTTCACTACAAAAAAGAAATTATTTTATTTTTTTTAAAAAAAAAATCAATGCAGATTGGTGGGACCACAAGGGCATTGTCAGCATCATCATCATCATCAATCATCCCAGCCCTACCACCATTCCCCTGGACCCAAAAGCCAGTCTGGAGACTGTAACAGAGTCAAACCAAACCACCAACCCCCCACAACAAGGGATAAGAAAGAAAGAAGCTCCTAAACTTGCAATAATGGGCTCAAATCCGAGACAGCAGTGGACCCATAAATGTCATTTGAAGGCAGCCATCCCCAGCAATAGCCCCAACAATTACGAAGAACAACAGCATCAAGAGAGATAAGGAAAAATTACCAGCAACTACAGAAATGCCCTTTCCAGTGTACCGATCCACGAACAAGTCCACAGTGTCCTTAAACGCCACGGGATCGAGCAGCAGCGTGGTGATGTCCTGAAACATGATCCCTAAAAGAATCCAACCAAATCCAACAGAATGGTTCATATAAAATTGCAATCTGAGCAGGCCCAAGTCGTCAAAATACGATCTTGGCGATCAAAATCGAAGATCTAGAGAGAGACAAACAAGTAGGAGGAGCAATGAATTAAAAAAACCTGGCTTTGGGAAATTGGGGACGACTCGGATGGACGTTGCTATTCGCTGAATGCGCGCGTCCTTCTCCTTGCCGTCGTCCGCCATTGCTGCAGAGATCGAAGCTTGTAGTTTCTATCTCTAGCCCTCGCCCCCGCCCTAGAGAGAGAAAGTAGAGAGAGAGCGAGAGAGAGCACAGACGGAAGATGAAAGAAGCGGGAGGAGCTATTTATAGAAAGAAAAATAAAGATTCTTGTTTTTTTTAGTGAGATTGAAATTTTTGGGTTTTTAGAGAGAGAGAGAGAGAAAGAGAATCGCTTCGAGAAGCAAGAGAGAGAGAGAGGGTATCCCAAGGCAGATCTCTTTTCAAGAGACCGTACCCCAGCTTTTACACCCCATTCGGGATGTGTGGGGCCCACAAGGGTGATGTTTTGGGTGCGCGGGGATTGGGAGGCGAGCCAATCCTTGCGGATCTTACCTAACCCGGGAAAGATCCGAACCGAGACATAGACTACTTAATTTCAGTGAGCACGTAATTAGCGCTGTTAACAGGGGATTAACTGTGGGAGCGTGTTTAGTAGTACTCCTAATCTAATCTCTTAATAATTAGTGTTTGCCATGGGCTGCTTTGAGGTACATGTGAGCGTTTAAGGACTTAAAAACCTCCAAATCTGTGAAAATAAATGGAAAATAGAATACAAACAATATTTTCTAATATTTTTAAATTTTAGACCACATAAGGAAAAAAATGTTCTTTTAGGAAATTAAGTATATAGTTTAATAATCAAATTTGGTTAATTAACTTTCCTCATTAAAATTGCCTCATAGAAAATTAATATTTGTAATTTGACGAGGCATCATTGTATTTGTTAGGCAAAATTTTTTAATTAAGTAAGAACACATTTCTAGTAAAGTTTTTTCTTTTTAAAAAAAAAAAAAAATCTCCAAATAGTCAAGTTTATGAGTTCATTAGTGGCGCAATCATCATTAAATTAAGATAAAATTATCATTACATCATAGCTTATGTAAGTACTTAAGAAGAAGAAATAACGACAACTACAATAATAATAATAATAATAACAATTATCATTATTACTATTGTTAGCAATTATGAGTCCACCCTTGCGTATAGTATTCATCCTTAAATTATAGTGTCACGATGATATGCATTTAAATACACAAAAACGAGTCTAAATAGCTCCGATCACGTAACGTTTTGCCTCTGTTAGGTTATATTGCATATAGTATAATGCATAACGTAAATTATGCAATTTTCTATTTTTTAATAAAAATAAATATACAACTATATAAAATAACTTTTATAAATTAAAAAATAAATTTAAAATATCTAAAAATGAATATAAGAATATTTTGTAATACATGATCTATTTTAATTTTCTATTAAATTTTACAATAATTTTCACATTTACCTTCATAAATTATATTAAGTCTGCAAGCATAATTCTAGTCATCTTCTAAATAAGTAAACAAGATTCTAATTTTTTAATTCGATTCTAGTTTTATTATTATTATAATTTATATTTTGTAATATTTAATTTATTTTATTTGTAATTATTGATTTCTGTTCAGTTAAAAATTCAATAGTATTAATAGTAAAATATTTCAGCAACCGCAGAGGAATTATAGCAAGCGAATAAAGAAATAATCGCAAATTAACAAGTTTGCGATTCCACAAGCAATCAAACAACCGAATAGCTACAAGTAAAAAAATTACAGCAATTCGTTAATAATCAACAATAATATAGAAATTACTAAAAAATAACTGTAACATAACGTAATTTAACGTAACGTTACGTAATATAACGTAAAATAACATTAAAAATATACTGTTACGGTGCGTTGAGTTATTTTCAATTGTTACGTAGCGCTGGGTTCCATTAGGTTTCGTAACGTAATATAACGGGTTTCATAACACGTTATTTTCAACATTACTTTCAACTATTTAAAAGGGTGGAAGACAGAAGATGATGATGATGAAGAGATCATGTGTTTAGGTTTTAGTCAAACACACCAACTTACCAAACGAAGGAAAAAAATGTGTGCAGCTACTTTATAACATTTGACTTTATTGTTTGTAATATATAAGGGGATTTCATGTCTCCCACTAACTTTGCAAGATTTGTACTCTAGATGCTAGGTATCTATGATTAATAGGATTAACTATTAGTGTGTATATTGATAGATAGGGTGCTTCTAAAGGAGCACATTATTTTTCCTAGTGAACCCACTTTATATTGCTATTTAGGAAGTCCGAACAGTTATAAAATGAGCTCACTAGGAAAAAAGATGTGCTCCTTTAGAAACTCCCCGACAGATATGATTAGAATCTTGCTCAGATGGTAGCTAGATTAGCATCTAAATAAGATCAGTCTCTCTCTCTCTCTTTCTCTCACACACACACACATATATGGGATTACTGTAGGTGAGCCGCCAGCTCAGGAAAAGTTACATGAGCTAGCGGCAAAACTACAATAATCCAATGAATTTCTTTTCAATTTTTTTAACAATTACTATCTACACCTACTTAATTTCTTTCAGATTAAATTTTATAAATTTTGGAGTTCATTTACCCTTTCATCAAGTGCATACAAAATGTTTTATTTATTGAAAACCGTTAATTTTGTGTTAACTTGACGGAGTACCAAATCAAAACTAAAACCCAAGAAATTGGATATGAGTTAACTCTAGGGGGTCGAGATCATAATCCAAAAGAAATTTAAAAAAAAATTTATTAGAGATGGTGGAAATGAACTGCAGCTCAGATAATTTGCGTGAGCTGTCAGCTCATTTTCATTTTTCTATATATATATATATATATATATATATATATATATATATATATATATATATATATATATATATATATATATATATATATTTACAGAGTACATATTACATATGCAAGAAGTCAGAAATTTGTACCCCACTTGTATTAGATATGAAACGGTGAGGATAACTAGTATCCATGTTCTCGAGGAAAAGAAAGTCGTTAGATTCATTAGTATTGTTGCTTATTAAAGATTCATATGATGATAAGATTGATTTGATTTTTTTTTTTTCCTAGACGATTTTCCATATTTAAACTAAAAATCAAAAAACATTCTTGATATATCTCATAGTTAATATGTTACTACCACTAGATGATTTTAGTCTAAAACTAATCAATTTCAAACATAAATATAGAAATATGAAGAGTTCGTATATATGGCAATATAAGAAACAAAAGCAATAATAATAATAATTTTGACTAATCAATAGTCAAACATGAAGCAAGTAATGTGAAAACCTGAAAAACTATTCAGAAGACTACATTCACTGACAGGTATTTGTACGTACAATGCGATGAAATATTAAAGAATAGGGGTTTTAGTCCTATTCTTTAAAAATTGAATATCAATTCATCAAAATTTCATATTTTAATTTTAGTCTTCCAAAATATTTAAGTTAGACCCTTTTAGTCTTACTGGGTCACTTCCGTTAGCTAAATTAACTTTTTGGCCATTTATATCTATTATATTATTGAAAAAGGAGAGAAAAATCAGTTATTTCCCTCCCTCATATCTTTCCCTCCTCTTGCTCTCTTCTTGGTTGGATTCTACTCTCCATCCTCCCCTCTATTGCTCTATTCTTTGTTAGGTTTCCCTCTCTATCCTCCTCTCTTACTCTCTTCTTGGTTGGCTTTTCCTCTCCATCATCAACCTCTCTCTCTTCTTAATTGAGTTCCCCTCTCCATCCTCAACCTCTCTCTCTCTTCTTGGATTTTCCTCTCCATTCTCAACCCCTCTCTCTTCTTGATTGGATTTTCCTCTCCATTCTCAACCTCTCTCTCTCTTCTTGGATGGATTTTCCTCTCCATCCTCAACATCTCTCTCTCTTCTTGATCGAGGTTTTCTTATGAGGGTGAGGGTGAAGGGATTAGGATTTCCCGAATTGCGGTTAAGATTAGTGGCATTTGGATAGTAAGAGAGCTTGAGGAATGGAAGGCAGGGAAAGACAATGAAGAGATGGAATGAGAGTCATCTTTTAATCTTTCTAACTAAGTTATTGGCAATTAGATCATTTTTCTAATATATAAAAATAAAAATAAAACGGAATTTATTTTGATAGAATAAGTAATGGATAGACTAAAATAATATAACTTAAATATTTTGGGGGACTAAAATCAAAATATGAAGTTTTAAAGGATCGATATTTAATTTTTAAAGAATTAAGGAATCGATATGTAAAAACCCTTCAAGAAGAATAAAGAGTTTGAGTGTACTGCCTCTACCATTTTTTCTTTGACATTTTTTTCTTTTTACTGCATCACTTTTCTTTTTCTTTTTTTTTTTCCTTTTAATACTTTTTTTCTGGTGCATCCCTGTTTTGATGGCATGGCCATATTATCCTAAAGAATAGTAAAATGAAGTGTACTTTTTGCAAATTATCATGCAAAGCGGACCCTATAGAGCCTACCTAACCCGAATCCGACACTCATCAGGGAACTTCTAAAGGGGCACAACTTGTTTCCTAGGGAGCCCAGTTAATAACTTCTCATATATATCAAGTTTGTCATCTAAAAAATGTTCCATTTTGCCCTTCTTCCTTCTCGCGCTTCCTCCAGGCCTCCCGCACGCCATAGATCCCATGTTTTTGTTTTTTTTTTTTTAAGGCAAAAATCCATTACATTTCTCCATCTCTTCATATCCTTTTGTTAATTTGGAAGTTTAAACCCGATTTTTTTCTTCGTTTTGTGTTTTTTTTATTAGAAATCCAAACAAAAGATAAATTTTTGAGTTGTATCGAACGAGACGTAAATGGAAAATACAACGATGTCGTTGTTCCATTCGACGATCAAAATACTCTTCAGATTTGATTTCATCTTCTTTGTATAAAATTATTCCAAATATAACTTTGGATTTGATATATATTAAGTAGAATGAAATTAGGATTTTTGGATTGAGTTTTCTGTTGGATACGGTGCGAGAACCGGGGGGAGGACGTCACTGTCCGGACTGAAAGTCCGGTCAAAACATCTCGGTCCGGACTTTCAGTCCGGACCACAAGTGTTTGTCCAGACTTTCAGTCCGGACAAATTCAATTGAAAGTCCGAACAGAGTAGTTTTCAGTATGGTTTTTTTTCCTGCAAGAGTCTTATCAATTAGTAACTATTAATATTGTTAAATTATTGGAACACAGGGTAATGTTTCGACGCAGAGTATGCGAGTTGAGAATGAATTAGTTGTCGATTATGGTTTGGACTTCACAACAAATCAGGTATGATATTATGTAGAAAACCTGCTCATATTGAAATCAGAATATTTCCATTAAAAAATGTATCCTCTCTATTTTGACTATAGATTTTTACAAATCGAGACGAAATTTGCTAGTGGGTGCGCGATATTGGAAAGAAATTAGGATTTGTCATCATGGTTTCAAAATCTGATACTGGAGGTCAATTTAATAAGGGGAGAATATGGTTTGAATGTGAACGGGGTGGACAACCAAAATTCAAGAAATTAAAGAATGATGAGGGCCACAGGGGCAGTAAAAAATATGGATGTCCCTTTCGATTAAAGGGTAAACAGATATTAACCGGGGGCCCCGAATATAATCTAACGATTTTGTCCGGTGTGCATAATCATCCTGCAGCAGATTATTTCGAAGGCTACTTGTATGCGGAAAGATTGTCTGAAAGCAAGACTAATGTTGTGATCAAAATGTTGAAGTGTCACGTAAAACCGAAAGATATACTGACAGCATTGAAGCAAAAGGATCCAAAGAATGTTTCGACAATGAAAACAATATATAATGCACGACACAAGTTCAGAGTCAATGAACAAGGCGGTCGAACGCAGATGCAACAGTTGTTATTAAAAATTTCTGAATTAAAATATATCGAATGATATCGAAGTAATGATCAAACAGAATCAGTAACGGATCTTCTCTGGGCCCATCCTGTTGGCGTCGATCTTCTCCGAGCATTTCCAAGTTTTATTATCATGGATTGTACCTATAAAATGAACATGTACAAATATCCATTAGTAGAGATGATTGGAGTAACCTCAACGAATATGTCATTTTGCATTGCTTTTGCCTTCCTTGAAAAAGAAAGGGAAACTAATTCTTCCTGGGCACTTGACAAGTTGCGTGGACTGTTTCTGAACGATGTATATCCAAGTGTCATAGTTACAGATAGAGATCTATTACTTGTTAATGCAGTTAAGCTCATATTCCCGACTAGCCGGCATCTTCTTTGTAGATGGCATATAAATAAGAATGTCTTGACTAACTGCAAGAAATTGCTAGAACAACTGACTGAGTGGGAGAAATTCTTTTTAATGTGGAAGCTGATTATGCTATCTGATACTCTAGACGAGTACAATGCAAATCTAAGCATCCTAACAAACGAATTCCGAGCAAAACCTGAAGCAGTTGACTACATTCTTAAAACATGGTTAAATCCACACAAGGAGAAGTTCGTGACTTATTGGACAAATATGTGCCAACATCGAGACAACGTGACCAGCAACCGAGCAGAAAGTGTCCATGGAAAATTGAAGAGACAACTGCGAACTAGTCAAGGCAATTTTGAAAAGTGTTGGAGCAATATACATAAATTACTTGAACTTTAACATACTGAGATTAAGGCATCTTTTCAAAAAAGTTTGACTATCGTGAAACGATGTTTTATGCTGGTAGAATTTAAGGAATTACGGGGCACAGTATCAATTCATGCATTGAATTTGATCATAGCCGAAGTAAAAAGAACTGAGTCTGTGGGCGTTAATCCTGCTGAATGTGGTTGCATCATTCGACAAACTCACAACTTGTCATGTGCTCATGAGATTGCAATATACAAAAGAGACAACCGACCAATTTCCTTAGATTGCATTGATCAACATTGGTGGAAACTTGATATGGCACCGAGTATATAAGATTGCAATAGTATAATTTATGTGTGATTTTTATCAGGTGTCCGGACTGGCAACGAGGACCGAAAGCTGCTGTCCGGACTGGCAGTCTGGACAGCGGACGGCTGGACTGTCAGGACTGCCAGTCCGGACCAGACTGCCAGTCCGGACACCTGATACACACTCAGGATACGAAATAAACTAATTTTTCATTAGTGAACATACATTCACATCACTTTAAGGACAAAAACGAGCAATTTAACACACATAAATACAACAAAAATATAGTGAAGAAAGAAAACAGAGAAGCTAAGGTCCCTGAGAAAAATGATACACTATATAGTGAAGACAACACTGATACACTGATACAAAGATACAACCGCTGATACACTGATACAAAGAATATATTTAGTCACTTCCACCAAAATAAATACTTCAACCAAAAAACATAACAGTCACTTAGTTGCAACACATACAGATAAACCAAATAAACTCCCGTACAAACAAAGAGCAAATATTTGACAAACAAACATCAAATATTGGGATTCACCACAAACAAAGAGCAAATATTCATCAAATAAGCAAATTGTTTAAAAGAGAACATTATCACTTGTCGCTTCAAGTTTTTTACAACATCCATATCAATGCACTTAGTATATAACCTAATCACTGTCTTCGTGTCTTCGTATGGGGGTGACGTCTATTTTGGGTTCGAGTCATTACTTCGTAGGGGGTGACGTCTACTTCGGGTTCGAGTCATTACCGCTATATCCGGTACTTCAGAAGTGGCTTATTCTAGTGCTTGTTCCTCTACTTGTTCTTCTGGTAGTTGTTCTGGCTGAGTGCAACCACTGATCACAGTTTTAATCTTTGCAAGTGCACTGAATAACATCCAATGCCTCTTCTTGAATGCGTTCTCCCCTTGCGTAAGTAATGGATCTATTATAGCCACTGCACGTGTATATTTCTGTAGAATTAATTCATGAAACATAAAAGCATCAGTTAAACTTAGTACTATATGGGATTAAAATAAAGAATATATATGGAGATTACCTCATCACCGACATCCGGGTGGGTTGACTAACTTCCTTCCTCTCATTGGGTTCATTTGGTGCTACTCCAAGAAAGCGCTGTGAGACTTTAGATAGCTACGGAATATAATCTGACGTGCAATCGGATGGGTAATCAGCAATTGACCCACGGTGCTTTTGATACAAGACGTGATCTAGCCAATTTATCAACATCTCCTCAATGTGAGTGTACTTTACGACATAGCTATTGGCTGTTACACCCCCGCGCTTCACGTAACGGTGAGAATGGTAGAGGCGGAACGTACTGTTTGCGACCAAATTGCCTTAGTACACGAACCGGATGGTAAGGCTCGATCACACTGCAAATCTTCAATGTACCCATATAAAAGTTAATTTCCCTGAAAGGATAGCTTTCTCTATAATTCCTATATGCATCCCAAACAACCTGTAAGTTTGTTAAGCACAAAGAACTACACTAGTAATCAACTTGTAACTTGCAAACCACATAGGTATATAAATAGCGCAACATGTTACCTAGCTGCTGGTGAGTTTATCTAGACTTGATCGAATAGACTGTACATGTGATTGAGAGATATTTTGATCCCGTCTGCTCAACCAACGACAAGTAAGTGGTTCACCGTCGATAAAGGATCGGTTTGACACTGGCATAAAGGATAGGAAATGAGAGAAAATTCAAGACTGTAGTAATGTGAGATACCCGGCAATCTGAGCAACGTTAGCTCGAGAAGTAAGCCCAAGTTGCCTATATAACCATGCAAGAGCACCAGCACCCCATGCGAACGTGTGGACATCTTCGAGGTCATGAAGCAATGGTAAGTAATCAATAGACACTCTCATACAGCTCTTGTCTGTAAAAGCGTGCAACCAAGAAGATACAGTAAATATGCCCTCGCAGCATACCGAATCCTATGTTCAGTGTCGGTGTCAACAACCCCGCAAAAATTTTCTCTTAACCAATCCAGTCGAACCGAGGCAATGGCTTTCGTATTAATCTCATTTCACGCTTCAGAATAACTGACGCCCAAGGAATGAGTTATTGTATCAGCAGCTTCACGTGAAGCTGCTGATTTTTGTTGGCACATGGATTTTCCTGCTACAGGCAAGTCAAGTAAGCATGAAACATCATCTAACGTAATCGTCATCTCACCAAACGGCATATAAATATGTTTGTTTCCGGATGCCATCTCTCAACAAATGCGCTAATCTCGACAACGCTAATGTATTGGTAGGAGCATTTGACCAATGGATATAATGAAGACTCACGTACTAATTCCATGAATCGGGTGTTTGGTTGCGATGTCGTCAATGATCATGCACTTATTTTTCTCCAGTGACTAATACAACGCAGTGGATCTCGTTTCTGTATAAAATATAGTCATAACACATGCACACACACAATAAATGGTTTATTTTTTTTTGGGAAATAATTACCTCATCTTTTAAAACGAAAAAAGCAACGTGCGTCTTGAAGCTCTTCAATACAGATAAATCAACTGGACCTATATAATTTGACACTTGAAGATCATCTTGAGAGCATCCTGTATCAGTATTCCCTTTCTCTAGTCATGCACTATCATATCTGATCAAATTAGGAGTTTCTACATTTAATTCAATATCTACAGTAACTTCGATTTCTCTCTCTCGTATCGGGCGTTGGATTTGTGGTCGAGATGCTACTTTCTTCTTCCTTAACGAGGCAGTTGGTCGAACGCGAGAAGATTCTGCCGGATCCTTCTATGCAATACAAAGATATTTCATTCATAAATGTTTTTTTATCAAAACAGTAACTTTTCTATGTGTAAGTAAGTAGTAACAAAGTATAATTTACTACAAATATCATATTTTCTCTATTTATTTTTTTGCTGCAAGATAGTGTAATATTAAAGTTTAAAGACACTGAAACCGTCTTTTGCTACTTAATCAACCATTAGGACAATACCATTAAACTTCTAAATTAACTAATAAATTTTAATATTAACGTCCATAATTAGAAAAATAATTAAATTTTCGCATATTTTACAACTACGATTACAATATTAAATTTTCTTCATAATTATAATCTAAATATTAAAAATCAAAATTAACAAAAAAATGTTAGAACTAATTTTGCTATCTCCTTCACTCTTCCTCCTCTCCATCCCAACAAAATCACAATGAAGAGTTGTTTGATCCAAAAATAAAAAAAAAATTAAAGTTTAAAATAAATATTGTTAAATTAGGAAAACTCACCTACTAATGGAGAGAAGGCGGCGACGACATCTCTTTCTAGGCGGCGAGAACAGCGGCGTCGGGTGTACGAATGGGAGAGAGAGGAGATTTGGAAGGAGAAAGAGGTAGAGAAAAAGATAGAGAGAATGAGGGGAAGTGGGGGAAAGAGGAAAGAGGAAGCTAGGATTTTGGGTTAGGACGGTTGGGGAGAGAAGAGAGAGATGAGGAATATATAGCTCAAGAGTATTTTCAAAATACTAATTGTGCTCACTAAAAAATTCTCTCTTATACTAAAATCAAAGTGGGCTCACTAGGAAATCCGAGCTCACTAGAAAAAATGGTGTGCTCCTTTGGAAGCTCCCCACTCATCATCACGTCAAACGAATCGATAAAAGGAGATGGATTCAGTCCTCATCCAAATACGGGCAATCAAGGCCCACAAAGAGACGGGCCCGAGACCGTTACCGCATCGCGACAAAAAAATTATTCACCAAGGGTTAACCACCACGTGTCGCTCCCCATCCAGCTCATAACACGTGGCGCTCTTCTGACCACAGGATCTGACCGAGATTGCATGCGGGTGATTGCATGAAAGAGGAATTGACTGTTATGCCCCCGCCGTACTTTGCACTCCAAAGAGGAGAATCTAGCCTTTTGTCGTGTAGCGATGTGAGAATTGACGAAAGTAGCCTCCCTTTTGTCGTCATCCTGGGAGCATAGTCTCACCGGCCGGTAGCTTTAAAGAACAAGGTCACCACTCCTTTTTCTAAAATAAAATCTTTTTTATTTTACAACTGAAACTTACAAGACTATCAAGAGGAGATGCATTGAAGCTGTCGAATACAATTATAAAAATTGATATAATTTATAATAGGGGTATTTACTGGTTTGTCCCTCAAATCTTTATATATTATGATTTTGTCCTCAAAATCTTCATATTTAGGATTTTGTCCTCCAAATTCCATAAGTTACAACAATTTAGTCCCCTCTCTAACTTTCTCTAACACAGTTAAATATTTGACCATTTTACCCCTCTTTTCCTCTTCTATTTTCCTTCTCTCTTCTTCTTCTCTCTTCCTCCTCTCTTCTCCTTTTCTTCATTATTTTTCATCTCTTCCTCTTCTCTTAAGTTACAAAAGGAGAAGAGAAGAGGAAAAGAAAAGGAGAAGAGAGGAGGAAGAGAGAAGAAATAATGAAGAAAAGGAGAAGAGAGGAGGAAGAGAGAAGAAGAAGAGAGGAGGAAGAGAGGAGGAAGAGAAGGGTAAAATGGTCAAATATTTAACTGTGTCAGGGAAAATTAGAAATGGGGACTAAATTGTTGTAACTTATGAGATTTGGGGGACAAAATTCTAAATATGAAGATTTGGGGGACAAAATCATAATATATAAAGATTTGAGGGACAAACCAGTAAATACCCCATAATATTATGTTTGAATTGAGAATTTGAATGGGTAAATAGAGTTACAAAAAAATTTCAAACATTAATTCCTTATTTCCAACTGCTATGAAAAGAATAATTTATCAATATTGAAATCATAGTCGTAAACTTTTGCAAAAAATTAAAAAAAAAAAAAGTTAATTACACTCAAACTGACAATTCCTAAATTTTAAAACTCTCAAGCCGTTACTTTAGTTAGTCAATAGTTAAATATTAAGCGTTAGTGCACTCTTATTCTTTAGTTTCAATTTTGCCGTCTTCCTTCTCCTTAATAACTTAAGTCCACTATCAAAGGTATTTTTTAGTTCCAATTTTGCCCACTTCCTTCTCCCTAAGAACTTAAGTCCACTATCAAGGGTATTTTTGAGTTCCAATTTTGCCCACTTCCTTCTCCTTAAGAACTTAAGTCCACTATTTTCGGGAATTTCCAGATGGGCACGATTTTTTTTCCTAGTGAGCCCACTTTTCCTAGTGAGCACACCCTCTCTTTTAAAAAGAGAGGGTTTTCCTAGTGAGCACACCAAAATTCCTGCTTTATCCTCTCTCTGTTGCTGCTGCTTCTTCTTCATCGTTTTTTTTTTCTTCTTCATCGTCTTCTTCATCTTCTTCTTCTTCTTTTCTTCTTCTTCTTTATCTTCTTCGTCGTTTTCTTCTTCTTCTTCATCTTCATTTTCTTCGTCGTCTTCTTCTTCTTTCTTCTTCTTCTTCTTCATCTTCTCTATCTTCATCTTCATCTTCATCTTCATCTTCTTCTCAATTTCACTCACTCTCTATCTTTGAGTTCTCAATTTTACTCTCTCTCTATTTTTGAGAGAAAAAGGAAATTTCTAGAAGCTTCCCGACGGCATCGGCAAAAATTCAACATACAAGACAGTGGGACTAATTCAACATAACAAGGTAATTAAAAAAAAAAGAAATAATTGTGTATCCAAGGAATCGAACTCTGGTCAATTCCATGAAAGGGAATATGATACCACGACACCAAATGCGCATGTTATGACATGAAAATTTAATTCTTTTATCTCTCATCTCTCATCCGGGCTAACCAGCCCGGACCTATGCTCCATGTCCGGGGCTGCTAGCCCGGATGGGGAGGTTTCATCCGGGCTGGTTAGCCCGGATCAAGCTTTCAAATTTCTGACCAAGATGAAGGAATGGTATTTTTGACCAAAAAAAATAATGGCAAAGTGGTAAATAAAACGATCTTTTTAAGTGGGCTCACTAGGAAATATGTTGTGCCCATCTAGAAACTCCCCTATTTTCTCAACCCACTGTCTAAATTACTTCTCAACCCACTTAAATCTTAAATCAGTTCTCAGGTCCTGAATCTCTTCCCTCCCTCTTCCTCCCTCCCGTCCCTCTGTCGCAACTCCTTTTTCCTGTGCTTAAAAAGAGATTGCTGCAGAGTCTCTTCAAAGACAAATTTGTCTTTTTAACTATTCCTAAATGACTTTGTTACTTATACATCATTGCTACAGAAAATCTGAGTGTAATTACTTATATATCATATATCTGAGTGTAATTAACCAAAAAAAAACAGTCATATAAACTTTTTCTTTTGGCAACTACAATTATACTAAATTGTAACTGAAATTGCAAAATTTTACGGTCAGTCATTCACAATTCACAATAACAATAGCGGCGGGCGCGTGCACGCAGACCGAGAACATACAGAGGATACTAGCCGTAGAAGAGGGATTCAGCCAGTCAGTTAATTTCCAAACAAATATGCCTCCAAATCATAAAAATTTATCCAAATAACAAGGGTTCTCGACAAAGCCAGAGACTGTAGAATGTAGTAACCTAATAGATAGCAGTTCATTAAATATATATATGTATCCACAGAACTATAGGGAACCAGCTTACCTATCTGTTATCTTCTCTCTCTCTCTCTCTGTTATCGTCAACTCCTGTACACAAAAGCTCTCAGCTGCTGCTGCTTCAGTGCCTCCGGCCGGCAGGATAACGCCTCGACCGCCTACTCCTAACCGGCACGACCCAGTTCCCGCCGCTGCCTCTCCTGGACCCGTTCTTCCTAAGTTCGTACCCAATGCTATGCATGTCTTCGCATATCTCGTGTCTCGACAGGGACACCAGCCCTGGCAAGATGTCCTTCTGGAAATCTCGGAGCGCCCTCCCCCTCCCCCTCCCCCTCCCCCTTCTCATCTTGCTAACCCCGCTTGTGCCCTCTCCGACAGTGACAGCCCCCACGGCTTGGACTGTGGGTGTCAGGTGCATGCTGCTGCTGACCTCAGGTAGCTCTAGGGTCATGGCCTCAAACGAATCAGCGGAGTCATTGGGTAGATCATTCTCATCCTCATTGATAACAGCCAGCTGCTTTAGTGGAGATGCTGGCGGCGCTAAAGAGAAACCAGCGAGTATCTCTGCCGCATCAACAACTGCATGGTCACCATCATGCTGGTCCTCGACACAGCATGATTTTTCCAGTGAACTTTCGACCTCTAGCTGCGTGGTTCCAGAGTTTTCATCCATAATTCTCTCCTGACAACTGCATTCTGTGCTTCTAGCGTGGACTTCAGACTTCCTTTCAGTGAGAAAATTTTCATTGAGGCCGCCATCTTGTTGATTCTTGTCTCGTGCCACCGCATGGCTGGAGACAGTATCATCTTCGCTTCTCTCACGATTTGCCTGCTTATCTTCTATCACGTTCTTGGTCGTGTCCGTTGAAGTCTGCCTTTTGTCACTGCGAGTATGGGAACGCAACCTGGATGATGACGACAAATCTTCGTTCTCTTCTGCTGGTGCATTGAAGTCTACAGATGAAAGGGCTGTTCCATTTGCATTATTTGGTACTTCACCACCATTAGATCCGCTGGAGAATCCCTCGGCTGATTTTCTACAGCAATCTGTTCGGGCTAAAGAGTTGGATTCCTGGACTTTATTGCCAGCTTCAGTTTCTTGTTTCGTACCAAAATCTGAAACCTTGGACCTCTCTGAATCTTGACGAACAGGAAATAACCAGTCAGCGCTCTTTCCTGCAGTCACAGAATTCATAGCAGCAGATGTATCATTCACACATCTGTTGCTTTGTTCTCCCCAGAGAAGTTCATTTTGAATAACTGACGAGCTCGAGGCTGGAGATGGATCCGTTGGAGCAAGAGAAGGTTCGACATCTTGGGGTATGTTAAGGTCAATAAGCACTGGTTTAGATGGATTAGGTTGTTGTTTACGAGTTGAACTAGTTGACACATCAACAAGACCAGCAACACTAGATTCACTCCCTCCTGCAGAAGTAAATAGCCAACAGGAAAAAGAAATTTAGTATACACCATAATAACAAATTTAGTATATATAATAATATAAATAGTAATCTGCACAGAGTAAGAATCCGAATGAACAATATAAAATCCACAAGTGATAGAAGTGATGGAAAGCTTAGCAAAAGTTAGGTGGACTTGCTCAACAAATTAACAAAGTAATGTCAACAAGAAAGCCACTCTAGCACTCGATGTTTCCAATAAGCATGATGTAAGAGAGCATGGCAGCAATTGGCTGGTTACTAAAAGATGGGCAGACGAGTAACCTTCGAGTAAGGAAATAACAGAAGAATGAATGAATTCTATATGTTCCTCAGTTCTTTCGGAATTTTATCCCTCGGTATGATACATTCTTTGTTTTCACGACTTCACGTCTGCTCTCTGCTTTACTTTATTTTCAAATACGCTAGATGACCTACTTGGTTTACTTTCTCTCAAAAGAGAACAAAAAAAAAAATGAAATAAATAGAGGACTGATTCATCAAGACCATTAAAGATTAATATGATAACCATTTAAGACAACCATTTTCATGCATAGAATAATTGTTTGCTACTATTTAAGCATCACAACATCAAAGTTCGTCCCTAGAGGGTGCTCAATTTTATAATCCACCAAAGGAAATTCATTCCTACCCTCTCTTCACACTATTCACATGGTTTGTGCATGTTTATGAAATAAGTCCAGCCACAAAATAAATAGGAGGCATCAAGTGAAGAATGACTTGCTCGGTGGAAAAGGAGAACAGAATTGTACACAATACTTCCTAAATATATTCTATACCATAGAACATCTCATCCATTTTATTCTATATCATTTAGAACTTCACCTCTCCTTGAAAGCATCCCAAAGGATTTGCCAAGTTAAGAAAAAGAGCAATCCTAATAATAACACTAATAAAGGTACTATTGAGTCATTTATGTGTATGTGTTTTCATGTTGGTTCTTAACAACCAATACCTGAGAAATTTCATTGTTACTAGCTGAGGAAATAGTCACAGAGCATGATGCAGTAGTTCATTATCCTCGAGAAAAGATATCGTGATTAAAAAATCCAAAGTTATACAGTTGGACTATAAACTTTTCATTAAATCTAAAAGTTACATTTACCACATCTCTAAGCATTCATTTGCCTCTAGATATTGCTGATTAAAATCTCAAAAGGTGAATAGTAAAAAAAGAATAAAGTAATGGGCCACTAGTGAATGTAAGAAGGAAAACATGTTATAACTTCTTAGATTTAACGGAAAGTTTGTATCTAACTCATATATATATATATATATATATATATATATATATATATATATATATATATATATATATATATAAAGATCAAGTTCATAATGTTACATTTTATCTGAATCTATTTACAGTAAGTCATACAAAATGATCAGTGAATCTTAAAAAGTTAAAACTCCTAATTCATTCACAATTTATTGAAAGATCCAAACAAGTATCCTCCATCACTAGTAAAGACTACCACGGATAGATTAATCCTACTTGTCTTTTTTTTAGTGATGGCATACGTCACTTTGTAATTTAAAGTTATTACTGAAAGCTTTCTTTTGAGAACAATCTGATTGTAATCTTTTGTTTTCAAATTATTTAGGCGAGTTATAAGCAACACTATGACATTTATATGTTGTATCTTATACATTTAATTGTAAAATGAGTAAATTTATTGACATATGAAAATTTATCACTAAAAATGTTAAACTATTACTCTTGACACATAGTTTGCAGAACCCACTCAAAACCGAAAAACTAATGTAGTTACAATCCAACCAGCATTCATTGTGGAAAAAAGTCAACTTTACTGTCTACAATTGAGGATTTATCATATAAGCTACAATGTTGCCTACAGCTAATCTAAATAATTTGAAAGTTACAATGAGATTGCTCCTAAAAGAAAGCTTCACATAATGACTACTCAAATTACAAAGAGAAGTGACTCATGCCATCAGAAAAAAGGAAGCAGGATTGATCTGTTGGTGGTGGTCTTTAATAGTGATGGAGTGGTCAAATTGATGGTGGTCAAACTGATGGAAATCATTAATGAGATGATTTTATTGTGACTTCTAAATTTTGTGACAGTTTATCACTCTTGGTTTTTGAGCTTTGTTATACATAAGCTTGCATGAGACTATTATAAATAGAATGAGATTTGATATTAGAAAAACCCTTCTTTATCAACGATGACTTGCTAAACTCTAAATCTCTCCTTGTAGACTTGTTGCAAGTGGATTAGAGATCACCTAGATTTGAGGCCCATTTTGTATTATTTCGTTTACTTATCCTACCAAATTCGACTTGTTTTTTTTTCCCAGAATCGACAATAAAGCCTAAAAATCCTCTTCCATCCTACGTCATCATAGGTGCACTTATTCCAATCAGGGCGATGAAATGTGAGGGGCCATAGATTCAAGGCACAATGGCGACACTATGTACATATTTAGTTAAAGTGTTGAATTAATTTTCTTTTTCCAACTAACATAACACCTTGAAGAATTAGCAAGAGACCTTGAGTGGGTGGGGGAAGGAACATAAAATGAAGGATTAACAAAAGCCATGTTTGACTAACCTAACCATATAGTTAAGGTTTCACTGAGTTGCGAGATCCATGATCACACCAATATATTCTAGCAATATTCCTTTTTTGTATCTTTCAATATGTTGAGAATAAATTAGTAGTTTTAACTTTTTAAGACGCTGATCAATTTGAATGATTCAGTGTAAACATATCCCAGTAAGATGCAACATTCCGAACTTGATCTTCAAATATATATAGACACACACAAATCCCAACAAGATGCAACATTATGAACTTGATCTTCAAACACACACACACACAGTGCAGAATTGAAGTGTGCTAGTCACTTGGCTTTTTGCATCACATCTTTACTCGAGATAATAAATTGTTGCATTATGCTTGTGACATTTTAACTTTAAAAGCTGGATCTTGGTATATATGCCAGTCTATGAAGTTTTCTGTTTTTAAGTTACAACTTAATGCCCGAGACTCTTGTTGAAGTTGTTTCCTCAACTGGTAATGAAATTGCTCAAGTGTTGTCTACTAAGAACCAACTTGAAAAAACAGATGCAATCACGTGACTCAATAGTACCTTCATTAGTGACATTATTAGGATTTCTCTCTCTCCTTTTGCAAATCCCATGGAATGCTTCCAATGAGAGGTTAGGTTCCTGCTCCTATAGTACTAAAGGATCTAGCATAAATGGATGGAAAATTCCTATGGTATTCAATATATTCAGAAAGAACTGTGCAACCATAACAATTCTAGAATTTATATTCTCTTGTTCCACTGAGCAATCATTCTTCACTTGATGCCTCCAACTTAATTTAGTACTGCAATTATTTCATAAACTTGCATAAACAAGTCATTCTTTACTTGATGCCTCATCCATTATTTAGTGTCACATCCACACAAATGAGCACCCTTCGGAGACAAACTATGGTGTTGTAGTGCATGAATAATAGCAAGCAATGATTCCATGCATGTGAATGGAAAATGTTGCGTGAAATGGTTAGTATATTAATCTTTGATGGTCTCAATAAATCAATCCTATTTTATTGCTTGAAAGAAAAGAAACCAACTAGGCCATCTACTGTTTTGAAAGAAAGTAAAGCTAAGAAAGGAAAAGGAGTGTTGAAAACAAAGAATATATCTAAAGGGATAAAATTCTAAAAGAAGAACTGATGAACATTTAGAATGGGAGTTATACAAATGCTTCAACACTTATAATAAACAGACAAATTTAGATGGTAAGACTCCAATACTAACAGAACAGGGTAAGATTGATTAGATGTTAAGACTCCAATACTAACAGAACAGGGAAAGATTGAAAACAAAAGACTAAATATCTATCAAGCAATCTATCAAAGAGCACATAACTAGCATGAAGATCGGCAAACAGTACCAGTAACGACAAAAACAAAGTTAACAGCAAGGAGAATATTAATAAAGCATATAAACTACGTTAGTGATGGCATAAATGCTGTAAAATGTCGCCAATGAGAACTTTATCAACAATTATATGATGCACGTATCTGACATATAAGTTGCTAACAAATAAATAAGAAAAGAACAAAACAATTAATTCTGCATGCATAGCATACTTGGATCATGGCAAGGGGGGGGAGAAATACAAAGAGAGAATCGGGGCACCAATCTTGAGTAGGAGAAGGACACATTCAGCAAATAAGCGTGCATGCTATTAATTTGTCAGTGAAGCAAAATGCTACTGTAGGGACAGATAACTATGCAATAAGCATTTACAAGTGAGATTCAATAGCAAGGCCTATGCAACCAATTTTCAGGATAGCCAACAATACGAGAATAAAAGTTCAAACATGCTTATTATCAAAAAAGAAAAGAATAATACAGAAATGTAAGGAGAGTAACTCACCAGCACCAGAGTTATCGGTTTTCGGCTCTTGCCACCTTTCGCTACAACTCTCATGCAAAAGATTCAAATCAGGCACGAAACTATACTCCTTTCTCGCGGAATAAGGCACAAAATCAGACTCATTCTGAACTCTGTTAGATGAAGCAATGTCAGACGCGATATCAGACCCCGACCTACCAATCACTCGGCAATTTTCGGTAGGAGTTCTGAACCCATTGAAGGAAGACCTCATCTCCTTAGGCTCTTCTTCCAAATCAATTACCTCATAGCAATACAAGTTCTTTCCTTTCTCTAGCAAGGGTACCATACAACCTCTCCTCTCCTCAACCGCCCCTTTCGAACTAAATCCTGGTCTATTACTCTCCAGCCAGACTGAATTTTTAGTAGAATTCCCATTATAAATATCATCAGCAGGAAGCTCAAAGTTCAAACTTTTACACCTATCGTCACTCAAATCGACGAATCTCCCCTGAACCTCTCCCAATCTAACCACATTGCCTTCCTTCGCTGAACCCACCTGCATACAATTCTCCACCTCTCAACCCCACCATCTCAGCAAATACCCATATAACAATTAAAAATTTAAAAAAATAAATAAAAAAAAAAAAGAAGAAGAAGAAAACATCTTACCACGTCGCTTCGGTAAAGCTCTCGCATCAGATTCTTCTGGGTCCAGTACAAGCGATGTAGCTCTTGGACCTGAATCATACCCAAAATTATTACCCAATTAACAAAAAAAAAGAGAGAGAGAGAGAAATTCTCAAAAAATCACTGACCTGGCTCTTGAAAATGATCTCATGCTGAAGGATCGTCCTTCTCACCGTCTCCTTCAGCGGATCGCCTAGCGGGTTCAGATTCAGATCGACGGCCCTCAGCATCATCTTCAACCTCTCGCATGCAACCCACTCAAACCCTCAAAATCTCCAACCGCAAAAAACCAATTTTTACGACTGACTCCTCTCACATGGGTCGGTAAAAAATCGAAACTTTAGCCATTTGAGATCGAAAACAGCATCTCTGGCCATCTCCAGGAATCTGAGATAAGTAAAGCCCGAACTTTTTTGGGGAGTAAAAAAAAAAAGTGAGAGAGAGAGAGAGAGAGAAGGGATCGAAATTATTAGCCCTCTTCTTCTTCCTTTTGCTCTCCCAATCGTCAGCTTCTGCTTCCAAAAGGAAAAGGATGGGACAGTGGAGAGAGAGAGACAGAGAGAGACAGAGGCGATTTTAGAGAGAGAAAGAAGAGAGAGAGAGAATCCAGCAGCTGAGGAGAGAGAGAGAGAGAGAGAGAGGTCAGTCACAGGGCACGGCAACGATCTGCTGCTTTCTCCCTGTCGCTGGCATTTTCTCTCTCCTCCTCAACATAAGTAGGGGCCATTTTAATTAAATAAATAGTGAAGTTACGATAATGCCCTTGAGGCTTACTACATTGGCCTCAATTTCGTCATATGATTTGTTTCCCATTTACTTAACTGCTCTTTTTGGAAAGGAGAAAAGGGTAAAAATGGGAGGATATTTTTATTTCTGACCATGTGTTTTAATTAAGATAAAAGAAATAAATAATGAGGGGTTGAATCTCTATTTTATTAATTGATTTTTGGGATTATTAATGTTAAGGCTTGGCTTCAGAAAAGTTTATAAACTGATATTTCAATTTATTTCAATATTTTTTATACACCACTAATTTTTTAAAGTAAAAATCACAATTAGTCGTTATGTTCTCACGGAACTTAAATCATAGACTAGACTTCCTAGTGAGGAGCCTTCAAGAGCAAGAAAACTAGCTAAAGACCTATCTTAAAAAGAAAAAAACACCAAAGATCATTTTATTTATTATTGACAATAAGTATAATTCCAAGTTTAGGATATTTAATCACAAGTGAGATAGTGGGACATGTACCTTATCACAATTTAAATGAGATGTCATATCTAGGGTTGATATCATAGCTTTATGAGATTGAAAGGTAGTGAATTTTCTTCTTTTTTTATTGCTATTTAATTCAATGTGTCTTTTATTTTACCAAAAAAATAAGTACTAGATAGATATAGTCCCCACCTTCCAATTTCATATCATACCTTAGTGAGGGGTTGGTACCACACATGACACTTGACTTTAAGAATAAATTCTAGTTAATTAACTAAAATAATATCTTACCCAAATGCTTGTTTGCTCCCCTAAACATCTACTTCTTTTAATAATTATATCCCATACTATTTATTTATTTATTTCTTCTAAAGTTTAAAAAAGATGCCATCATATTCCAATAAATCCATAATCTCTTATCATAAATTTCAACGATTAGTGTATAATAGAAAATCTCTTAAACAAAAATTAAAAATAAAAAGTAGAGCATGGACCATCAGAGCCTAGAAAAGAAAAGTAAAACTAAAACTAACAAATTGTATGATAGAATCAACCTAAAATTGTCCTCAAAATGATAAATAAAATATATCAAAAAGGAAAGGAAAAAAAAAAACAACAAGAAGACCAAGCACATTTCTCCAACCTGGAGACACCCTTGTCCATATGTGGAAAAGAGAAGGGCATTTTCGGGACCACAAGACAAAAAAAAAAACAGTATTTAAAGAAACGTGGGCGTGGTGATCTGCTCAGGTGGGACCACCGAAGCCAATCCAAATGCGCGACAAAAAAAAAAGGGAAACAGATTTAAATGTTTAAAATAATAAAATAAATTTAATAAAAAATAAAATTTCCAATTTTATCCCTTCTGAGCGGAGGAGGGAATCTGGGAAGAGCCCGACTGGGCCCCATGCTCGAGTGGGCCCACACATGACGATCCGCCGGGCCCACGAGGTGGGGCTCACGGGGTCAGATCGGGGTCGGATTCGAATCCTGGAATTGGTGCCCTTAGAAGCGAGAGCAGTGCCGAGTCTGACGACGACACGCAGACACTGCGTTGACTGGTATTTTTTTTTTTTTTTTTTGTGGAAAGCGATGCTTTTGCTATTTTTTTATTCTTCCTGATGCTTCTCTTTTTCTTTTTCTTTTTCTTTTTTTTTTTTGTTTTGTTTTGTGAGTGAAACTCACACAGCGTGTGTAATTGCTGAGCTCAAAATCTTTCACAAATTGAAGAAGAAGACCGACACCACTCGACCACTTGAGCCGAAACTCACTGCCGGATAGGATACTCTGCTGCTGTTGAAGTGGGATGATGCTGGGAAATTTTGTCCCACCAAACTTTATTATGAAATTATTACTCCTAATTAAAATGTTAGGATCTAAGTGCTATCATTAGATTTTAATTTATTTAGTTATAAAGTTTGTGTGTTTGTGTTTTTTCTTTTTCTAATTCATGTTTTCAAGAACTGCATTCTCTAGTATCGATCCCCAAAAACATTATATTAGTTTTATTAATCTGCGTAAAAAGTCCCTCTGTCATACAATTTTGGTAAACCTACTATCGTATTATATATATATATATATATATATATATATATATATATATATATATATATATATATATATATGGGATTACTGTAGGTAGATGAGCCACCAGCTCAGGAAAAGTTACGTGAGCTAGCGGCAAAATTATAATGATCCAATAATTTTTTTTCAATTTTTTTTACAATTACTATCTCTATATCCTTAATTTCTTTCGGATTAGATTTCATAATTTTTGGAGTTTATTTACTCTTTCAATCAAGTGCATACAAAATGTTTTATTCATTGAAAACCGTTAATTTTGTATTAACTTGATGGATGACCAAATCAAAACTAAAACCCAAGAAATTGGGTATAAGTGAACCTAAGGGTCGAGATCATAATCAAAAATAATTTTTTTAAAAAAGATTATTGGAGATAGTAGAAATGAACTGCAGCTCAGGTAACTTGCGTGAGCTGTCAGCTCATTTCCATCTCTCTCTCTCTCTCTCTCTCTCTCTCTCTCTCTATATATATATATATATATATATATGAGTAAACAGAAAATTCACTGGCGGTGAAGGGAGTTCCTTCACCGTTGCTTAGATGGACCAATAAAATAATTACATGTAACACCACTCAAAGGACGGTTAAAAAAATTCATTTATTTGTTACCTTAAACGACGCCACGTGTAATAATTTTATTGGGCCACCTAAACTGCGGTGAAGGAACTCCCTTCACCGCCGGTGTATTTCCCGTTTCCTTCATATATATATATATATATATATATATATATATATATATATATATATATATATATATATATATATATATATATATATATATAATAAATTCATCGGCGATAAAGAAAGTTCCTTCACTAGCGCTTAAATAGCTCAATGAAATAATGACGCATGGCACCACTCATGGTAACAAATAAAAAAACTCTCTTAATTACCATTTGAGTGACGCCGCATTTAATTGTTTCATTGAGCCACATAAGCACTAGGGAAGAAACTCTCTTCACCACAAGTGAATTTCCCGTTATATATATATATATATATATATAAGAAAAATAAAAATATGCTGACAGCTCACGCAAGTTACTTGAGTTGCAATTCATTTTCATTATCTCCAATAATCTTTTTTTTTAAATTAGATTATGATCTCTGTAATAATCCTTATTTTTTTTCATAATTAAATGAATAACAAATAAACATAATAATTTAAACTATTCATCTTCCCTTTTTTATAATATCCCAAATTCATTCATTTTTCTAACCTTTTAAATTTTATAACCCTCAAAACCTTTTAAATTCCATAACCCCTCAAAACCTTTTAAATTCCATAACCCCTCAAATCCTTTGAATTCCATAACTCGCTAAACCTTCACATTCGATAACTCCTAAATCTAACACTATATAAATCCAACCTCTTTTCTAAATTCAATCTTACACTCATCCTCTTAAAAAAAAATTATCTCTCTCACTTTATTGGAGCGTCTCGTCGGACCGCTGTCGTTAGTCTCGCCGAAATTTTGACAAAGAAACTCCTATATTCTTTCTTCCCTTACTCTACTATTTGAGGTTGGTATTACTTTCTTAAATTTCTATTGCATTTATTTAATTGGACCCTAGGATTAGCTCACACCCCATCTAACGACCCTAATAAAAAATATCCACCATCTTATAGACCCAATAAGATGGATTCAAATCCATTTATTGATTTCAAATAGAATTTAGAGTGATCCTTCAATTTTAGGCCAAAATATTATCTATAAATAGATTAGGAGATTCTTCTCAAAAATAAATATAAAATAAAATAGAAAGGAAATAATTTATCATTTAAATAAAATCTTTATATGCTAAACTTATCCAATAAATCTAACAAACATAAAATCAAACAAAAACATAACCACATAAGAGTTGAATTGTATTAATATTTTTGTTAACATAGACTTCAAGATTAGTATTAATACAGCATATGCCCAGCTGAGCTCACCTTACACCTCCTATAAGCCTCTCTTGCCAAACAAATAAGATTATAGTTCGATTAAAATTAACCAATTCAAATGTTTACAAAATATGTAACTAACAACTTATTAGGATAACATTAGAAGTTAATTTTCTATACTAATATTATTTAACTTTAAAATTAATACTAAATGCTTTATGAAAATTAGAAATTTTCTAAAAATCACCTGAATTTATGATGAATAATTTTTAACAAATATATTATAATTTTATGTGTAGATTGCTTCGTGTGATTGCCAATTGGTAGACCTTCGCAAATCGAGGTGAGTTCTTTTTGGACTCACTAAACATGCTAATTTTTCTTATAGAAATATTACTTCAATTGTATCATCTAAATTTGTTATTACAAATACTATTTCTTTATATTGTTAGAATTTAATTTGTAGAAGCTAAATGTGTTATTACAAGTGCAATCATTGACATATCTGTTATTTCTTTATGATGTTAGAAATTAAATGATTACTTGTTAAATTACAGCATGTAGTTAGGTTTTTAATAAATCATGAAAAAGGCTATAATCGTGGAAACATACTGTTTGTGATATCATTCTATATCGCTGTCTAGAAAAGTTTTGTATACTGGTTCTCTAATTAAGGAACGTACAATGCACGGAAAACCTCCCAGCATTCATATACTGGCCTGGCCGATATCTGTATGATATCTCAAATCAGTAAATCCTTGATATAACCAATTGTGATTTATTGAATAAAATATAAAACGGATTCTATAAATTATGTTGTTAACAAATTAACAAAATATAATTGAAATATTGTACCCGAAATTCAATATACAAGTTATGAAAACCAGAATTTAGACATGCGTGTACTATACTTAAATAACACTGGGTTGGGGGAGAAACTGAATGATGGAATTATACTATGTTTCGACTGTAAACTTGTTAAGTTGTACAACTGAATATTTCGCACACCATGGGTGCGTGATGATTTGCTGGATCATACCTGATTATAATTCCTGTTTGCCTGACGGCAGGTCCGATTCAGCACCGGACAATCCATGTGACCATTTCCTGGGTCTGTACAGGAAACAATCGAAGCAGTGGTATTCCATCAGTTAGCTTTTCCAATTATATGACATCATAAATAAACTTGCTATGATTGTGACCATACTAAAAGATATTTGCTTTAACCTGTCACTTAATATTATCGTTAATTATGAATTTAATATTTTTCTAAGACTTGCATTATTACCATGTTAGACATAATTATTACATCACATTTTTCTGTATTTATTGTGTTGATCGCTATCTGACGACCTGGATATGCATGTCCAGTGACTGAGTTAAACCCTGTCGATCCTACCGCGGAAGACATGGAGTATTTTGCTGAAGTGACCGAAGATCAGTAGTTATCATGTACTTAGTTTGTATTAAATGCAGTCTTTTCATATTTTTGAACCTATCATTCCTTAATGGATGTTATCTTAAGTTATCCAGTATCGTCCTTCTGTTTTCTTTATGTAATACACTTCATGGATTAATGAATGTCAGTTTATTTATCTACGTGTATGTATTCTTTATAGCTGTGATATTATAATTGAGGCTTTAGCATATTCAAACTGAATATGTTACCGGTACCTGCTACACGTGCTCGTATACCGTATATTGGGAGCGGGGCGTGACAGGTATTTTAGTGGTATCAGAGCCAGGTTCAAAAATGAGTTGACCCAACGAGGTTGAGTTAACTTGGAATTGATCCTAAACTTGAGATCACAGTCATATGAATAAATGTAGATATTGAAGACTTCATTACCATATCTCTTGATTCAAACTTCCTTTGATTCCATTTTTCCTTATCTTCTTCAGTACGATGGCACAAAATAATGAATCTGAATCGAACTCGAACACTAGCTCAATTAATACCGCAGAGATGTTGGGAGTACTTCGTGGAATGATGGAAGCACAAAAACAACAAACTCAGATGATGCGTACTGGAATTACGGCAGCATTAGAATAAATCAATGTGCCTCGACCACAACGAGTTGGGAGCATTTCTGATTTTCGATGCCTTCATCCTGCAACTTTCTATGAAACAGTTGGACCACTTGAAGCTGAACAGTGGTTAGCCGAGATGGAGGATCTTCTTATAGCTGCACGAATTCCTAAGGAGGATAAGGTTGATGTTGTGAAGATCCAACTGACGGATGTAGCTAGAACCTGGTGGCAAGCTGAAGGAGACCGACTGGAACAACCAATCGTATGGGAAGATTTTACTAAGAGTTTTTATACAAAGTTCTTTCCAAAGACAGCTCGAAGGGAGATGAAACAACAGTTCATCAACCTGAAACAAGGAGGAAAGTTTGTAGATGAGTATGCAGCTGAATTTGTCCGTTTGAGCCGATTTGCACCACACATGGTTGTTGATGAAGAAAATCGAGCTCATCGATTCCAGCAAGGTTTAAGATTGGACATCCAAAAATATTTGATGTCTTCCAAACTTGAGACTTATGCTGATGTGATTGATGCCGCAAGAGGTGTAGAGCAAGTTATTAATAAGGAGAAGCGAGTTCAAACAATATCGAAGAGGTCTTTCAATCAAGTATCTGGAGGATCTATTTCCAAAATGGGTCCTACCGAGAAGCGACCTTCCATCTCTCATCCTAAAAAACTCATATGTAATTTCTGTCAGAAACCTGGTCATTTCAAGAAGAACTGCAGAGCTGCTAATGGACTATATTTGGATTGTGGATCGGCTGAACATACTTTGATGAATTGTCCGAAGAGAAGAATTAATGAAGAAATGTCTCGACCTGCTATTCCCCCACAACAAAGGAATGCAGGACTCAATCAAGACAACCTCTTACTTCTCAAAAGAAAATGTTCCAGCAAGCTCTGAAAAATAAGGGAGTGGACCATGGTCAGAGTCAAGTTTTCAATCTCACTGCGGAACAGGCTGAAAATTCCAATGATGTGGTGACAGGTACAATTTTAGTACATGGTACACCAGATTTTACACTATTTGATTCTGGAGCTTCGCATTGTTTCATTTCATCTGCTTTCGTATCCCTTCATGACATTCCATATGATACTTTGACATCTAATTGGAACATTAATACGAGTAATGGAGCTATAATATCTAGTAAAGTGTGTAGACTATGTCCTGTGGTAGTATGTAGAAGGGAGTCCTATACCAATTTTCTTATAATCGAACCTAGTGGATTCGATGTTATACTTGGAATGGACTGGCTTAGTACTTTCCATGCAGTGATTGATTGTCGAAAGAAAAGTGTCATATTTCGAATTTCGAATCACCCGGAATTTGAATTTCTTGGAGGTAGTAAGATACTAGAGTCAGCAAAATTTAGAGCTAGATCAATAAGTGAAATCTTCATCATGATGGACGAAAAAGATGAAGATATTTCGGTGGTGTCAGAATATCTTGATGTATTTGCAGATAAGTTTACTGGATTACCACCTGAGAGAGCAGTAGAATTTTCTATTGATCTTATTCCCGATATGGCGCCTATATCTAAAGCACCATACCGAATGGGACTAGTAGAATTGCAGAAGTGAAACGTCAATTGACGGAGCTTGAAAATCAAGGATTCATTAGACCCAGCACCTCGCCGTGGGGAGCACCAATCTTACTCACGGAAAAGAAAGATGGGAGTAAGAGGCTTTGCATCGACTACCGAGGATTGAATCAAGTCACGATCAAGAACAAATATCCTTTGCCTAGAATCGATGAGTTGTTCGATCAACTCGGGAGAGCTAAAGTTTTTTCTAAGTTGGATCTCAAGTCAGAATATCATCAAATAAGAGTCAAGAAGGAAGATATACAGAAGACTACTTTTCAAACTCGATATGGCCATTATGAATTTCTAGTAATGTCATTTGGAGTGACAAACGCACCGGCTGTATTTATGAATTTGATGAACCAAGTGTTTGCTCTATACCTGGACAAATTCGTAGTTGTGTTCATCGATGATATTTTAGTATACTCCAAAAACGATGAAGAACATGCCGAAAATTTGAGAATTGTGTTGGAGACTCTTCGAAAAGAGAAACTCTACGGCAAATTTAGTAAGTGCGAGTTTTGGCAGAAAAGTATATCTTTTCTGGGACATATCATCTCTGGAGAAGGAATCTCGGTTGATTCGCGTAAGATCGAAGCAGTGAAAAACTGGCCTGTCCCGAAAAATGTGTCCGAAGTTAGGAGCTTTCTTGGATTGGCTGGTTACTATCGAAAATTTGTTCAAGATTTCTCGAAGATCGCAGGACCCTTGACCAAGTTAATGAAAAAGGATGAGAAGTTTGTGTAGTCAAGTGAATGTAATGAAGCTTTCGAAGAGTTGAAGATTCGACTTACTTCTGCACCAATTTTGGCGATTCCAGATGGAATATGTGGAATGGTTGTATTTAGTGACGCATCTGGAAGAGGACTAGGATGTGTGTTAATGCAACATGGGCGAGTGATTGCTTATGCATCTCGTCAATTGAAGTCTCATGAGAAGAACTATCCAACGCATGATTTGGAGTTAGCAGCAGTAATTTTTGCTTTAAAGATTTGGAGACACTACTTGCTTGGAGATCGTGTGGATATTTATACTGATCATAAGAGTCTTAAATATGTTTTTACTTAGAAGGAGCTCAACATGAGGCAAAGAAGATGGTTAGAACTAATGGAAGACTATGACATCAACTTACAATACCATCCCGGTAAGATTAATGTAGTTCATGATGCTTTAAGTAGAAAACCAATGGTACTGTATCTTACCCAGCAAAAGAAGTTGCTCGAAGAGATGAGGAGGCTAGACTTAGAAGTCATCTTGCCAAAATCAAAAGTACAATTTATGGCCTTACAACTCCAATCATTATTAGTTGAGAAGATCAAATAATGCTAGAAAGACGACCCCAAACTACAGAAATTTCGAAGTGAAGTTGAATCTGGACGGAGATCAGACTTAAACATTCATGCTGATGGATCACTTCAATTTAAGAACAGACTTTGTGTGCCAAAGGGAAATGTTCGAGAAGAAGTTCTTTCGGAAGCTCATAGTTCAACATATTCAGTACATCCGGGAGGCACGAAGATGTACCAAGACTTGAAACAACACTTTTGATGGCACGGAATGAAGAGAGAAATTGCTCGATTTGTATCCAAATGTTTGGTATGCCAACAGGTAAAGGCGGAACATCAGAGGTCACCGGGACTTTTGCAACCTTTGTCAATACCCAAATGGAAATGGGAGGAAATTACTATGGATTCGCGAAGTCCTAAGGGTAATAATGCTATATGGGTTATCATGGATCGTCTCACAAAATCGGCTCATTTTATACCATTTCGTGTTGGACAGTCGACGGAAACATTAGCAGAGAAATACATGCATGAGATTGTACGACTTCATGGTGTTCCAATCAGTATTGTATCAGATAGAGATACTAGATTTAGATCTCATTTTTGGAAGAGTTTGCAAGAAAGTTTGGGATCTAAACTTAAATTTAGCAGTGCTTATCATCCTCAAACTGACGGACAATCAGAGAGAACTATCCAAACTTTAGAGGATATGCTTAGAGCATGTATGCTAGATTTTGGTAGGTCTTGGGAAGATCACCTTTATCTTGTTAAATTTTCTTACAACAACAGCTATCAAGCAAGTATCAAGATGGCGCCATTTGAAGCATTATATGGAAAGAAATGTCGATCACCGGTTTATTGAGACGATATTGGAGAAAGAAAACTTTTGGAACCAGAGATGATTACTCAAACAGTGGATAAGGTCAATCTGATTCGTAAACACTTAAAGGCTGCGCAAGACAGGCAGAAGAAATGGGCGGATACTCATCGAAGATTTTGGAATTTCAAGTTGGAGATTTAGTATTCTTGAAAATATCACCATCTAAACGTGTTATTCGATTCGGTTCACGAGAAAAGCTTAGCCCAAGATTTATTAGTCCTTTTGATACTGTGGAGAGAGTTGGAAAAGTATCATATCGTCTAGCACTTCCCCTATCCTTAGAAGGTGTTCACAAGGTGTTTCATATATCCCAACTCAAACGCTATGTTCGGGACGAGAATCATATATTAGATTATTCAGAGTTAGAGCTCAGACCAGACCTCTCCTATCAAGAACAACTAGTAGCTATCATCGAGCGACGAGAGAAAGTTTTGAAGAGCAAAGTCATTCCCCTCGTTCTAGTTTGGTGGAATCATCGATCACCTAAAGAAGCAACTTGGGAACAGGAAGATATCCGTGAACAGTATCCGCACCTTTTTGATTAAGACTTCTGGTATTGTTTTATCTCTTATTTAATTTCGAGGACGAAATTATTTTTCTAAGGGGGATAGAATGTAATAATCCTTATTTTTTTTCATAATTAAATGAATAACAAATAAACATAATAATTTAAACTATTCATCTTTTCTCTTTTATAACATCCCAAATTCATTCATTTTTCTAACCTTTTAAATTCTATAACCCTCAAAACCTTTTAAATTTCATAACCCCTCAAAACCTTTTAAATTCCATAACCCTTCAAATCGTTTGAATTCCATAACTTCTTAAACCCTTCACATTCTATAACTCCTAAAACTAACACTATATAAACCCAATATCTTTTCTAAATTCAATCTTACACTCATCCTCTTAAAAAAAAATTCTCTCTCTCACTTTATTGGAGCGTCTCGTCGGACAGCTGTCGTTAGCCTCGCCGAAGTTTTGACAAAGGAACTCTTATATTCTTTCTTCCCTTACTCTACTATTTGAGGTTGGTATTACTTTCTTAAATTTCTATTGCATTTATTTAATTGGACCCTAGGATTAGCTCACACCTCATCTAACGACCCTAATAAAAGATATCCACCATTTTATAGACCCAATAAGATGGATTCAAACCCATTTATTGATTTCAAATAGAATTTAGGGTGATCCTACAATTTTAGGCCAAAACATTATCTATAAATCGATTAAGAGATTCTTCTCAAAAATAAATATAAAATTAAATAGAAAGGAAATAATTTATCATTTAAATGAAATCTTTATATGCTAAACTTATCCAATAAATCCAATAAACATAAAATCAAACAAAAACATAACCACATAAGAGTTTAATTGTATTAATATTTTTGTTAACATGGACTTCAAGATTAGTATTAATACAGCATATGCCCAGCTGAGCCTACCTTACACCTCCTATAAGCCTCTCTTGCCAAACAAATAAGATTATAGTTCAATGAGAATTAACCAATTCAAATGTTTACAAAATATGTAACTAACAACTTATTAGGATAACATTAGAAGTTAATTTTCTACACTAATATTATTTAACTTTAAAATTAATACTAAATGCTTTATGAAAATTAGAAATTTCCTAAAAATCACCTGAATTTATGATGAATAATTTTTAACAAATATATTATAATTTTATGTGTAGATTGCTTCGTGTAATTGCCAATTGGTAGACCTTCGCAAATCGAGGTGAGTTCTTTTTGGACTCACTAAACATGCTAATTTTTCTTATACAAATATTACTTCAATTGTATCATCTAAATTTGTTATTACAAATACTATTTCTTTATATTGTTAGAATTTAATTTGTAGAAGCTAAATGTGTTATTACAAGTGCAATCATTGACATATCTGTTATTTCTTTATGATGTTAGAAATTAAATGATTACTTGTTAAATTACAGCATGTAGTTAGGTTTTTAATAAATCATGAAAAAGGCTATAATCGTGGAACATACTGTTTGTGATATCATTCTATATCGCTGTCTAGAAAAGTTTTGTATGCTGGTTCTCTAATTAAGGAACGTGCAATGCACGAAAAACCTCCCAGCATTCATACACTGGCCTGGCCGATATCTGTATGATATCTCAAATCAGTAAATCCTTGATATAACCAACTGTAATTTATTGAATAAAATATAAAACGGATTCTATAAATTATGTTGTTAACAAATTAACAAAATCTAATTGAAATATTGTACCCGAAATTCAATATACAAGTTATGAAAACCAGAATTTAAACATGCATGTACTATACTTAAATGACACTGGGTTGGAAGAGAAACTGAAAGATGGAATTATACTCTGTTTCGACTGTAAACTTGTTAAGTTGTACAACTGAATATTTCGCACACCATGGGTGCGTGATGATTTGCTGGATCATACCTGATTATAATTCATTTTTGCCTGACGGCAGGTTCGATTCAGCACCGGACAATCCATGTGACCATTTCCTGGATCTGTACAGGAAACAATCGAAGCAGTGGTATTCCATCAGTTAGTTTTTCCAATTATATGACATCCTAAATAAACTTACTATGATTGTGACCATACTAAAAGATATTTGCTTTAACCTGTCACTTAATATTATCGTTAATTATGAATTTAATGTTTTTCTAAGACTTGCATTATTACTATGTTAGACATAATTATTACATCACATTTTTCTGTATTTATTGTGTTGGTCGCTATTTGACGACCTGGATATGCATGTCCAGTGACTGAGTTGAACCCTGTTGATCCTACCGCGGAAGACATGGAGTATTTTGCTGAAGTGACCGAAGATCAGTAGTTATCATGTACTTAGTTTGTATTAAATGCAGTCTTTTCATGTTTTTAAACCTACCATTCGTTAATGGATGTTATCTTAAGTTATCCAATATCGTCCTTCTGTTTTCTTTATATAATAGACTTTATGGATCAATGAATGTCAGTTTATTTATCTACGTGTATTTATTCTTTGTGGCTGTGATATTATAATTGAGGCTTTAGCATATTCAAACTGAATATGTTGCCGGTACCTACTACACGTGCTCGTATACCGTATATTGGGAGCGGGGCGTGACAATCTCAATCCCCTAGCATTCACTCATACCTAATTTCTTGGGTTTTAGTTTTGATTTGGTCCTCCGTCAAATTAACACAAAATTAACAATTTTTAATAAATTAAACATTTTGTATGCACTTGATATTTACCCTCTAAAATTTATGAAATTTAATTCGAAAGAAATAAAGGAAGTAGGAATAATAATTGTAAAAAGAAATTAAAGAAAAATCATTAGATTATTACAGTTTTGCCGCTAACTCACGTAATTTTTCCTGAGGTGACGGTTCACCTATGGTAATCCACACACACACACATACACATATATATGTGAAGAAAAACGGAAACTTTTATGCCCTCCTATGACGCTTAGATAGACCAATAGAATGTTTGTATATAGAGAGATTTTTTTAAAAACAGCCAATATAGTCAATCCACATGCAAACATTCTATTACTCCACCTAAGCGTCATAGGATATATATATATATATATATATATATATATATATATATATATATATATATATATATATATATATATGAGTAAATGGGAAATTTACAGGCAGTGAAGAGAGTTCCTTCACCGCCGTTTAAGTGGCCCAGTAAAATTATTACATGTGACACTACTCAAATGACGGTTAAGAGAATTCATTTATTTGTTATCTTAAATTATGCCACGTGTAATAATTTTATTGGGCTACCTAAACGGCGGTGAAGGAACTCCCTCCACCGCCGGTGTATTTTCCGTTTCCTCTCTCTCTCTTTCTCTCTCTCTCTCTCTCTCTCTCTCTATATATATATATATATATATATATATATGAGGAAACAGAAAATTCACCGGCAGTGGAGGGAGTTCTTTCACCGCGGTTTAGATGGCCCAATACAATTATTACACGTGACGTAAAAAAACTCCTTTAACTGTCCTTTGAGTGGCGCCACGTATAATAATTTTATTGGGCCACCTAAACGACGGTGAAGAAATTCCCTTCACTGCCTGTAAATTTCCCATTTACTCATATATATATATATATATATATATATATATATATATATATATATATATATATATATATATATATATATAGAGAGAGAGAGAGAGAGAGAAATGGAAATGAGCTGACAGCTCACGCAAGTTACCTGAGCTGCAGTTCATTATCACTATCTCCAATAATTTTTTTTAAAAAAATTCTTTTGGATTATGATCTCGACCCCTTAAGGTTCACTCATACCCAACTTCTTGGATTTTAGTTTTTATTTGGTCCTCTATCAAGCTAACACAAAATTAACGGGTTTTCAATGAAATAAATATTAACGGTTTTCAATGAATAAAATATTTTGTATGCACTTGATGAAAGGGTAAATGAAATCCAAAATTTATGAAATTTAATCCGAAATAAATTAAAGAGGTAGAGATAGTGATTGTTAAAAAAAAATTGAAGAAAAATCATTGGATCATTACAGTTTTACTGCTAGCTCACGTAACTTTTCCTGAACTGGTGACTCATCTACAGTAATCCCCCATATATATATATATATATATATATATATATATATATATATATATATATATATATATATATATATATATATATATGCCCGCATCTTCCCGCATTTTGGTTTGAAATATCTCTTTTTTCAATGGCCCACCCTTTCTTTGAACCGTCATCCGGCCCTAACAATACAATCAATCCTTATACGGCAATGCTCTTATCCATCATATAGTTTCTCCCATCCCCGTGTTTATAATGAAATATGCACATGAAAAGAATTTATTTTATATTTATTTGTTTACTTTTTCTTTTTCTTCTTTAATTGTTTTTTTTTTTTTCAATTCATGATAACATGTTTGTATTTCCATGACTGTACATGACATGTAAAACACATGACTTGTAATATTAAAATACATGACATGTAAGACACATGACTTGTACCATGTGATTCCCATAAATCCCTATATGCATGTTAAAAAAACATGACAGGGTATGCCCTTTGCATGCTTGAAAGAGAAAGGATGATAAAAAGATTTCACTTGCCAAAAATCAATCAGGTCCATGATATAAACTTGAACTATCAATATAAAAAAAAAAACAAATTCACTGGATAAATTGCACAGCTATATCCAAACGCACAGCTACACCTTATGTTATAGTGCTATATTGCTAAATAACATTATAACAAAGATCCACATGCCGACATAAGAGACTCAGAAGCATTTTAATCAGACATAATGTGCAAAACCCCTATCCAGACCCAAATTGCTGCAACATTGTCTCGCCATTAGAACGGAACTGCAAGTAGTCTGAACAACCAAAACAATTGATTCTGGCTAAAACAATAATTAATTCCAACGAAAAAGGCAAATCATCATCATCTTTTTAGATTAAAAAAATATGAAAGGTTTGAGGGACTAATATCAAAAATAAGGATCCAAATGTCCAAACAAGAAGCTCGGATAAGCCATTTATGATCAGGCATAATGGGCAAAACCCAAGCCTGCTATCTTCTCTCCTCTTTTTTTTTTTTTTTTTTTTTTTCCTTTTCTCTCCTTTTTCCTTTTTCTTTTATATTTTTTTTATTTTTATTTATTTACCTATTTGCAAAATTTATTGTAATGTACACAATTATAAATGTGAGTATTCTCATACCGAACATAAATTTTCTACTCCAAACCGAAACTTAATTTTGATAAAATGGCCAACATTTAATTCCTTCTAAATAATACAATCAAAAAGAAAAATTATATAATTAAAAGAAAAATAAGTAATATATATATGTATATATATTGGATATTCAAATCGAATTAGAGTTCACGCTGCCTGTACGAAACAAATATAGGATGAAAATTGAATATCAAAAACCAATCAGAGTTCCCGCCACCAGCTCCGAACGAATGGGACACATGCGGAGGACCAACATAAATACAATGGAGTGTTAGATTAATTTTTGTAATTAATCTATAATTTGGGACCACAAATGTAGACAATTAAAATGTGTGTGCTATCATTTAATTAAGCCAAATCTAAATTTTGTGGTCTAATTAATAATTGATTAATTGGCTTAACGGTATAATAGTCATGGGATTATTGTGTAGATACCATTAGATAATTATTACTTCTATGAGGGGCAGAAAGGTAATTATGGTAAAAATTATAACTGCCCTAGCAGTTTATAATTATGATTATGGTCCCTGTTCTACCACGACGTATTCTGATTTCTCAAAATCCTCTCAGAGAGAATTCTAAGGAAAGATCTGGTGGCTAGAATTAGAAGACCATAACGCAAGAGTTCTCTTCCCGCAAGATTTCTACATCAATGGATTCAGATATGCTTCCGCTTTTAATTTTGTACTCATGGTATTAATCAGGAGATTCAATAATATACAAAATTATTTCTTTTATTTCGGATTTATCAATTGGTAAATTATTTCTATTACGAATCCCAACAATTGGTAAAAAAAAAATTTTTTTTACTGTACAGAATTCGGATTTCACTGTTCATATTAAAAAAAAAAATTTACTGTGCAAATTCGGATTCTACTATTGATTAAAAAAATTTTTTTTTACTGTACAGAATTCGGATTTTACTGTTCATATTAAAAAAAATTTACTGTACAGAATTCGAATTTTACTGTTCATATAATAAAAAAAATTTATTGTACAGAATTCGGATTTTACTGTTCATTAAAAAAAAATTTTTACTGTACAGAATTCTGATTTTACTGCTCATTAAAAAAAAATTTTTTTTTTTTTGCAAATTTATGACATTAATATTTAAATTATTGATCTAGCACTTTAAACATGCTAAGTAAAGCGAAAAATCACTAAAGTGATATCTCTCGTGTAGATTAGTTTGTTCGGAGTGTTAGATATTTGTGTGTATGTGATTCATACGGATATTGACTGGCCCAAAAGAAAGTTAATATTTGACCGAATTACACGCACACTAGTGTTGATAAATATGTGATGATTATAAATGTAACCTAATGTGAATAATAAACCAATCCAAAGATAGATTTTTTATTTGACATAAATTATCATCAATATTTGATCATTACAACAAGAGTACCACTTACAGTTAATATTACTGTCCAAAGATTTGATATTAACATTGTGCTAGGTATCTTGAAATGTCATAATTTGCTTTTAAATTTAAAGATTAAGTGTTTATTTGCTTGTTTTATATGAGCATAATGGTTTATTAGATTTATTTTATTTTTGTTCTCTGTTCAGCTTTTATGTCTGCTACTTCTGTATCTGTCAACATGAGCAATATCCCTATGTTAAATGGGATTAATTTTAAGGACTAGAAAGAGAATATGATGATTCTCTTTGGCTGCATGGATCTAAATTTAGCCTTGAGAATGCCCAAACCTAATGAACTCAATGAGGAAAGTACTCAGCAGAATGAGCTTTATTGGGATAAGTGGGAGCGTTCAAATAGGCTAAGTCTTATGATCATCAAGCACGGCATTCCAAAAGCTTTTAGGGGTGCAGTAACTGATGAGGTTACCAATGCCAGTGAGTTCCTTGCAAAAATTCAGAAACGCTTTGCTAAAAACGATAAGGCTGAAATCAGCACGCTTTTAGCAAGTTTGATTTCAATGAAGTATAAATGTAAGGGTAATGTTCAGGAGTACATCATAGAGATGTCTCACCTTGCTTCAAAACTTAAGGCTCTGAAACTCGAGTTATCTGATGATTTACTCGTACATCTGGTTCTCATCTCTCTTCCTGCACAGTTTAAACAGTTTAAGATTAGTTATAACTGTCAAAAGGAGAAATGGACTCTTAATGAGCTCATTTCATTTTGTGTGCAAGAGGAAGAGAGATTGAAGCAAGAAAGGACCGAAAGTGCTCACCTGGCTAGCACTTCCAAGGATAAAGGCAAACGAAAGAATAAGGATAATAAGGCTGCTGCTTCTAAGGGTCCAGAACAAAAGAAACAGAAAGCTGGGGCAACATGTTTCTTCTGTGGCAAGTCTGGACACACTAAGAAGGAATGTATCAAGTATGTCGTGTGGCGTGTTAAGAAAAGTACGTTTCTTACTTTGGTCTGTTCTGAAGTTAATTTAGCTTCAGTACCTAGAAACACATGGTGGTTAGATTCTGGTGTTGCTACTCACATTTGTGTTTCTATGCAGGGTTGCCTGAGTTACCGAAAGCCAAGTGATGCAGAAAAATACATCTATGTCGGAGACGGCCAGTCGGTAGAAGTAGAGGCAATAGGGCACTTTAGATTATTATTGAAAACTGGTTATTTTTTGGATTTAATAGATACTTTTATTGTACCGTCTTTTAGACGGAATTTAATTTCAGTTTCTGTTTTGGACAAATTAGGTTATTGTTGTTCATTTGGAAATAATAAATTTACGTTATCTATTAATTCAAATATTGTTGGAACCGGTTTACTTAATGTTTATGATAATTTATATTTGTTGAAAACTATTTTGTCCTATAATGAAACCTTGCATGTGGAGTCACGAGGTATAAAACGTAAATTGAATCAAGATAATTCGGCCTCATTGTGGCACAAACGCCTAGGTCACATCTCTAAATCAAGAGTTGAGCGACTTGTGTCCGATGGGATTTTGGAATCACTTGACTTTTCGGATTTTGATATTTGTGTCGAGTGTATTAAAGGAAAACAGACCAAAACAAAGAAATTAGGTGCCAATAGAACTACAGACGTCTTAGAATTAATTCATACGGATATCTATGGACCATTCCCTACGGCATCTTGGAATGGTCAACAATACTTTATAACATTCATAGACGATTATTCAAGATATGGCTACCTATTTCTTATACATGAGAAATCACAGTCATTGGACGTGTTCAAAACATTTAAAGCAGAAGTTGAGTTACAACTCAACAAAAGAATAAAAAGCGTCAGATCTGACCGTGGTGGTGAATACTATAGCAGATATGACAGATCAGGTGAACAACGTCCAGGACCGTTTACTAAATACCTAGAGGAATGTAGGGTCATCCCTCAATACACCATGCCAGGATCACCTAGCATGAATGGTATAGCAGAAAGACGAAACCGAACTCTTAAAGATATGGTAAGAAGTATGATTAGTCATTCTACTTTACCAGAAAAATTCTGAGGTGAAGCAATCAAAACGACAACTTATATCCTGAATCGGGTACCAACTAAAGCGGCTGCTAAAACGCCTTATGAGCTTTGGACGGGTCGAAAACCCAGTCTAAAGTATTTTCATATTTGGGAATGTCCAGCTGAAGCGAGACCTTATAAGCCTCATGAAAGGAAATTGGACTCTAAAACAGTTAGCAGCTACTTTATTGGCTATGCGGAGCGATCAAGGGGTTTTAAATTTTATGATCCTGCTATTGGATCAATTTTTGAGACAGGAACTGCAATATTTTTTTAGGATGTTGAGTTTTGGAGGAGAAATCATGTTAGAAATATTGTTTTTAAGTAGGAAAAGGGATCTGCTGTTACTTTTGATAATGTACAGGTTTCAATACCTATCATTGATCAAGAAGTAAATTTGGATTCTCAACCAATAGACAATATTGTTCAACTCTTAAATCCAAATGATGAAATTATTCCTGAAGAACAAACTCAACAACCTCAAGATAATACGCCATTAAGGCGATCCACTAGAGAGAGGAGAAGTGCAATTCCGGACGATTATATCGTATATCTTCAGGAACACGAGGAAGAAAGTGCAATGATAGAAGATGATCCAATCAACTTCCATCAAGCTATGAAAAGTTTCAACTCTCAGAAATGATTTGAAGCCATGAATGAAGAGTACAAATCAATACAAGACAATAAAGTTTGGGAACTTGTCCCATTACCAGCTGGTGCGAAACTCATTGATTGTAAATGGATATTTAAAACCAAACGAGATTCAAATGGTAATGTGGAAAGGTATAAAGCACGTCTTGTAGCTAAAGGCTTTACTCAAAAGGAAGAAATTGACTTTAAAGAGACTTTCTCTCCAGTTTCTACGAAGGACTCCTTCAGGATAATCATGGCACTAGTTGCAAATTATGATCTTAAGTTACATTAGATGGATGTTAAGACAGCGTTTCTCAATGGCGATATTGACGAAACAATTTATATGGTACAACCAGAAAACTTTGTGTCGGAAGACTCAAAAAATATGGTTTGTAAATTAACTAAATCCATTTATGGGCTCAAGCAAGCTTCTCGTCAGTGGTACTTCAAGTTTCATCAAATCATTGTCTCGTATGGTTTTGAGGCAAATCTTATGGATGAATGTGTTTATCACAAATTCAGTGGGAGTAAGTATATTTTCTTGGTTTTATATGTCGATGACATATTGCTAGCCACAAATGATAAAAGGATATTGCACGACACCAAGATTTTTTTGTCAAAATATTTTGAGATGAAAGATCTTGGTGACGCCTCCTTTGTTTTAGGAATCCAGATACACCGAGATCGTTCTAGAGGTGTTCTAGGATTGTCACAAAGGAACTATATCGATAAAGTCCTCCAAAGGTATGGCATGTAAAATAGCAAACCAGGTGATACCCCCGTCGCTAAAGGAGACAAATTCAGTCTCAGTCAATGTCCTAAAAATAATTTAGAAATTCAAGAAATATATAAGATTCCTTACGCTTCGGCTGTAGAGAGTCTAATGTATGCTCAGGTATGTACGCGTCCGGATATTGCGTACATTGTTGGCATGTTAGGCAGATATCTAAGTAACCCCGGAATGAATCATTAGAAAGCAGCCAAGCGGGTTATGAGATATTTACAGAGAACAAAAGAGTACATGCTTGCATATAGGAGATCAGATCAGTTAGAGATCATTGGGTACTCTGACTCTGATTTTGCTGGATGCCAAGACAATAGAAGATCCACATAGGGCTATATTTATTTGTTGGCTGGTGGAGCAATTTCTTGGAGGTCTGCGAAACAGACACTCATAGTTTCATCCACCATGGCAGCAGAGTTTGTAGCATGTTATGAGGCATCCAATCAAAGAATATGGCTGCAAAATTTTGTCACTGGGCTGCGTATTCTGGATGGTATTAAAAGACCACTGAAAATATTTTGTGACAATAAATCAGCAGTTTTATATTCCAATAAAACAGGAGCTTTACAAAGTCAAAACACATTGATATCAAGTTCCTAGTTGTAAAAGAAAGAGTACAGAGTGGACAGATATCCATAGAGTACATTGGAACAAACTCTATGATAGCAGATCCGCTTACAAAGGGATTACCACCCAAGGTCTTTCATGAGCACACTGCTCATATGGGTGTTATCTTATTTGGGAATATTCAAATTTAGTGGGAGTTTGTATTATTTATTGCTCTATATTATGTTTAGATTTTATCTATACATTTGGATTATATTCTGCAGAAAATAAAGTATTCAGCTTATTACACTCTGTTAAAATTATGCTAAAGAATTGATCTCAATAAAGTTAAGTAGGACCAGTTGGAAATAGGCATGAATAGATCACATTGCATGTAATTTCCATGCTACGCACTCATAATTGATCTATGTCATTTAGCTATGCTGATATATGTGACCATTGATCGGTCTAGTAACAATTGATGTAATAAAGATCGCTTTGATCATATGTCAGCATAGTAAATGGACAAGATTGTTTCGGATATACCCCAAGGACATGATAGCAAATTTTGAGCTCATACGGTTAAACACTTTTATTGGATTACATATGTGGCCCAGTGGGAGATTGTTAGATTAATTTTTGTAATTAATCTATAATTTGGGGCCACACATGTAGACAATTAAAATGTGTGTGCTATCATTTAATTAAGCCAAGTCTAAATTTTGTGGTCAAATTAATAATTGATTAATTGGCTTAAAGAGTATAATAGTCATGAGATTATTGTGTAGATACCATTAGATAATTATTACTTTTATGAGGGGCAGAAGGGTAATTATGGTAAAAAATATAACTGCCCTAGCAGTTTATAATTAGGATTATGGTCTCCGTTCTACCACGACGTATTCTGATTTTTCAAAATCCTCTCGGAGAGAATTCTAAGGAAGGATCTGGTGGTTAGAATTGGAAGACCATAACGCAAGGGTTCTCTTCCCGCAAGATTTCTACATCAATAAATTCAGGTATGCTTCCGCATTTAAATTTGTACTCATGGTATTAATCAGGAGATTCAATAATATACAAAATTATTTCTTTTATTTCGAATTTATCGATTGGTAAATTATTCCTATTACGAATCCCAACATAGAGATCTGGGCAAACAAATCCGTGGGCTCATTTGGTCAGTGTCAGAAGCTTATTATTAAGCAGTGGACCCATCCCGTACCAACATTAACTTGTGGTTATATGGGGAGCGAGTGTTCTGAAATTGCTAATTGGGCGGGCCATAGATTAGAGAGGAGCATTTAAATAATAAAACTGAATTAAGTACAGTTAAGTGTCAATAAAAACATGATTTTATTGAGGAACCACCGATGATGATCGTGTATTTGTTGTTTGGAAATCAAATTGAGCAAAGAAAATCTAGATCCATATATTTTTTTAGTTCTATGTTTGTCTGGCAAGATAATCATGTATTTATTTTGCCACTTCAAATTAGATAATGATTGTTTTTAGAAGCAAATTATATGGACAAAAATATCCACGCAATACCCAATTTCGAAGGAATAAAACTAAAAGATTATTAATGTGGGAATTAATTAGTCCGAGATTGAGGAAGTACAAGACTCAAAGTTAAGAGTCTAACTAGCTTCATTAACATTATAATGTAAATATGTAATCAATGTTTAAAATAACGATAACGGTAACGTTTTATCTCGTAACACATAATGTAGGTTATACAATTTTCTATTTATTTAATAAAAATAAATATAAAACTGTATAAAATAATTTTTAAAAATTAAAAAATAAATTTATAATTTTTAAAAAATATATACAACCATTTTATAGTATATAATCTATTCTAATTTTATATTAAGTTTTACAATAGTTTTCATATTTTTCATAAATTGTATTTAGTCTGCGGCCGTAATTTCAATTATCATCTAAACAAGAAAACAAGATTCTAACTTTTAATTTCAATTCAGTTATTATCATTGTTGTAATTTATATTTTATAATGTTTAATTTATTTTATTTATAATTGTTGATTTCAATTCAATTAAAACTTCAATATTTCAGCAACTGAAAAGGAATTATAACAAGCGCAACTTAATAAGTTAGCAATTTCACAAGCAATCAAATAAGCCAATAGTTGTAAATAACATACGTAATTTAATTTAACGTAACATTATGTAATATAAAGTAAAATAACATAAAAAACGTATTGTTACGGTGCACTAAGTTATTTTTAGATGTTACGTGGTGCTGACTGTTAGATTTTCATAACACAACATAACAGGCTTTACAACGCGTTATTTTCAACATTGTTTGTAATTTCCAAAATCACTTGTGATTTCCAATGACAAGCATAAAAATCCATTCATATAAGACTTATTCTGGTTTTACATAATCATATTTAAGAACACGGGAAATTTCCAGTGTTCTTACATTAATTTTTCTTATTTATGATAGCGAATATGCATGTAAGATAGATAATTTCCAAGAACGTCCCGTGAATGGAGATAAAACTTATCTGAAGAATTTCTTGAAATCTTCGTGTGCTTGGGCAACCAGATGGTCGTCATCCCATTCATCACGGTAGCTTTCAGGCAGTGCTTTTCTATTCTTGCTAGCCGCCATATACATCAGCTTTCGCCACTCCTCCACTGCAGGATAGCCACACTCGGTCGCGAGCCAGTCATCATACTCGAACTGCAACAAACGGATAAACGACAGAAAAGAGTTGAGTTTTAGTTTTCTTTCTTCCTTGAGGAAATAAATAATGTTTACGATAGATGAACATAGTAGAATGTCAATGGCTAAGGGGCAGAACAATGGAGCTCGACACAAAACCACTTGAGAATGTAACAATACCTTGTATTGAAACACAGATAACAGTTTCATGAAGTTCTAGGAAAGACCGACATTTTTGGCAAGTACCTGATAATTTGTCAGGTCATGAGTATATCTCCTTGGAAAGCCAGCAGTTTCCAATTCTGCGTAAAAGGCTTCTATATCTTGCATCATCTCTTTCTCTGTTGGAAGTGCTACTCGTCCAGATAAAACGGCAGCCACCCACTTGCTTTGTAGTTCAACCAAAGGGAAAGGAACAACCTGTCATGGGATGAAAATTTTTATTATTGACCATCAAATTGTTCCAGGGGAAGAGGAACAGGAAGTTGTGTGGGAATCTAAACCTTCCAAGGCAATCCAATGAATGAAAGGGATGGGGCGAGCGAGGGTGGGAAGACGTGATTATAGAGTGGGCCTACTCGGTTATCATCCACGGTAACAATACCATTTGTTTGCAGGAAAGGGAAGTGATACTTGTACCTGAGAAGAAGAAGTGGCTAAATTATTATTTTTTCCCCCCTTCATTTTCACCATATATGATGAGCTCAAGGACTTGAGAGAAAATAAGCATATTTGATATTTGAAAACACTATCTGTATCCATGACAAATAACAGTATGATCAATAAGTCCGTGAAACTACTTACAAGGGATAATATTAACCGTTTATTAAATGTGCACCATGATCAATAAGTCCGTGAAACTACTTCCTAGGGATACAATGAGTTCCATTCACCACTCACCCACCCAAAAAAAAAACCCCATTGCACACACCCACACACACCCCCACCCATGCACACGCACCCACACACACCCCCACACCCACAGATACACGTGGGTGTGGGTATGGGTGTGTCGGGGTGCATGTGTGTGTGCGTGCATGGGTGGGGGTGGGTGTGGGTGGTTATGTGCTCAAACCCGTATGTCAACATACACTGGAACCAAAACTCAAAACGCAACCATTGAAACTAGCAAAACCTGTTGAGATCTTTTATACTGAAATCGAAACCAAGTTCTCAAATCTTGAAGCAAAACTAACCTCAATTTATAACACGTTCATGTTACCCAATGGGATATGTCAAGAATAGACAACTATAGGCAACCTACAAAGCACATGGATGCTTATGCATGCTTGTTTAGTCCACTGATCTCTAGAATGAGCTAACACTGTGAAGCTACTGATCTCTAGAATACAGGTCTAGTTAATCCTCGACACCTCAAATGTTATCAACAAAGCACACCCAGCCTAGATATATGTCAAATGTTTATTTAGTACTTGATATCTCAAGTAATTGTCTACTTAATCGCTGAAACATTAGATACAATTCAATATGCGTACCCGGTACAATGTATGATGACATCAACATGAACTGAACTTCCATCTTGGAACACCACAGTGCCATCTTCACGGGCACTTTCGATCTGCATTCACACATCAATATCAGCAATCTTTCAACTCTAGGTTGAATTGCCCATAGATGGACATCAATACAAGGCCCCAACTCACCAGAGATTAGAGCTTTTACCATAGAATGAAGCCACATATTATCATATCCAGGTTGCTTTCTGGAAATTTGCTCTGTTTCTGATCTATTTGCAATATGAACTTCTTTAGCACACCTAGCAATATCCCTCGAGATATCAACTGCACTAGCAGAACTCCCAATTACGACCACAACCTGCCAAAAGGAGATAAACAATTACATGAGATCTAACCATATTCACATCAGATCACAACTTTAAATGGGAAACTCTGCTAATACTAGTGAAGAAGTGCAAAATAAGTGAAGATAGATACATGATCACGGAATGGGTGAGGCACACGAAAGTTATGGCTATGCATTTGCTTTCCAGGCCACATATCAATTCCTGCAGATACATAGTAGGCACAAAAATCAGTGACAAAAGCAGGAAGTAACAATAGGACAAGCAATGAGCTAGCTGTGCAAGCACGCAATAATTAAATAGTCACTTCTCCACGGTCGCACACAACTTTGGAAAAATAATGGTTATTCTTTTTTCACTTATGTTGTCTATCTGACTCCATAACCATATTGACGACGTAGTAAATCACACAATGAACGAGTGTATTCAGCCATGAATAAGTAAATAAAAGTTACAGAGCAATCTTATAGCTACTGCTTTAGTTAGCCAATCATTAGAAAACAAGTGCCCTAATATTTTCATACACCACTGATTCATTGCATCTCTCAAAATATACTGATTTACGCTGGGATTTGTATATATACAACTCTCATTAAGGTTTAAAATATTAGCTCATACTATGGAATGAGGGTTTTTTTTTTTTTTAAGGTATTCTTACTGATTCAGAGATCATAAACCATTGGACGATAGGGCCGATACCAGTGTTCTAAAATGCGGCTTATGCGAATGCGGGTGAAAAACGCGGAAAAAACTAGAAATCGCCCTGTCCATGGATTATGCGGTCGCACAAATGGGTTTGCATATAAAACCCGACCCAACCCATTCTCTTTTCTCGTTACTTAAAACCCGATTTCCTTTCCTCCCCGAAGTTCCGACTCGAATCTTCGACACCAACAGGAAAAAACTCTTGCCCCTGAAAAACCCTAAATTCCCTTCTCTTCTCCGATCGACCAAATCTTCTCCCATCTTAAGTCCAATCGGAGCTACTTTTCTCACCGGCTATCCTCTACAATCAGTTCTTCACCCAGACTCGTCCAATCGGAGTTCAATCGGAGCTCCTGCGACCTCAGGCGAAAAAATTCGATCGCTCCCAAAAAAACCCTAATTTCCCTTCTCTGTTCGGATCGGGCTAAATCATCTCCCCCTTTGAGTCCAATAGGAGCTCGGAATCTCACCGGCTACTCTCTACCCCCAATTCTTTGCCTAGAGTCGCCCGATCGGAGTCCAATCGGAGCTCGGAGACTCTGACTTCGCTGCTTTCTCTCCTTGGTAATATCTTTACCTGAGTTTATTTTGTTTTTACTTTTTAGTATTTTCTTTAGTATTTTCTTTAGTTGAGTTCAATTTTTCTTTTGAACGGATTAAATTCTTTAGCTGAGTTAAATTTTATTTTTTTTTTCGAAATTTTGTAGCTGCTGTTAATAATAATTTGGAATAAACTAGTAATTTGCAGTTGGATTTTTTTTCCTTTAGTTGGATTTTTTCAGGTTACAGTTAATCAGTAAACCAGTAAACAGTTAATGACAGTTTTATTCTTTTTCCTTTGGAGTTGGATTTTTCCTTTAAACTAGTAAACTTAGTAATCACTAATCAGTTAATCAATTTAATTTGTTCATAAACATAGAATAATTTGGAGTTAGAAAAAGAGGTGAATTTTCTGCATCTTGGATTACAGGTAGTGGACAGTATTATGTAGAGCTAGTTTATATTCATTTTATATGCTGACGGTTATTATTTATAATTTTTTAGAGTTTTATAGTATTAATATATCTATTTTTTTTATAATTATTATATAAATATATATTAAAATATTAATATTCCGCATAATTCTGCGTAATCCGCATAATCGGCGCGTAATCCGATTATGCGTTATGCGGTCCTGGACCGCACGCATACTGAAAACGCATTCTTGAACATTGGCCGATACTGATACGAGTTGGGATAATCTTTAAGTTCATATCTTTTTGGTAGTCAAGGGATACTTTAAACTTCGATACCAACAAGCTTACTGTCTAAGATAAAAACTCTATCTTTTTTTCACTTAATATTGCATTTTAGTGTGCGCTTTTGGACAAGTTCATCATCAAATTATTATGGAATCTTCTGAAAGTTACAATTTTTAATAGACAGGAGGAAGATTCAAAGAGAATAGGAAAGAATCATACCAGGAATCTCGGCAATCCGAGGCTCCGTGTAGTGCCCATTGCAAACAAGCACCCCATCATAAACCTCCTCCTCATCCTCGCCGCCGCCGGTAACCTCACCGCCATCCCCATCACCGATTCTCCTCGATCGCACCGCCCACTTGCCATCCTCCTCCATCCAAACCCTAACCACCTCCGTCCTCAGCCTCACCACATCCCAGATCCCAAAATCCCTTGCAAAATCCTCCAGATAGCGCAGCACCTCCTGATGACGTGGGAACCGGCGGCCGTCCCCGCCGCCGCCGCCGCCGGCGGCAACGAAGGGGTAATCAAGGAATCCCATGCACTCTCTGGGGAGATTGGTGCGGAGGGAGTCGTAGAGGCTCGAGTGGACCACCTTGCGGGTCGGGTCGAGGCCTATCGGGTCGGATTCGGTGTCGGCGGTGTAGACCCACGTGCCGCCCACTCCGGCCCCGCGCTCGAAGACGACGACGCAGTGCCCCTCGCGTCGAAGCTCGCGGGCGGCGACGAGGCCGGCGGCGCCTGCACCGATGACGGCCACGTGGCAGCGGAGGAGGGAGGCGGCGGCAGAGGGTGCCATCGTCGGGAGGCGAGAGGACGAGGGCGGCGGCGGAGAGATGGACAGAGAGAAGGAGACCATCCAGCTTAAATACAACACCAGAAGAAACAATAACTAAATAAATACTCGGGAAATTCTTCATGCGCACAACATTTTACTTTGTGAGCACCACATCCTATAGAAAAGTGGACAAAAGGGGTATTTACAGATTTGTCCTTAACTCTTTATAAATTATAATTTAGTCCTCCAATCTTTATACCTAGGGTTTAGCCTCCAAATCTCCTGAGTTACTACAATTTAGTCTTCTCTCTAATTTTCGTTAGTCCAGTTTATTTTTTGATCTGATTTTTTCATTTTAGCCCTCCTTAATTCTTTCTACCATCTTCCTCCTCTCTTCTTCTTTTCTTTCCTCTTCCTCCTCTCTTCTGCTTTTTTTCCTTCTTCCTACTCTCTTCTTTTTTCTCTCTCTCTCCTCTCTTCTCCTTTACTTTATTGGATTCATTGATTTCCCCCTTCTTCTTCTTTTCTATTTCTCTATTCTTTTCCATTTTTCTACATAGAGATATTTAAGTCATTTCATTATTTTAAAAAAAAAGTAAAAATTAAATTATATAGTTCATTTGGACGGAAAAACTAACGGAGGAACTAAATTGTAGTAATTTAGAGAATTTGGGAGACTAAATTCTAAATATGAAGATTTGGAGACTAAATCATAATTTATAAAGAAGTAAGGGATAAACCTGTAAATACTCCAAGACAAAAATAAAAAGAAGAAGAAAAAAACAAAACAACAACAACAACCAAGCCTTTCCAAATAGGATTGGCTATATGAATAATGAACCAGAAGATAACCACACTCTTTTTCCAGTTATGCTCTTTTAACTATTTCTATATTCAAAAACTTACCTTTCACTCTTCTGACCAGTCCTATGTTCATGAACTTTCCTAGTCTTTGATTATACTTTCTAGCCACCATGGAGGACTTTCCTAGTCTTGATTATACTTTCTAGCCACCATGGAGGATAGCAGGTTTGATGCAAATGGCTATCCGAGGAGATGAGTGGAGTCCAATCCATCTCTCTCTCAGACTCAAAATAGTCTGAATCCTATTTTCCATCAGTTTTTGGCTCAAAAATTATGCCTGGCCTCTCAGTTCAATCCCCCTCTCCTCTTCATGAATACTTCTGCCCACGTTCGCTTTTAAGCTATGCTAAAAAATAATTCTCAAACTCCACATTTTATACCCTTGTATCGTTTGGTAAGGTTAATTACGATATCTAGAGGTTTGCCTCACTAGTTGTTCAAAACTCACTAAAATAAGACTATATACTACCAAATATTTTTAGAGCAAGACAACAAAATGCCATCTATTTTATTTTATATCGTTGACGAGGTTGTGTTACCATGAAGAAATATTTCCAAGCTCCAATTCACATATCATGATTCAATATGTAGTTACCAACATGTATAGTAATAAACTGCACAGAAATGACCGATAGAGGTTTTCTCTTGTACTAATTGGACTATATGAATTTCTCGACAAAAAAGAGGCTGTTACTAAAAGCAATTATGATAGACCTGCTGCCGACATTTACCTATTTGCGTTTCATAATCCAAAATTTGCAAAATCACCATTCATGGAGAATGAAGCATCGAACTGAAAGTACTTGCATCCCACCCTCACGCTTCTTGATAATGACAGTCAGAAACAAATGATGCTAACTAACAATGGAAATCATATCAATCCAATTCTCAAATCATAGGCATATATATTATTTGCTTTTTTTTAGTTAATTACAAAACAGACACCGTAGGAATAAGCAGCATAAAACAAGTAAAAGCGAATCAATTGGCAACACACAGAGGCCAGCTCTAAGTGAGCTTCTCAAGTCAGGTCATCCTCTTCGTCTTCCTTGGCCTTGAGTGTATTCTTTGCTCTGAGCAGAAGTGTCGTTTTCCAAGGATCCTGTATTGATAAATAAGGGAGAAGCAATAAAATCAACAATCAATGGAAAAAAGATAAATATGAAAAGCATGATGACTCGTGTGAACTAGTCTACAAATTTGGCTACAAAAGAAAACATCGTATCTAAAAGTCACACTACATAGGCGTTACCAAAATGTATAGAATGCCAGCTTTTCATAAGAAATTTCACAGTTTGATCTGGAAGTAGCACCAGTTAGCAAGCAATGTAAGGTAAACCTACACAGTTAGCATTTTATTCACAAATGCAATAAATGGTGTGTTCTCTAACTTCTGGAGTTATACTTGAAGTTGAATGAGTAGAAACTTAGGGAGTACAGCAATAAAAATTCGAAACTGAAGCCAGTTCAGAATTCTAGACATCACACGAACATTATGCATGGCCTCCCAATATGCATGGTCACGTAAGGTACAGGGGATACATTTACGAAGAACACAGCAAAGAAGAGACCAAGAAAGGATTAGACTAATTTTAAATACAAACAGGGTACATACAGACAATTCTCTACGAAATGATGCTGAATTTTCAGTGTCTGTCTACATATAGACAATTATCTATGAAATGATGCTGAATTTCCGGCTAGTAAGCAAGCAATGCTAGATCATCTATGAAAACCACAAAGACTGTCAATAGCAACACAAACTGTAAGTCAAATAAATGTTGCTCAACCAATCAGGTGGCTAAAGCAATCTGCAAAGCTCTATAGACTTCAACCAAATCTATGCAAGGAAAGAACAAAGGATTTCCATAGGAAGGCAGTGCTTTCTTAGACCCAGTTGCAAGAAACATAAATTCACACGAAAGGTCACGTCAAGTGCCTCCTAATAGGCAATTGCACAGCTAGACGTAAAAGGGTAAAATCAGAAAATACACCATTACATCCTATAAATTGATGCCATATTCCTGTGAAAGGAACTTTGTCAAAAGAGGTGTGTGCTGTAATTAGTCATGCAATTTAAGCTTGTAGTTGCAACCAAGGAGCAATACTCAAAAAATATCCTAAAATTAGGTTGGCTTGCTGTAAAGGAGCTTATTAGTCATGCAATTTAAGCTTGTAGTTGCAACCAAGGAGCAATACTCAAAAAATATCCTAAAATTAGGTTGGCTTGAGGCAAAGTTAAAATAATAGATAGCTGAAAGTACCACATTCAACTATAAGACAAGATGACGACAGAAACAAATAGACAGGATTTCTGTTTCAAGAGACCCACAGCAGCGATCAATAGGTATTACAATACAATCCTAAAAACTTTAAAATCAAAAGTAGTATGAACAACAAACAAGAGCATGCAGTGAATTGAATGATCAAGGAAACAAGATGCTTACAATTTGAGAGATAACTTTGTAAATCTTAACTTTCATAAGTTGCTGAGCAAACATAGAAATAGAATTGCCCTTGATGCTAAAGTCAGTCCAGAGCCTGTCCAAGCTTCTTTTACATGGTTTACATCAAAGATGTTCTTGTACTTTAATATATTTTTTTATCTTGACTGAATTATGCATTAAAAAATTGCAAAATCTAGACAGGAAAGAGCTTTGTATAGTGCCACTAAGAAGTGAAAATATACAGATAAGGCATTATATAATCAAAGGAGAACATACCAGCCTTGTCATGCTATCAAATTCTTTGATGCAATCAGTGAACTTCCCAACATCTTCCTCATCAATTGCAGCGGCTAAATCCTGCCAAATAAACAATAGTTGGTATAATAAACGGGATATATCACGATAAGAAGGAGACCTTACTCGCATATGCAGCATACATAATAATCAAGGTGCATTATTAAGGCTAGATAAGCAGTGGCAAATCCATATTCAATGATTTACTCCACAATCATAAAGACATAAGCTATAGTGATTTGAAAATATGAATTGTAATAGCAGGAAATGCACGCAATAATCTTACAGCCAAAAGTTTGTATTCACGCGTGCCAGAAAAGGTTGGATCAAGTTCCTGCAGATCCAAGAACCAGTAAATTTTAATACTTCTGAAATTTAGGCATTCAGTCATTAAAATGCAGCAGCACTTTGACCTGATATCGCTCTAATGCATTTGTGATTCCTACAACATCTCCTCTGCATAGTTGACAAATGCCGGCATTAAGAAGAATGCCCTTAACGCTGTACTTAAGAAGACTGTTATTGATCGAGTGGCGAGCTATTGCTTCAAATATTTCAATTGCCTTCGGGTATCTGAAAAAATGTCAACACTAATCAGCACACTCAATATGGTATAAGCAGACGCTAGTGCATGTGATATGTAGGACAGTATCAGGAACAAGAAAACCATACAGCAGCTTGATTTAAGGTTAAACTACAACTATGATACTCAAAACAATTTTTAAAAACTACCTTTTCCTATCTAAAGAAAAAATATGCAAGTTGCCAGAATAGTAACTACAGAATAAAGATCTACGACTAGAATCTGGCGAAGTTTGGAGTTAAAACAGCATAAAAGACTTCAGATTAAACTCCAACCATGATACTCAAAACTACAATAGGAATTTACATATTAAAACTGAATAGAACCTATAAAGTACAGAAAAAGCATGAAAGTTGCCTTTGTGGTAACTAACTATCATCAGAACTGAAACATAATCCTACAATGAGACTGTCATGGACATCCACCAATCAGGTATCTTCTGCAATTTGAGCAATTCAACTGGTCAAAAAAGAATGAAAAAATTACTCTGATGATTTCACACAAAAGCTTAAACCAACATGACCTGAGTCCTAATTGGCTTTTGTTCAGTAAGACTAAGATAAGAGGTTGCATCCCTCACAACAGCCCAACCAACTTGCTGGAGTTGCACATGTACCTCAGATCTTGACATATGAGGAATCAATATAGATTTTCAGAATAGTACAAAACAATTGAGTAAGACCATTAAGAATCAGTGTTCTGAAACACTCCAAGGGACCACACAGGATTTTTTGCAATCACAATAGGGTAACTAAATCAATCCATTTTCCTATGAAAGCTTAGAAATGAGTTCACCAATCTGTATTTTGTTTCTACTGAAATATCTATCACAAAAAGGTAGCTGAGTATGAACTAGGGAAGCAAGCAAAGAAGATACAAAGACATGCAGATGTGTTGATTTTGATATGCATTCTTCAACACTGAATACAAATATGAATATAGATGTTTTCTTTCATATAAAAAGTTAATAATCATCAGACACAAAATCAGAGATACACCAAAAAAGTTGTCGAAATGCATATATAATCGAAAGAAGTACAGAACCGAAAAAGGTTTTTCAGCCATAGATAAGAGAGGGGGATTTAGGGGAAAAAAGTTTCTGTAGGAACAGCAAACAATCTGTAAAAGAGTTTGGTGGTATGTATGCATTTAAAGATGCAAAGTATTAAGACCTTTCATTTTCTAACTTTGGCATATCCAAAGCATAGGATGTGGATGGTTGCTGGCACCAAAGTTTGCCCCTTAGCGTATGTTAGTGTTTGAAACAGCAAGACTTTAATCTGATTAACATTTTAATCACATAACCAAACTAAATCTGAATTTAATGCAAATGGTGTACCTACATATTTGTAGAGTACAATAATTTAGGATCCTTATTCAACAGTATATTGATCCATATCCGAATGCAGAATGGTAGACTCATCCACTTGCACGCTATTGCATAAAACATTAGTATACAGGGTTTCTGATATTTATGTCTATGAATCTCAATTAATGCAATTCAAAACTAGGTCATATACTTCGATTATTTGATTCTAGAGATTGAACTTGTCAGACTATACTCTCAATGCTTGTACAGAATTTACTGACCAAAAAATAACCAACAAAAAGAGGTAACTGGAAACGGTTCACATAATAATAGGGTCCGAACCATGTTATGATACTCTGCTTGATCTTCATGATTAAAGATGTAATCAAGATAAAACCTGATTACAATATCTGATATGGTCATGACATCTGATATGATAAGTGATAAGAACACAAATTAATTATTCATATATCTGTATTTGTCATAAGGAAGTGTACCTTACTGTATTAAAATTATTTATCACCAAATTAGGAAGTGTACCTCGTAAGCGGCTAAGCGCTGGAATTTCAGCAATCAACAATGGGCTTGCATTAGAGAGGAAATGACACTTCAAATATACTTTTCAAAATTTAAATAAGAAAATGATGAGGGAGATATAAAGAGAGTTAAATAATTTTACCACAAAATTGCATAAAACTAACTTAATCAGGATATGTATCTTACTGTTCCAGCTGAGCAGCAAATTGTGCAACTTTCTGCTTGCACTGATTAGCAGAAGTTGTCACCTCTTCACTAAGAAAAAGATCCGCAGCTCGCTCAAAGTAGTCAATTGCTTTCTCAATGTCTTGTTCTTGTTCATATAATTCACCAATTTCCTACGAACAAAAATTCTTAGTATACATAACACATATCTGCCTATTCAAAACATCATATGCAAGTTACAAAATCCCATATGAGACCATATAATTAGATGAATCAAACAAGTAAGAAAGCTACCATAAGAAAGTTATATACTAAGAATAGTTACAGTACCGCCGGAAGAGAAATGTAAATGTAACATAATCCACAACTCAAATGAATGAAGGGAATCCAAATGCATACTGACACAACTACACAATTTCTCAATCTATGTTCAGGTTCATTAAGTATCAAGATCAATTACCTTGCAATATCTCGCTGCCATATTTAATCTGCCGATCTCCAAATAAAGATTCACAGCCTGGTTCAAGGAATTAGCAGCCTCTGCAGAAAAATACATATGATATATGACATCAATTGAATGATCAAATACTTGATTTATATTGCCAGTACAAACATATAAAGCACGGATACTTCTGTCGTGAAGTCGTATATCTGTCGGTCACTCGTGTCCCAGGTATCTTTTAGGATTAATCTCGTGTAGGTGTGTCATGTCTATGTTGACATTGCTGTGTTTGTGCATCATAGTTTCATACATTTATATCAAAACCCTTCAATGTGAGCTCACAATCAAATGCAGGACATCCAAGTTCATATAAATAAGCTCCAAAGGTTATTGGACTATAAGTGTTATGCGGCTTGGTTATCCAATCATCTAACTCTATTTTATCAAATGCAGGACATAAAACAATTTACAATGAGATCCAACGTCAAAAGACGATATTTCTCAGTTAATATATCCAGAATTAGATTTTATTATGAAACCACTGTAAATAGTGCATATCCCTTAAAAGAGCATATCCCTTAAAAGACCAGGGGGAAAAAATCATAATAGCAGCACAAAGTCTTGCTGACAATTACGCTCAAAAAAGAAATTTTGCTGACAAGTGATGATTAAAGCTTCCATAAATATCTGTATCCAAAAACCAGAAACATGCACATCAAGCATATTGCATAGCTTTCAAGAGATAACCACTATCAACTTCCAAATTAAGACGTAAACAAATGCCCAAAAACCAGGAGTTCAACCTAAGAGGCCTTACAAGTATGAGATAAGAAAGACAATCAGTCAAAATTATAACTACTGGATATGAAATAACAATTTTGTGCCACAAGGCTTTATGCATGAAATGGTTATTTACTCTTTACAAAAGTTTGAATACCTTGGGTGGAAAATTTCTTGTAACAGTTAGCTGCATCTACGTAAGCTGTGGCAGCTTCATGTTTGCTATCCAACTGCAGTCATTAATTAATGAATCCAGCATTATAGAGTTCTAAACAATTAAGCATATAACAACATTATTAAAGTATAGGGAATCAAGAATAAACCTTCAAGTGACAGCTGGCTAGTTTGTTGTATACTCCTGCAGCTCTCTCCCCTAAAAACACAAATATATTCAAAGAAATCCATCAGAATCTCTACTTCAAAAATAGCACAATATATTAAAAGTTAAAACGATGACGCTAAGGTGATCAGCTCAGTTCGGTTAATCGCAAATTTTGCCTATCCAAAACCAAACAGAAATTGAAGCAAAACCGAGCCGAACCAACTCGGTTCATTTTGTTTGATTGGGCCCTAAATGGGCTGGCCCAGTTGTTGCTTTTGTTAGAAAATAAGAAAAAGAAAAATTAAGCAAATCACAAATATGGATGGAGGAAAACCAGCTCTAATCAACTGGTAAATCCGAATAAACTCACAATACAAAAACTAATCAAATGACAAATCCAAATCAATTTCACAACTTGCATACTTCTATCATTAGTGAATCATCACACCAAAACCAAAAATTTCACAGTATGTCCTCATAAGACAATTGAAATTTGCTATTACACAACATATTGTAGCTTCTCAATCTCAAAGATCACATAATCTTTGATCACAAAAATCTCAGATAAATCAAACAAAGCCATCAAGAAAAACTATCAGGTCCAACTGCTTGCTTAATCAATTATGCAGTCAAGACAACTAAGAAGGCAGAGAGCTGGGGAGGGTGAGAAAGGATCAAGAGACAGGTTTTGATTCAGGATTGAGGTGATTAGGGTTTTTTATGTTAGATGTGGCTAGGGTTAGTGATAATAAATAGGGTATATATATTATTGTTGTTAATCTTTAATGGGTTCGGACACACATAAAGATTTATATTTATATTTTATTCTCTTAGAGTCCACTTGTTAGACGATTAGAAGGTAATTAAAAAGTTTTTGTAGATAGAGTAGAATAAAAAGCAGATTGGAGGGACCATAATGATCTTAACGTAGCATGGAACAAAATGACTAGCTGCATTAAGAGGGTAGCTAAAAATATATTTGGTGAGTCGAGAGGCGGTGTTCCACCATGTAAGGATACATCATGGTGGAATGAAGAGGTAAAAAATACTATTAAAATCAGGCGGGACCTTTATAGAGATTTGAAGAATAATAATAATGATAGAACAAACTTTGAGAGGTATAAACTAGCCAAAAAAGAGGCTAAGAAAGTTGTTCGGAATGCAAAAACTAAATTATATAAACAAGTGTATGAGAAGTTGGATAATAAAGAGGCAGAAAAAGATATATATATATATATATATATATATATAATTGCTCGAATAAGAAAAAGAAAGTCTAGAGACTTATGTACTGTAAAGTGTATTGAAAATGAAGATCAGAATGCTCTAGTTCGAGATGAAAATATTAAAAAAATGGAAAGATTATTTTAATAGATTATATAATGGTAGTTTTACTCAAGATTTGAGAGATCTTACTATTTAGTGTGAAGATATGAATCGTAGTTTTATACAAAGAATTAAAGAATCTGAAGTAAAAGAGTTTTTAAAAAGGATGAAATCAAGAAAAACTGTTGGTCCAAATAAAACTCCTATAGAGGTATGGAGATATTTAGGAGAGATTAGTGTAAGGTGACTGACGAATCTTTTTAACAAGATTTGGTAAAATAAGAAAATATCAAATGAATGGAGAAAAAATACCCTAATATCTCTATATAAGAATAAGAGTGATATTCAGATTTGTTCTAACTATCGTAAAATAAAACTCATATATCATACTATGAAACTTTGTGAAATGGTAATTGAATATAAATTGAGGCAAACTGTTACAATACCGGAGAACCAAATTGGATTTATACCGGGGCGATCGACGACAGAAACTATTCATTTATTTTGTCAACTTCTAAAGCGATTCCGAGAGAGAAATAAAGATTTGCATATGGTATTTATTGACTTGGAAAAAACCTATAATAAGGTACCACGAGAAACACTTTGGTAAGCATTAATAAAAAAAAGAGTCCCCATTAAGTATATTAACATAATTAAGGACATGTATGATAGAGTAGTGGCCAATATCAGAATATGTAGTGATCTAACAAGTAATTTTTCTATCACAATTGGATTACATCAATGATCTGCATTAAGCCCATTCTTATTTGCTATAATAATAGATAAACTTACTATAACTATTCAAAATAAGATACCTTGGTGTATGCTATTTGCTGATGATATTATCTTAGTTAATGAGACGAGAGCAGTGGTGAATGTCAAGTTAGAGCTATGGAGGCACACATTAGAATCTAGAAGTTTTAAATTGAGTAGGTTTAAAACATATTATATAGAGTGTAAATTTAGTAAACGACGGACAGTAAACTATAATGTTGTAATATTGAACGAGCAAGAGATACAAATATGCAGTCAGTTTAGCTATTTGGGTTCTATTATTCAGAATGATGGAGAGATTGATAATGATGTTAACCATAAAATACAAACTGGCTAGTTGAAATGGAGAAATGCAACAGAAGTTTTATGCGATAGTAATATTCCGTTAAGACTGAAGGAAAAATTTATAGGACTACTATTAGACCAGTTTTATTATATGGCACGGAATGTTGGGCTTTAAAAAAACACCATTCACAGAAGATAAGTGTAACAGAGATGCGCATGCTCCGCTAGATATGCAGCAACACTAGGAGAAATAAAGTGAGAAATGAAGATATTCGTGCTAAAAGAGGTGTAACTCCTATCGATGAGAAGATGCAAGAAAATCGCTTACAATGGTTTGGTCATGTTCAACGTAGGCCTAAAAATGCACTAGTTCGACGAGGGAAATTTATCAATATAGGACAAGTTAAAAGAATGAACAGAAGACCCAAGAAAACACGGATGAAAGTGATACGAAAAGATATAGATTCTAGAGGTCTAAATGAAGAGATATTACTTGATAGAAATTAATGGAGAAGGACTATCAACGTAATCGATCCAGCCTGATTCTTTTTTGGTTCATATAATCTACCCCCAAGTACTTGGGATAAAAGGCTTAGTTGTTGCTGTTGTTATAGAGTCCACTTGTTATCGGAAAAACTACTCAGTTCAGAATTTTTCATTTGAAGTAAAGAACATGAATAGTTGGCTCTTCTCATCCTACCAATACAATTAGCATCTACAGTAATCAAAGCTTACAATTTTTAATTATTCCAATCTAGTATGGATTCAATTAATTCAGTCATAACTACACAAGGTCAAAGACTCAAATCGAGCTTTGTCGCAATTAGGCTAGTCCGCCATCCATTATGTCACATTCATTGCACCATCCAAAATCAAGACCCTAAACTTAGTACATCAATTATATTTCAAGAAATTCCATTTTTTTCATTTCAAAATTAAACTCGTCTAGCTAGTAGCTAACTCGGCTTACAAATATAGGCCTAATCACAAAGACACAAGCATGGGTTCCCAAAAACCTATGAATGCTCCCTACCTCAGACCCCTTGATAAATGTATGAATAAAACCATGACAGATGTATTATTGTCTACATTGTAATCCTATATCCACCTTTGCATTTATTCAACAAATACCTGCTTATCATCAAATCCAATTTCATTCACCTCGCATCCTCCAAAACAAATGAATTTCCTATTGAAAGCCCTGCTCATCTACTTCATCACAGTCCTCTTGTCACTTATCTCATCCTCAACAAAAGGTACCAATGCCTCCACAAATATTTCTGCCAAAATTATGTCACCTCAACACAGTATCAAACACTTAAAATCCATAAGATTGGGAAGGAGAAATTTTCTTTACTAAATCTATTTGAAGACATAATTAGCCCTTCCATCATTTAGCTAGGCCCGGCAGTGTGTGACTAACATCTCTTCTTTATTTATTTTCCCCTTTCTTAATTAGAAATGGTTGAACTTGTGAGACAACCACAAAGATTCTCCAAGTTAGCTCGAAACCAACAAGTGGGTAAGCAAAAAAAGTCCAAACTTTCAGGGATCTCTGCTTTAGGTCATATTTTCTCAACTAGCGCTGGCCTACAGGAAATTTGAAATGTCATGCAGTTTCATGCGTCACAAAGACATGGGATTTGGAACATCATGCATGCAATTCAAGTCATATTGGTTACAATCATGATTCTACTCAACCACTTACTAGCTACTTTGACTAAACCAACTCCGGCCATAATGAGAGCTCTCATCAAAGCTCTAATTTGGCATAATCAGTATTCACGCAATATAAAATAAATTACCGATTAATCAGAATCCAAAATCTGTTACCAAAAATTTCTGTAGTAACTATCAAATATCAACAGAGTTAGAATCAATTCTATCAGCACATAATTTCAGCGAGGGAACAGGCACAAAAATTCAATCTAAACCTACAAAATGGATAAAAGCAACAATTTTTTTTTTATAATAAAACAAGTTATGGAATCCATTCTTCAACATCCGATTCATATGATATCGTAATTGAGTTGATCATCATCTTGAAACCCTAGAGAAATGCCCAAAACTCTATGAGAAGAGACGATGATTTGAAACTCACAATTCTTGGCTAGCTTGAAGCAATTAGCGGCCTTATCATACAAATCGGCGGCCTCGTCGGCCTTGGATCCGAAGAAGGACCATCCGCTCAGCTTCTTCTCCGCCTTCTTCTCGAAATCGTCGCCTCTCGCCATCTGATCCGCCATCGATGACGATGGTGATCGCGATCTCGACCGAAATGAATCCGGGATCGGATCGCCCTCAGCTTTCACGAGTATGATTGGACTAGGGTTTTGAATTGGGGACCCTATGAGATTCGGTTCGAGGAGAAAGAGAGAGGAGATGCCTTTGTTTTTGGAGAAATTCTAAATGCGGACGACAAATTACTTAGTGGGCACCGTTCTTCCCCTATGTTGTAAATCACTTTACTATAAATGTGGTGCGCATTTAGAACTTCCCTAGTTTTTGTTATGAGAGAGCTAAGGGCACCCACTTTTTTTTCCAAATAACCCACCAAAAAACTCCCACCTTAACAACTTAGTTTTTTTTTTTTTTTTTAATTTTTTTGGTGCTTAGAGTGCTACAAGTGGAAACCTGCACAAATGTTTGGAAAAACTTGGATAAGGAATGCAAATGTATAAGGAACATTAGCACGCGGCCGAGATACAGATGTAGAGGCAAAGATTTCTAGAAAGACATAATTAGACTTTTTTTTAAAAAAATAATGATAAATAACAAAACTATATAAATGGCATCAACTAATTATGTCACATTCTATTTTTCTTATGATACTAGAAATGATTTTACATCGAAATCGCAAGAAATTAAAAGGACATTGTATCCTATCAAATTTGTATTTTTTTTTTAAATATATGTGACTGTAAATTATATTTTGAATGTGGCTATAAAAAAAGGAGTACTACTACTATTATATTTTCTCTTTTCTCGGTTCAGTTTTTTAGTAAGCTTTACAGTAAACTCAATCATTTAAACAAAACAAACCAAAAAAATAAAGATCAAATAAAATTTTGAAAAGAAAGAGAGAGAAAAATTGGATCCTACTTTGAGTTGCTTGGTTATCTTATTTAGTTCCATAATATAATTCTGGTGTTGAAAAATAGAGACAATATAAATTCTAAAATTGAAATGAAAACTATAAACAAAACCGATAAGGGAAAAGAAAAAGAAACAGATAAATAAATTCTAAATATTAATTATAAATTTTTACTTAGTGTAGCATATGGATTTGGAGTTTATAGTCGTCTTTCACTTGTTAGAGTGCAAATTAAAATTTAATGGGTGTTTTTTAATATTAGTGGATAATTCATCTCCTTGCAACTGTTTTTGACGGAGAACCAACAAAGTAAAAAATGTAATTGCCTTATAGAAAATTAAAATTCTCACAATTTATCCTATAAATCACCAAAAAAAATTGTTTCATAAATTCCTTTTATGGTTTATCTTAATTTTAAGCACCACTTAAGAAAACGATTTTGATTAGCATGATTGGAGATAGAAGAGAAGAAAAATAGAAGATTGAAAAGATATATATTGAATTTATTGGATATTGTATTAAATATTTAAATTAAAAGATAATCTAAGTAGGAAAATATCATGAAGCAATTTGCATAGTTTGAAGTATGAAGTATAATTTTAATTTTATGTTTTTTTTTTATGTTGAGAAATTGAATAATAGTAATAGCATGTAGTTAGAAAAATTTAGAGGTTAACTATATGTAATAAATTATCTCACTTTTTTATTTTATATTTTTTAATTTTCCCCCATTGGGGCAGTTTTTGGGAATAAGGAGTTTTTTCCACTGATTATTTCTCTGCAATTGAAGATCCTAGAAAATATATTTGGTATTTTATAAATTATCTAATTGTAATATACATAAAAGTTAATAAATTTTAGAGTTATTTTAATTTTAAGAAAAAAGGCAAAGAGTCATGTTTTGATAAAGATAATGCGGGGGGCCAACCCACAATAAAAGATTATTTTAAAAAGTTTTTAAAAGTTATTATGTTAATTGTATTTTAATAATTAATTAGATTATGGAGCATTAAAAATGAATATTGAAATTTATTAAAATCTAAGCCATTGCAATAGCTCATGCGTAGAAAATTGAATAAAGCTATATTGGCTATGTAATTTAAATGTAATTAAAATATTATTTGAAATCTAAACCATTGTAACCGCTCATACCTAGAAAATTGAATAAATTTATGTTGACTATCAGATTTAAATGTAATTAGAAATTTATTTGAATTTAAGATTGTCAAACCCAAATGCTGAACAGTTTTATAATCACTATAAAGTGAATTTCTTAATTGGTTTTCTCATCCGTTTTCTGATTAAAAATGTTGAGGATACATTTAGAATAATATTCAATTTTTGAAGAAGACATATAAATATACTATATAAATGTACTGATGTAAACTTTATAAATAATTTTGGAAGAGTGTATAGTCCTTTTATAAATTGAAAGATATTCAATCAAAAAATATTTCATATATTTAAAGAAAAATAAGAAAATATATTATTTCCTTGATTGTATATAAATCAGAATTATATTTTTCAAATCATATTTCAAAGATATTATATTACTAAAACAAAAATAACAAAAAAAATATTTTGCTCTTGTCGTTCATTGTATTGGCTCTTATTATTTTAAGATTTTATAAGTGTCGAATTACTAAGATGCTTTGCCTTGTTAAACAAAACTATCAAAAATTGTTATTGCTTTATTGTTGTTTTTTTTACTCATGCTCCTATGCACATTGATCATTCATATTTTATGTTATTTTGAAAGAAATTTAACCTCCAAATACAAAAGGAAAAAAATATAAAAAGTCATATATATATATATATATATATATATATATATATATATATATATATATATATATATATATATATATATATATATATATATATATATATATATGAAACGGAAGAAGTTCCTTCACTAGTGCTGACATGACCCAATAAAATAATACACGTTGCGCTAATCAATGTAACAAATCTAAATCAAATATTTTCTCTCCCTCATAACTAGCTTGAGTGGCGTCACGTGTCACTATTTTATTGGGTCACCTCAGTGCTAGTGAAGGAACTCTCTTTACTGTCGGTGAATTTCCGTTTCATATATATATATATATATATATATATATATATATACACACACACATATATTATCGTTAATCTAATGGAAGATCACTGTAGGGCTCACTAAGGGAGAGGATGAGGGTTTTTTTTTTCCAAAAACGTTTATGACGAACTTGTAATTATTTGGTATCTAAGTAGCAGGCTCACTGAGAAAAAGCTAGGGCGCATCTAGAAATTCCCATCCAAAAATTGTTCCCCCATTTATTAAATGAATAAATAAATAAAATAAAAAAAGTAAATTAAAATAATTTATAAATAAGCTCATTTTTGGGAATTTCTAGATGGGCACAGCTTTTTTCCTAGTAAGTCCCCTTAAAACCTTCCCTTTATTTACCATTTTACCATAAAAAATTTTGGTCAAAACTGTCCCTCCTTCACCCTCTCCTTCATCTTCCCAGCACCAACTCTTTTTCCCGCACGAAAGGTAGAGAAGATGCAGGGAAAAATTTCATTTTAGAATCCAAACCTCATTCCTCTTTAATATTAACTCATTTTAGTAAATAATCATGGGAGTTAGAGTCTATATTTAGCTTAAATCGGTTCTTTCATTATGAAACCCTAAAAAGTGAAAAAAAAAAATCTTTTGTGGGTCTACGAGAAAGAAAATGGAGATGCGCAACTTGGCAATGGTTTCATTCGACGATAAAAAATCTTTGGAGGTATCCATCATTCTCTTTTAATTTCTATAATTTTTAATTTTTAAAAAAATAATTTAATTAGCATAGAGATGAGTTAGGAAGAACGGTTTTGATTTCGCAATCGTCCATTTTCTCATTCTATTTTGTGTATTTTGGTTAATAGGATAAAGCTTCAACATATCGTAGCCGAGATCAGAGTGAGTTAGCTGTTGATTATAGTTCAACATTCACAACAAGTGAGGTATGATGATATAGAAGATTTTTTATATTTAATGTATTATGTTTGGTGGAGATGTCTAATTGAAATACCGTGATTGTAGACTTTTGCAGATCGAGAAGAGCTTGCAAATTAGGTTTGTGATATAGGAAAGACGTTAGGATTGGTCATAATTATTTCAAATTCTGATAGTGGAGGCCATTATAAAAATAAAAAAAAATCTGATTTGGCTGTGAAAGAGATGGATGTCTAAGATTCAAAAAATTAAAGGATACAGGGGTAGCAAGAAATGTGATGCCCCTTTAAGCTAAAGGGTCAAAAAATATATATTGAGGGGTCCGAGTGGAAACTTATGGTTATCTACAGTACGCATAATCATTTTACAGCATAATATCTTGAAGAACACACGTATGCAGGAAAACTATCCCAAAGCGAGACTTCTGTTGTAATGGAGTTGTTGAAATATCATGTACGACCAAAAGATATCATGATATTTTTAAAGATTAAGGATTCAAAGAATGTGTCAACAATGAAGATAATATATAATGCACGACACAAGTTTCAGGTTAATGAACATGGGGAACACAAATGCAACACTTACTATTTAAAATTTCAGAGTGCAAGTACATTGAGAGGCATCATAGAAATGACCAAACCGAAACAGTAACTGACCTCTTTTGGGCTCATCCGATTGGTGTGGAGCTTCTACGTGCATTTACAAGAGTTATCATTCTAGATTGTACCTATAAAACAAACATGTACAAATACTCGTTACTTGAGATAGTTGGCGTAACATTGACTAATATGTCATTCTGTGTTTCTTTTGCGTTTCTTGAAAGAGAGCGGGTAACTAACTATGCATGGGCACTTGATAAGTTGCGTGGACTATTTGTCAATAAGATTTATCCAAGTGTAATAGTAACGGATAGAGATCTAGCGCTAGTTAATGCTGTTCAATCCATATTTCCAATAAGTAGGCATTTACTATGTAGATGGCATATCAATCGTAATGTCTTGGCTTATTGCAAAAAAAATTTGGATTAGAAGACTGAATGGGAGAATTTTTTCTCAATGTAAAAGTTGATTATGTTATCTGATACTATTGAGGAGTATGATTCAAATCGGATTTTACTCATGAATGAATTCCGAGTATACCCAGATGCAGTCGATTATGCAACAAAGACGTGGTTGGATCCATATAAAGATAAATTTGTTGCTTACTGGACAAACATGTGTCTCCACAGGGATAATGTAACAACTAATCGAGCGGATAGTGCCCATGCCAAATTGAAGCAGCAACTACGAAACAGTCAAGGCAACTTCGAAAACCGCTGGAGTAACATTCACTCTTTATTTGAATTGCAACATACTGAGATTAAGGCATCTTTCGAAAAAAACCTTACAATATTTAATCAAAATTTTATGTTGCCATATTTTAGAGAACTCCGGGGCGTGATATCTATACATGCATTAAATTTGATTTTGAATCACTTACGAAGAGTTGCAAGTATCGGAGTGGATCCAATTGAATGTTGTTGCATAATTTGGCAAACGCATAACTTGTCGTGCGCCCATGAAATTTCAATGTATCAAAGAGATAATCAAGCAATTCCATTGGATTGCATTGACCAACATTGGCGAAAACTTAACATGCTCCCAGTTAAAGCATCAGCTATTGAATGTTTAAACTACCAAAAAGATGTGGAGGTTTTTATTTTTAACTTGTTTAAATGTCATAACGAGGAACGAGCTCGAAAGTTGAAGAAGTTGAATGAAATATCAAATCCAGCAAATTCTTCACTTACGATGATTGGAGTTTCAAACAATAGCTTACGATGTTTGTTCATGTCAACATAGAAATGAAGTTGTAGTCATGGAACATATTATGGAAATGAAGTTGTAGTTTTGGATCTCACTATTTAACTAAATCTTTGAAGTTATGTATGAATTGTTGATATGTAGAATTTATGTTGCCGTTGTTCTTTGTCTTCAACTCTATTTACTCTATTTCATGAATGAATTGTTTCGGATATCAATATTGTATGTTTTGATACCAAATAGGGGGTATGAAATACGGACAACTAATTATGTTTGTTTGGATATATTATTTATCTTCTATGCTACATAAAACTATTGTATTCCAGGTTGCACGTACCGTAACAGAGTAGATTGGGCATGTGTTTATGATCTGGGTTTATAGAACATGATCATTTTGAGGTGATTCGGAACTGTAAACTTGTATCAAGGAGCCAGGGCTCCCTGTCCGGGCTAGCCAGCCCGGATCAACTGGGAGGATCCAGGACTGATAGCCCGGATCAACCCAGTTGATCCGGGCTGGCTAGCTCGGATCAACCCAGTTGATCCGGACTAGCTAGCTCGGACAGGGAGCCATAAATCCTATCCCCCGGATCGGGGCCAGCCAGCCTGGATCGGGACCAGCCATCGAGGCCTGTTAGCCCAGATTGATTGGCCTAATCCGGATCCCGGGACCAGAGTTTCTGGCTCCCTGTCCGGGCTAGCTAGCCCGGATCAATTGGGTTGATCCGGGCTATCAGTCCCGAATACACCCAGTTGATCCGGGCTGGCTAGCCCGAACAGGGAGCCAGAGCCCTGCCTCCTTGATTCAGGTTTACAGTACTGAATCATCTCAAAATGATCCGGTTCTGTAAACCCAGATCGTAGACACAGGCCCAGTCTAATCTGATACGGTACGTACGACCTGGAATACAATAATTTTATATAGCACAGAAGATAAATAATATACCCAAACAGACATAATTACTTGTCTGTATTTCATACCCCCAATTTGGTATCAAAACACATAATATTGATATTCGAAACAATTCATTCATGAAACAGAGTAAATAGAGTTAAAGACAAAGAACAACGACAACATAAATTCTACATATCAACAATTCATTCATAGCTTCAAAAATTTAGTTAAATAGTGATATCCAAAACTACGACTTCATTTCAATAATATGTTCCATGACTACAACTTTATTTCCATATTGACATGAACAAACATCGTAAGCTATTGTTTGAAACTCCAATCATCGTAAGCTATTGTTTGAGACTCCATAAAAAAAACCCAATAAGTTCTAGACTCTTCTTTGATTCCAAGCGGGTTGCTTCCTTATGGGTTGACGTCTTCTTGCAGAGCTAGGACCTTCGGCTGGGGTTTGCGATGCGGGTTGTAATGCTGTGTCAATATCAGCTTGTGTACTCCTGGTCGGAACTGATTTTATTTTGACGATGATATTTTATAGCAAATTCAGATGCTTCTTTCTTGCGGTCTTGCCTTGTACTAAGAAGGGATCAATAATTGCTATAGCTTTATGAATTCTCTACATATATTATGACAAAAGCATTTATAAGTATGATCATACTTGATAAATTACAAGGAATTAAAAACTAGTTCTTACCTCTTCAGTATTTGCCTGCGGGATATCTTGCGCCCCTCTCGATTTGAGGCTTGAGTGGATGGACCAATAAAGCGTCGAGATATCTTATCAACCACGGCATATAATCATGCGTGCACTCTCCCGGGTTACTTGCCTCTACGCCTCGATACTCATGTGCAAGTACATGATCCAACCAACTCAGCCACATTTCCTTAGTATGTCCATGTGTCACTAAATAGGTTTTGCTCGTAAGTCTACGTTTTTCTCGGATATGACTAAATGGTGGAGCTGGAATGTATTGACGACACCTAAACTGCCTTAACACCCGTACAGAGTGATAAGGCTCGACAATGTTCTTCATTTTCAATGTACTCATATAAAAGGATACTTTCTGAAATCGATGGGTATCCCTAAAGGACCGATATGGGTCTCATGTGACCCTGCAATGTCATGATATTTTAAAAACAACGGACAAAAAATGATATTATTATTGGCTGTAAAAAAACACCAAATAAATTTTACTTTTGCCTAACCTCATTTGCCGTCAGCGTGTCAAGTCTTTCCCTAATAGCTCTGACATGGTCCAAAAACACTTTGTTGTCACGTCTGCTCAACCATTGGCATGCCTGTAGCTGGTCAGGTCTGTATCCACCATTTAAAACTGACATTAAAGATGGTAAGTGAGCGAAAATCCATACCTGCAGTAATGTTAAATACCGGATAACTATGCCGTATGGGCTTGGGAGGCAAGACCGAGCTATCTGTACAAATACGCTAGAGCTCCAGCACCCCAGGCATATGTATACACGTTCTCGACATCCTGTAGAAGTGCAACATAGTCAACAGAAACCCTTGTGCCGCTCTTATCCCCGAATAGTGTGCACCCGAGAAAATAAAGTAAGTATACTCGTGCAACACGTAATATTCTCTGATTTGAATCTGCATATGTCACATCGCTAAACCGTTCCCTTAGCCAGTCAAGGCGCACTAAAACTCCACCTTTCGTGTTTAACTCCTCAAAAGCTTCATTATACCCGACACCCAATGAGTCAGTTAGTTGCTCAACTGCAATCTGTTCTGTCTGGAAGGCTAACGAACTTTTCTGTTACCGGCAAACCAAAGAGACAGACTACATCATCAAGGGAGATCGTCATTTCTCCAAAAGACAAGTGAAATGTATTAGTTTCTGGATGCCAACGCTCGACAAATGCAGTTAATTCAACGCTACTACTGTACTGATAAGAACATATTATGAGCAGATACAAAGAGAAATTACGAATGTGCTGCACGAAATAGGTATTTGGCTGTCCAGATTCTAGAGACTGTGTTTATTTTTCTCATGTAATTAATGCACCGCAATGGATCTCGTTCATAAAACGATAACAAAGTAAGATATTTTAGATAAACAACTACCCATTTAAAATTGAAATCAAAGTTATTATGTCTGACCTTATTCTTAGATATAAAGAAAGCAACGTGTGTTCTAAAACTCTTCAAAAAAGATAAATCAATCGGTCCTTCATTTATTGACCGCACTTCCTCTTCTTTCGAGTCCGGCTCATCGATACTCCCACTTTCTTGCGATACACCTTGATGAATGCGTAACGGAAGGGTCTTCATGGCAGCATCAACCTGCGAATTTGGTTCATCATGGATTTCAGGAATGTTAGGATCGATGATTGGACGGATTCCCGTTTTCTTCCTCCTATTCGACGCCATTGGTCGAATCTGGGATGGTTACGCCGGCTCCATCTGTAAATCACCAAAGATTTTATTTACACAATGAAATTTTAAATTATCAACCATCACATATCACCATATGCTAATTATATTTGCTTATCTAAATCCATTAAATATCATAATATAAATACATAATATCTACATTTCAATTTTTTCCTGATTTGAACATCAAATTTTACCAATTAAATCCAAGTACAAAGAACTACCAACTAATATTCACAATATAAATTTTGCATTTTACTATTACAAAATCTAACTATCATTAATTGATAACAACAATAAAATGTAAACTATTTTAACCAATGAAACTTTAATTTCACCATAACAAAATGTAAAGAAATAATTTTTTTTCCCAATTTATTTGCCCCTCAACTAAATCTACCTTCATCAACACTCGTTTCTAAATTTTTCCCTTAATCAAAAATAAAAAATTAACACCAAAATTTATAATTTCATTTTTACCTTCAAATAAAAAAATCACTAACTCCTCTCCTCCTTTCAACCCGCCCTTGTAACGGAGTGTGGGTCATGAGCAGCGAAATCGGCCGGAATGCGAGCGGGCGGAGCGATCGGGATGCAAGGGCGGTGGTCCGACAAAGTCTTGGAAGAGATGGTGGAAAAGAGATTTGGAGATTTATGAAGGAGGAGAGAATGGAAGAGACGGGTTGGGAGATAGAGAAGTTGGTGTGCTCAATTTCTAAAGTGAGGAGTTTGGAAGAGAGAGCTCTGGCTGAAGAACGTGCGAGAGAGAGAGGAGGAGATAGGAGGATAGTATGAGAATATTGGTGTGCTCACTAGTAAAACTATTTCTTTTCAAAAGAGAGAGTGCTCACTGGGAAAAGTGGGCTCACTAGGACAAATGGTGTGCCCGTCTAGAAACTCCCCTCATTTTCCCTCCCAATCTCCAAGCTCTCACCTTTTAAAAGCCCCTTCTTCTTTCTCTCGCTCTCAAGATGCCACCAGCCCGAGAAATTCAAGAATCCCGAGAAATTCAAGAATCCCGAGAAATTCAAGAATCATGGCGAAGGGATCCGGAGGCAAAGGATCATCTGGAAGTAAGATCGACATCAAGATACCACCCCCCCTCCCCTTTATCTTTCCTTCTCAAAACCCTAAGCCTAATTTATCTCATTTGCAGGCCGCGGCAGCGGCGGATTCGGGCGCAAGAAGAAGACCTCGTCAGTCCGCCCCTTCAAGGACTTCCACGCCGACTGGATCGAGACCCTCAGATCCACACTCCTCCCCCTCCTCCGCCAGTCCATGGCCCCCTCCTCCGGCGGTGCTTCCTCCTCCTCCGGAAGCGGCATCGTCGTCTCCCCCCTCGCCGGCGGCGGCCTTATCTCCTCCTCCGACCTCCTCTCCACCCACTCCGCCGCTCTCCACTCCCACTTCCAGGCCTACTACCACGCCCTCGACCTCGCCGCCGGCCATGACCCCTCCCAGCTCCTCGCTTCCCTCGACTGGCGCTCCCCTATCGAGAAACCCTTCCTCTGGCTCGGCGACTTCCACCCTTCCCTCTTCACCAACCTCCTCCGCTCCCTCCCCTCCACGTCCCAAAACGTAATCCCCAAGATCGAGCAGATCGAACGTGGCATCCGCCTCATCGCCCCGTCCATCTTCTCCCGCTTCCGGAAGGCCCAGGCCCAGTATGCCGACCGGGCCGCAGCTGAGTGGGGCGCTGGTAAAGGGAAGGAGGACTTGAATGAGAATCTGATCAAGGAGCAGATGGAGGAGCTGGAGAGCATTTTTGGGGACGCGAATCGGTTGCGAAGGAGCGTTCTTGGGGAGATTGTGGGTGCTGCCGACATGCACCAGGGGGCAGTGTTTCTTGAGGCGCTGGCTGAGTTTGTGGTGGGCTTTTGGGATGAGGATCTGATTCAGGAGTTTGAGCTGTGCAAAGTGCCGATGTCACCTTAAAGAAATGTGGGCATTTGGAGAGTGAGTCTGCCATTATTCATTTGCTGTTGTTATCTAGTTGATAGAGTATCTGATGTGATTTTGCTCGATGCATAAAAAATCTATGAACTCACAGACAACTGGTACTGTAAATAACACATATTTCGTTGGTTATGGAGTAGTGATAGTCTTAAAAAAATTGATTTGTTATGGGTATTTTTCTTGGTTCAACTTAATCATTGCAACATATTTTGTTTTCCATTAGGTTGAGTAGGAACTCACATAAAGTAGTTGGAAGGTTGATATATGTATCATTTCTCAATGGAAGAAAAAAGGACCTCTGGTCTATCTATTAAAAAAAACAACTGGCAATCAGTTCTTCTAACTTGCTTGTATAAGGTGGGTGTTTAATTTTGAGTAATATCATCCCACTGAGGAAAGCAAGCTACAAGGCGGTGTACATCAAGTATAGTTAGGCCCACATAAGCTAAGGACAGTTCCCAGTGCCTGATAAACTTGTTGAGTTCATAAGATAGCTATGTGGAGGTCTTATCTACCATTTGTTGTGTAGAAAATCAGTTGGATTCCATGGAGATGCTTTCGGAGAACAATAAGGACTAGGATGGAAACATAGCATGATATTTATTTTGACAAGGGATCAGAACAGATATCGTGATCCTCAATGGATTCAACTAATAGTTGTGATCCTAAATGCTGGTTGTATATACGAGTCTGATGGGTTGAAACTTTTTCTTGTCCAGCTTTATGGTTAGAAATGACAAGGTTTATTTTGTATATAAGATTGATAAGTGGACTATTCTTACGGCCTTGTTTGTTAGGTATTGTAAGATTTTTGATCTTGTTTACATTTCTTTTTTGTTTTGGAATTACTTTCAATTCATTTCAATCCTTTCTAATTTTCTGATGCATGGGGGTCTTGTGCAATCTGTAACCAGTGAGGTTACGACCTTTCATAATTAGAAAAGAGCTCAGGATTATCAATTATAAATTGTTATATTTATTTCTTTTATATGAATGCTTTGAGCTTATGATTTTCTTATAGTGAGTTTTATACTTGATTTCATTCTGGTCAGATTCACTCAAGACGAGCTTAGTTTATGTAATGCAGCCTCTCCATAATAATTTTTAGGAGTCTGATCTGTATGAGTGAGGAAAAGAGCTGACATTGTGGTGGGTGTTGTGGACCTTGTGGTTGTTAAATACTAAAAGAAGATAAACATTTGAGAGATAGATTAACAATTGGAAGTGAAATACACCTATATTTCAAAACTAACCTTTTTGAATAGTGGATAGCTCCCAAGGAGAGTTTACCTTGGGATATATCTCACTGTACTCAAGATGGAGCTGGATCACCAGCTAAGAATGCCACTTCTGCCACTTACATGTTTGCTAAAGACAGAAAAAAATTGAGTACTCTAGTATCGAGTCACAAACTTTTACAAGATATTAAGGTGGACTACATTGATGGAAGGGCTGATTAAGATCAATTGAAGCCACAATTTCAAACTAAAAAGAATAAGTCAACCAGAAGAAAACCAGTGGAACGTTTTCTGTTGAGGACTCACTCATTTCCATTTGTAAAGAGGAAGAGAAAATAGTATGATGTTGTTAGTTACCTTTGGAAATGTTGAGACCATGAAGGCATTGGTGCAGTCAAAACCTAATGATTAAGTTTGAGAGAGTTGGGACTTAAACAAGAATTGGACCAGGTTTATTGAATGTGTGAGCATTAGTGTTTCCATGGAATTCTAAGTTGAGGAAGATGGTGTACTTTCTAGTATTACCTAATTCACTCCATCCCCCTCATATCGTGAGATCTCCCTCGTATCGTGATCCAGCTTGTGCATGCTAATTCAGGATGCATTCTCGTTCCGATCATGTCAATAGAATGAAAAAATAAAATAGAAGACCTAATAGCTGATGATTCAATGAGGTTTTTTGATTTTTTTTTAAGCTTTAGTATTTAGTTTTTTCTTACCCGCATGTACATGAATAAAATGAACTTAAAAATGCTACCTGTGGTACTATGACCCCAAAAACCTGTCCAATTAAGGCTACTCCTAGTAACCACATATTGCTCAAAGTAGATACCACATACCGTACTTCGAACCAAGCTTATTTTGGACTGGTGACACTGGTCTTTTTGATAATTTAACTTCAGAAAATTTTATCTTAAGCCTTTTATAGTAAGCTTTCTAGAAGGATGGCCAAATTTGAGTTTAAAGGCACAACAATGGCCATCTTCATTCTCCTTTTGGTCTGTGTACAGATAAGTCTTCAAGGAGATTATATTGAGGTTCAAATGTGTGCTGAAAAATTGATCCAATCTGTAGTAAAATCCCAAGCTAGCTACGTGATAAAGAAAGTTGGGATGTGATGTGAGACACCAGCAGGATACTATTGTAGCAATGCTACATGGACATATAATGCTAACTCAAAATATCCGAGACATGACATAAGTGTGTAGCGCCAGATGCATGAATCATTAAAATCCTTTCACAAGTACACAATTATATTTTAATTTGTATGTAAATTTATATACTTATTCATTAATGGATAAGCTATTTAACAATGGTGGATCATTCAATAAAATAAATTTAAACTTCTACCCTTGCAATGTTGGCTCAATTTTTTGCATGTGACACCTCCTAATTATTCCAACATTCTAATGGGACATTGGTATCATCATAATTTTACAACTTGAAGTGTCGTTTTAGTCTTTGCAAAGTGCCTTCAAGCATTTAGGTGTCTGATATGTCTAGAAACCACAAGTTTGAACTATCCTAGTAGCATGTGATGAAGGATTTGCAAAGAGAATTCTTTGCGTGCAGCGTACTTTGACACGTCGACATAAGTTTTGCTATTAGGCTCAGTTAAGCAGGCTAAGCTAGTGTTGGGTTTGATGTGCAGCTTTTGCTCATATGGTCTGAGTCATTTTGCATTTATCGCTTGGAAGGGAGATTGAAATGGGAGACTAATATAGTGTTACCCAAAAAAATGCTAGACCATCAACACATCATGATCTGCAACTCATGTTCCTAATTGTGGAACACTAAGGATTTGGAATGAAAAGATAGCAATGCTCCAGAACTTCAAAAACTTTAAAGGGAGATTGAAATGGAAATTGATCTAGTGTTACCAGAAAATGCTGGACTTTCCATACATTGTGAACAACTTACATTCTAATTGTAAAACAATAATGATTTGGAATAAAAAGATATCAATGCTCCATGTCTTCAAAAACTTTGTAGTATCCTTTGTCATCAATGATGAAACACTTTATTTAATTTTTTGATGATAAATAAAAATATTGAAATGAGATTTACACATCCAAAAAACTTTTATAGAGTAGAAGGAAAATAGGTAAGAGTGAGACAATTCATTTGGATGGTGCGAAAACTATTCCATATATACATATGTATACACACACACTATATATATATGTATGTATGCATGTATACACAAACACACACAAACTCAGGAAACTTACATGAGCTAGCAACAAAGAAATAATGATCCCGTTATTTAAAAAAAATATTTTTTTGGGATTATGCTCTCCACCTCCTTGGTTTTAAGAGGATCAAGATGGATTTTGGAGTTCATTTGTTCTTCTATCAATTGGATATTATATGTTGTATTCGTTGAAAATCGTTAATTTATTATCTACTAGATGTCTAGTAAGCCTAGGTTTAATAAGGGGATACACTTGTCCTAGTTAAAATTTATAGTTAGACTTGTGTATACAAATATCTATATATATATATATATATATATATATATATATATATATATATATATATATATATATATATATATATATATATATATATATATATATATATATATAGACAAGTATGCAAGAATATAATAAATCTAAAAATTAATTAGATAACCTTTCTGTAGATATGTACATGAATTGTTTGACATACTTTGTTTCAATGAAGTGCATTTCATTCTGCTTAAGCCTTATGAAGAAGGTTATCCTAGCTTATCCCTTCTAGGGCTACTCACATTTTTTGTGCCTTTTTTGTGCTGCATATTGAAGTGATCTACGTGATAGAGTGGTATAGGAAGCAGATTGGAATGCCCATGATGATTCCAATATAACATGGAATAAAATGGTTAACTATATTAAGAGGATAGCTAAATATATACTTGGTGAGTCGAGGATGGTGCTTCACCGTATAAGAACACATCATGGTCAAATGAATAGGTAAAAAATGCTAATAAAATTAAGTGGGATCTTTACAAAAGTTTGAAAAAGAACAATGATGAAGTGAGCTATGAGATGTATAAACTACGAAGAAGGAGGCTAAGAGATTTGTTCGGGATGCAAGAGCTACATTATACAAAAAAGTGTATGAGAAATTAGATAATAAAGAGGATGAAAATTGCTAGAATGAGAAAAAATCCGGAGACTTATATTTTATAAAGTGTGTTACAAATGAGATCAAAGGCTTCTAGTTTGAGACGAAATGATTAAGGAAAGATGGAGAGTTAATTTTGACAGATTGTATAATCATAGTTTTACTCAAGATTTGGAAAACCTTACTATTTAGTGTGAGGATATGAATTATAGTTTTATACGCAAAATTAAAATATATAAAGTAAAAGAGTCTTTGAAGATAATGAAATTAAAAAATGGTGTTGGTCTGGATGAGATTTTTATTGAAGAATAGAGATACCTAAAAGAGATGGATGTGAGGTCGTTGACATACCTCTTTAATATGATTTGGCAAATTAAGAAGATGCCAATATTCAGAATTGTTCTAACAATCATAGAATGAAACTCTTATGTTACTATATGATTCTTTGGAAAAGGGTAATTGTAACAGTCCCAGTTTAATAAATCTCTAATTTATCTAAAATTTCTCAAAAAAATTCAGCAGCATCTCCTTTGTACATAGTGGTCTATCAAATACAATCATATAATATTTCAGCCACAACCGACTTACTTATAATCTCCACAATGACTATTATCTCAGATCATCACCGAACAACATATATATCCTTCTCGACATTAACATCAAAACAGTAAGTTGAGATTACTTTAAATCAAATATCAACCCAATATCGTTCAAAACTCAAGTCTAGGCTACTATCTATGCTATGTTACCACTACCTATATACACTAAAATCAAATTTACATGTATCATAAAAAAATTTCCTTATATGAGACGAATTAGTGCATGTATTCCCCATGATCAGTCAAACAACATCTTTGGACCATATAGGCCTGAAAATGTTGGAAAAGGATAAGCTCAACTGCCCAATGAGTAATGTACAAATAGCCGATAAAATGGTATGTAAAATATCAATATGAAACATAGAACAATCAATTAGGAAACTGGAATACGAAATGTAGATACATACAAAATTCTTTATTCATAATAGGATGAATGTCATACAATATCTATAGCAGGGTGAATATAAAATTAAAGGGCAAGCTGATGTATACGATGTCCATGTATTATAGCACTCTATATCTATGTATTGTCACGAATTGCTATAAATAACATCAATGTACTTAAATTCTAAATGAATATATATGCAATATATGTATGCTTCATATGTTCTTAAGCAGTATCATCACATGTTATTTTCATATATATAACTCAGTAGTCATATGTAGGGTTGGCATAGATATATTTGTATACATTTTCACTTTTGGTATTTTCTGTACAAAATCTCAACAGGTCTCTAAATACAAATCAATTCCTGTTATTTAATCAATCATGCCAATAATGCAATATGCAGTATGCAATACATATGCGTGGTTGCAACCCATCTCCTCCCACCATAACCATCCTTCGGAGTGAAATCATACAATATAATTATGTAATACTCTCTTCGCCATTCTTCTGCACCTAGCATGCTTGGTCGCATATATCATTACCGGTGCAACCCTCCTTCATCACACAATTATATTTTATAACTATAAATTGCACCCGACACTCTGGCCATTACGAGCGCTACTATAAACCATGCCTGACACTCTTGCCATTACGAGCCCTAGCTCTCCCTGCTCCCTACCTTCTGCGACTGATGCACCCGGCTAGGTGGTTATTATCGCCGCAGTCTTCCTCCAATACGTATCTATATAAATGCATATAATTTCCTCTGCTCCCCCATCCACCACTTTCCTCCATGAGATAGGCAAATAATGCATGAATGCAAATTCGCCAAGCACGCACAATTACAACCATCCATCAATACTAAATCATTACAATTCATATTTATTTTGTTATTATATATTTTCTTTTCACATTAGTCTACTAAGTAGTATACCCTTATCAGTATTACTTTAATATAACACTCTTTCAAGATATATTTTGATTTCAAGAGATAGTCACATGCATCTATGTCACCAAAAGTGCATGCACAATTGCCTAAATGGCACGTGCACCACTATTGACGCTGGAAGTAAGAATATTTACATATACTCATATCCTCAAGAATGCTTGCACGCTCATTATTATACCGCGTGCACGAATTTCACATATTTATAGCAACCATCTTATAGAGCATGGTTTTCGGTGACAAACTTTATGTAATAATATTACCCATTTGAAATATAAGGTTTTATGTTACTAGTACATAACCAAAATTTATATACGAGATATCAATTCTTTATTTCCATGATTTTTTTTCATTATATATATATATATATATATATATATATATATATATATATATATATATATATATATATATATATATATATATATATATATAGGGAGAAGTGTACCTAAGGTATCTCCTTATATGACATCTAAAGAGGCACCTACATGGCACAATCTTAACCATTCATTATAAAGTAAGTTAAAAGTATTTAAATGCAACTTTTGCAAAACCACCGAAATCAAATTGATGTGTGAGCTATGGGCCCCACAAATAATTACTCCTCTTTCTTTATTCTTATGATGAATGGCTGAGATTGTGCCATATAGGTGCTTTCTTAGATGACATCTAAAGAAACACTTTAGGTACACTTCTCCCATATGTGTGTGTATATATATATATATACACACACACACACACACACACACACACACACACATAACAAAGGACATAAATTGATAACATACTTTCGACCAATGAGGTCCAATGTATTTGAACTTGTATATAAAATATCAAGTCCATTGCTTTCTCAAATTTTCCATAAACAAATATTTAGTTTATTGCAAAAGATATAATTTGATAACATAGTTTCGACCAAGAGTCTCTATGTAATTGATTTCTTATATCAAATATAAATGAATTGCACATATTGTTCTCATCAATACATTCTATTCTAAATCAAACTAACTTATTACTACAATTTAATGATTTGGTCTTTGCGTATGCTTACCACGATAAATTTATTTCTTTTTGGGTTTAACTCAATTATAAAGGAAATTTCCTCTTAAATATGAATTTAATGAATCCATTCTCACAATAAAATATTCACATACTCGCATCATTTAATGTCATGATATGACTAATCTACCTATATAATTAGATAAGTGAAGAGAAGTTGTGGAGTAAATTTTATAACAATATAGTGTTCATGGAACTCAAAGGAAAGGAAACTAAGTACTTCACCTACATTTCAACGATTTTCAATTTCCAACATGTTTCTCTTCCAGTTCCGCAGGCACCCTAATAATTTTGAGATACAAATCAATTTCCAAATTACTATGAATTTCTAAAATCAATAACAGGAAAAAAACAAGTAAATTAGTATAAATTTATAAAAATACAATTACCTATTCTTTTATAGTTTATTGATGTTTCTAGTTTTCATTCAGCTGATGTCCTTTCAACCTTTCCCTTGCATCCGCCAAAATCTTGAAATATAACACAAAAATTTTACTAATTATTATCAATCTCTCTTAAGCTAAAAGCATGGAATTTCAAATAAAATTTAGGACATTAAGTCTTACCCTTTTAATTTCGACTCCGATTTCAAATCGAACCCCAATACCAAATTTTGATTTTAACTTTCAAAAACTCAACTCATGTACGTTGGCCATGACCCTCGCGCCATACCAAGCCTCCCTTTTCTTGGACTGACGCCTCAGTCACCCACCAAGCCTCTGCTCACGAGCCGCATGATGCTTTGACTCCCGGTCGGACTCGAGGGCTCTAATCACATAAGAGGAGGGGAAAGAGAAAGAGGGGGAAAAAAAAAGAAGAGAAATAAAGAGGTAGGGTTTGAGTTTCAATTTCGATCGAATTTGAGAGGAAAAGAATTGAGATTTGATTTTGATTTTAGAGAGCATTTAGGGTTTGAGAGGAAGGAGATGGAAAGCATCGAGGAAGAGATAAGAGAGAGAGTCGGGTTCTTTTTATCTCTCTATTTCACCGACTTCCATAATTAAATACATTTTAATAATTACTCCTCTTTTTTTATTCTTATGATGAATGGCTGAGATTGTGCCATATAGGTGCCTTCTTAGATGACATCTAAGGAAACACCTTAGGTACACTTCTCCCATATGTATATATATATATATACATAACAAAGGATATAAATTGATAACATACTTTCGACCAATGATGTCCAATGTATTTGAACTTGTATATAAAATATCAAGTCCATTGCTTTCTCAAATTTTCCATAAACAAATATTTAGTTTATTACAAAAGATATAATTTGATAACATAGTTTCGACCAAGAGTCTCTGATGTAATTGATTTCTTATATCAAATATCAATTTCATTGCTTGCACATATTATTCTCATCAATACATTCTATTCTAAATCAAACTAACTTATTACTACAATTTAATGATTTGGTCTTTGCGTATGCTTACCACGATAAATTTATTTCTTTTTGGGTTTAACTCAATTATAAAGGAAATTTCCTCTTAAATATGAATTTAATGAATCCATTCTCACAATAGAATATTCACATACTCGCATCATTTAATGTCATGATATGACTAATCTACCTATATAATTAGATAAGTGAAGAGAAGTTATGGAATAGATTTTATAACAATACAATGTTCATGGAACTCAAAGGAAAGGAAACTAAGTACTTCACCTACATTTCAACGATTTTCAATTTCCAACATTTTTCTCTTCCAGTTCTGCAGGCACCCTAATAATTTTGAGATACAAATCAATTTCCAAATTACTATGGATTTCTAAATTCAATAACAGAAAAAAAAACAAGTAAATTAGTATAAATTTATAAAAATACAGTTACCTATTCTTTTATAGTTTATTGATGTTTCCAGTTTTCATTCAACCGATATCCTTTCAACCTTTTCCTTGCATCCGCCAAAATCTTGAAATATAACACAAAAATTTTACTAATTATTATCAATCTCTCTTAAGCTAAAAGCATGGAATTTCAAATAAAATTTAGGACATTAAGTCTTGCCCTTTTAATTTCGACTCTGATTTCGAATCGAACCCCAATACCAAATTTTGATTTTAACTTTCAAAAACTCAATTCATGTACGTTGGCCATGACCCTCGCGCCATACCAAGCCCCCTCTCCTTGGACCGACGCCTCAGTCACCCACCAAGCCTCTGCTCGCGAGCCGCATGATGCTTTGACTCCCGGTCGGACTCGACGCATCTAGTCACATAAGAGGAGGGGAAAGAGAAAGAGGGAAAAAAGAAAGAAGAGAAATAAAGGGCTAGGGTTTGAGTTTCAATTTAGATCGAATTTGAGAGGAAAAGAATTGAGATTTGATTTTGATTTTAGAGAGCATTTACGATTCGAGAGGAAGAGATGAAAAACATCGAGGAAGAGATAAGAGAGAGAGTCGGGGTTCTTTTTATCTCTCTATTTCACCGACTTCCATAATTAAATACATTTTAATAATTTAGAAAATTAAAGTTTTTTTTTTAATGTTGAGTTAAACCCCCCTTAACCCTCTTCTTACATATTACCCCCTTCCCTCTACACATCTTAGATAAATACATATTTATGCTCACACAAATATATATGTACACAAATATTATAATTAAATGTAATTAACTAAAATTTAGAAATTTTGCGAGCATTACAGTAATTGAATATAGATTAAGACAGTGTTAAAATATAAGAGGACTAGTTTGGATTCATGCAAAAGCGATCAACGGTAGAAGCAATTCATTATTTTGTTAACTTATAAAGCAATTTCGAGAGAGAAGCAGAGATTTTTTATATATGGTCTTTATTGATTTAGAAAAAGTCTATGATAAGTTTCTAAGAGAGGTGATTTGGTGGACAATGATAAAGAAATAAGTCCTCATCTAATATATTGACATAATTAAGGATATGTAAGGTAGACTAGTGGCAAATGTTAGAACTTGTAGCGGCATAACAATTAATTTTTCAATCATAATTGAATTACATCGAGAATCTGCATTAAACCCATTCTTATTTATTATCGTGATAGATGAGTTTACTAGAGTTATTCAAGATGAGATATCTTTGTGTATGCTATTTAGTGATGATATTATCTTAGTCGATCAGATGATGGCAGGGTTAAATACCAAGTTGGAGTATGGAGACAAATATTAGAATCTAGATATTTTAGATTGAGTAGTTTCAATATAGAATATATGAGTGAAAATTTAGTAAATGAAGGATCAAGATTATAGTGTTGTGACATTGTACGACAAGAGATACAAATGAGTAATCAGTTTAGATACTTGGATCGTGTTATTCAAAGCGATGGAGAGATCTACAGTGATGTCAATCATATGATCCAAGCTGGCGGTTGAAATAGAGTAGCACAATGAAAGTTTTATACAACTGTAATAAGCCACTTCTATTAAGTTAGCTTTGTTAAATGGCATGGAATGTTGCCTGTAAAGAGACGTCATTTACAGAAGAAAAGTATAGTAGAGATACACATATTTTGTTGGATGTGATTTGTAGGATGTGCGGTAATACTAAGAGAGATAAACTGAGAAATGAAGATATTCATGTTAAATTAGGTGTAGCCCTCATAAAAAAGAATATGCAAGAAAATCACTTATGATGGTTTAGTCATGTACAATGCAAAGTTACAAATACACCAGTTCGATAAGAGAAGTTTATCAATATCGAATAAGTAAAATGAGTAAAGGAAAAACTGAAGAAAATATAAATGAAGATGATATGAAAAAATATTGATGCTAGAGGTTTAAATGAAGACATATTGCTTGAAAGATCATTCATGTGATTGATCCGGCTTGATTCTTTTTTTATTCATGTAGCTCGTGGCCTACCCTTAGAACTTGGGATAAAAGGCTTAGTTCTTGTTTGTTTGTTTGTTATTGAAGTGATATACATACCTGGTAACACCAGACCCATTATGTGGGAACAATCAAAGAATTAAAGCTTGCTACATGTACAAGACTTGTAATCTGGGTTGCTTGTGTCAAAACTAGTAAAAGGGTTGAAGGGGTGTCGAGATAGGGAGGGAAGTGGACATGATGAAGTTTCGCTAGCGAACAATGATCTATATGGCTTATATGAAGCTTTGACTTTTTTTCATGTCAAGCTGAAAGCAAGAACTAATTCACACCTAACCTTCATAGCATCAATAAAGCAAGTTCGACTAGGTGACGCAGGACGGAAGCGAAATTATAGTTAGGGATTGAGAATTAGGTTTTTTTTTTTTTGGAGAAATTGGGGATGAACTGGAAGAACTTACAGGGGTTTGGGAATCCACCCAAGCGAATTCACGTCCACTATCCACGAATCCACGAGGAAAAATTTAATTTAGCGAAATCCACACCGAAAATTTCTCAAAATTTTCAAATATTATTCATCTCCTTTCAATACTTCATACAAATCCCATATATATAGGAAAATCCTAACAAACAAAATTCTAATAGAATCCAAAATCCTAATAAAATAAGAATTCTAATTAAAATTAAAATCCAATCAAATATTCTAAAATCCTAACAAGATCCAAATCTAATCAAATATAATCTCTATCAAATCAAATCTGATCTCCATCAATTCTCTCCGGCTTCAAAGTATCCATCACCGATGAATGCGGAGATAATGAATAACAAATACATCCGGATTGAACTGATCAATATCCACAAAGTATTCCAATTGGGCTGTGGTGGTGGTCGAGAAACCATATCTAGTACATCACATCTGAACCAAGGCGGTGAAGGTGGAATAGACTTCTTTCGTAAATTAGTTTCAGATAACTGTAAATCCCATAAATTATTCTGGCCATGAATAGTAGAAGCAAATCTCTTCAAAACTTCATATGAATCTGTATATTGAGTCAGTAATTTCTTCATAATTTTTGTAATGAATCTTTTAAGTGGAACTGATGCTTTTATCTCATTATCAACAATAACTTCTTTTCTGTGTGAAGTCTCACTTTGGATTGGAAGTTCTTGTATTCCCTGTACATCTGCAACTGATATGCAAATACTATTAGTAAACATGAATTGTCAACGAAGTCTCTTACAAAACTTTAGGAGGAGATTTTCCAAAAAAATTGTCGGTTTTGTGAGCACATTATATAGGAGAGGAGGAGGTATTTCTATTGGTTTCTCCTCATAAGTATGATCATCAGAAGTATTCACAGGTAACTGAAATTTTGCAATTGGTTCTATTGAAAGATTTTCAGAAATCTGAACCATTAAGTTTTTAACTTCTGTTGATAGAAAAAAAGTTCCATCTGGCACTAGTAATGGCTCATCATGAACTTCTGTATCTGGTGTAGGCTGCAAAATACATTCACCAAAACAATGTTTAAAATAGCGATAACGGTAACGTAACATTTTGCCTTTGTTAGGTTATGTCGCAAATAGCATAACGCATAACATAGGTTATACAATTTTCTATTTATTTAATAAAAATAAATATAAAACCATATAAAATAATTTTAATAAATTGGAAAAAATTAAAATATCTAAAAAAATATAAAATTATTTTGTAATACATGATCTATTTAAATGTTATATTAAGTTTTACAATAGTTTTCATATATCTTCATAAATTATATTAAGTTTGCAACCGTAATTCCAATCATCATTTAAATAAAAAAGCAAGATTCTAATTTTTTATTTCGATTCCAATTATTATGATTGTTGTAATTTATATTTTGTAATGTTCAATTTATCTTATTTATGATTGTTGATTTCAGTTCAATTAAAAATTTAATAAAATCAATAAGTAAAATATTTTAGCAACCGGACGAGAAATAAAACAAGTGAATAAGGAAATAAATTTAAATTATCAAGTTAGAAATTCCAAAAGCAATCAAACAAGCCAACAATTAATTAAGAAAATTACAGCAATTCGTTAATAATCAAAATAATAATCAACAACAATATATAAATTACTAAAAAAAATAATTGTAAATAACGTAACATAACGTAATTTAACGTAACGTTATGTAATATAACGTAAAATAATGTAAAAAACGTACTGTTACGGTGCACTGAGTTATTTCCAGTCGTTGTTACATAGCGTTGGGATCCGTTAAGTTACGTAACGCAATATAACGGGTTTCATAACACGTTATTTTCAACAATGCACCAAAAATAGAAATATCTGCTTCAATTTTGTTAGCGATACTATTATTATTAACCGTTTGACTTCTTTCATCCTTGTGTTTAAGTATTTTTTTATAACTCTCAAGTATTCGGCTACACTCTTTAAATTCATCATTCATACATTGAAGTTCTTTATCATTAGTCAATATTTTAGATTCAGACGATTGAAACTGATGAGATAATAAATTTGGACGACAATGTTGAGTATACCGATTATGAAATAGACGCCACAAGATATCCCAATTCAAGCATAATTTATAATTTTTACTCCAATTATAAACTTCTCCACCTAACTTTTGTCGGGCGTAACGACATTTTTGTGCTGATGCTAGATCAAAATTTCTAAAGAAATCTTCGAGATGATTCTCACAATCTTTATAATTTTGCCGTTTTTCAAAATCGTAAAAAATGGGTATAGTAGCATACATATCACGCTCAACTCGTGATATTTTAACATTTGTATTGATATAATGGCCGTAAAATATGAATTCCATCAACTCAAATTTTTAGTCTAAAAGTTTAGGAAATACCTAAGAAACACGACGGCTCAAAAACGGTTTGAATCGAAGTCGAAACGTGCTCCGAATTGAAAAAAACCCTTAACGGGTCTGCACTGCTTCGGGTCGGATCCACTGCTGTACTGAATCCAATAAAAGTAAATAGGTTAGTTATGGTTACGGATCGGGTCTAACTGAATTAAATCCAATATTTTTCTTTTCTTCTTATATGTAGGTTTAATTAAATGGGTCCAACTCAAATCCGAATCAAACCCAATAACTCAAACCCAATAACTGAAACCAAATCCAAATTCTTTTGTCTTCTCCTTTTCTTCTCTTTCTTTTTTTATCTGAATTTTTCTCTCTTTATTTTTTTCTCTCTTTTCTCTTTTTTTTCCTTCAAACCTAAGCTGTTCTTTTTTTTCAAATATGAACTTTCTTTTTTTTTTCCTTCAAATCTATTTTTTTTGTTTTTTTTGCTGATTTGTACTTTTAAAAAAATAAAAAATAAAAAAACTGAAATAAAATAGAAAGAGGATAAACATGTGGAAGAAGAGGATGGTGATAGAGAAAAAAATCTAGGCTCTGATACCAAGTTTGACAGAGAATGGAGGTGAAATTAGGGTTAGGGTTTGAGAATTAGTTTTTTTTGGAGAAATTGGGAAAGAACAGGAAGAACTTATAAGAGTTTGGGAATCCACCCAGGCGAATCCACACCCACTATCTACGAATCCACGAGGAAAGATTTTACTCAGCGAAATCCACGCCAAAAATTTCTCAAAATTTTCAAATATTATTCATCTCTTTTCAATACTTCATACTAAGCCCACATATATAGGAAAACCCTAATAAACAAAATCCTAATAGAATCTAAAATCCTAATAAAATCAGAATTCTAATTAAAATCAGAATCCAATCAAATATTTTAGAATCCTAACAAAATCCAAATCTAATTAAATATAATCTCTATCAAATCAAATCTGATCTCCATCACTAGGTCATTACTTTCTCCTAGGAAGTATGTACATTTCAAAGTGAGTATCATGTTCCTCATAGACATATTTTCTCTTCTTTTTTACTTTGATATAACATGTCGTAAGGTTTATGAATTTTAATGTGTATTATTATCTATAGAGATTTTAACAAGTATCCACATAGTTATATAGTTGTACCTTCCATATCCTACTTTTTTGGATTTGTTATGTCCTTGTGTTTACTATGCCATGTGTCAGTTCTTCATAAAATGCAGAATATCATATCAGATTTGAGATATCCGATACGATATAGATTCTACAATATCAACGCTGTCACCATCGATATTATCGATATTTTTTCGATAAACCAATATTATTGATATGATGTTTGAAATTGCCAATTTCGGACACTACATATTTCGCTTAATAATTAATCGAAACAAATAAAATATGAGAAAAGAGATGACTTTATAAAATCAAATGATTACAAGAGTGAATACACAATTCAATCCTCAAAACAATATGAATGCACAGTTTAATTGGTATAATCGCGGAATAGAAATCACAAGTTTGTTTGAAATAATTTGGAAACCCGTGACAATGGGTACCTAGCCAGAGTAGCTCTTTGGCCCGTTGACGATCCGAGCCCAATCTTATGCAAAAATCAACGAGGAAGATAATAAATGGAGCAAGAAGATGAGGAATTTTACTTGCTAGAGATGTGGTACTGAAACAACAACAACAACAACAACTAAGCCTTTTTAGGCTACTTGAACCAAAAAAGAATCACGCCGGATCGATCACTTTGATAGTCCTTCTCCATTCATTTCTATCAAGTAATATCTTCTCGTTTAAGCCACTAGAATTTATATCTTTTTGTATCATCTCCATTCATATTTTTTTCGGTCTTCCCTTCGTTCTTTTAAATTGTCCTATATTAATAAACTTCTCTCGTCGAACTTGTGCATTTGTAGACCTACGTTGCACATGACCAAACCATCGTAAGCGATTTTCTCGCATCTTCTCATCGATGGAAACTACACCTACCTTAGCACGGATATCTTCATTTCTCACTTTATCTCTCTTAGTATTGCCGCATATTCAGCGGAGTATGCACATCTTTGCTACACTTATCTTCTGTGAATAACGTTTCTTTATAGCCCAACATAAAGAATCTGAACATAATAAAAAAATCTTTACAGTGATTGAACCTTCTCCTCAACGAGTTTAATGCGAAAGATCTCTTCTCATTTGTGCACAATAATGGAGTTGAAGCAAATTTCCTGTTAATGTGAAGATCTTACTTATGAAGATGTGGGCAGCTCTCATGCAAGTTCTTCAATGGTGGGAACTACTGGAGGCCCTTTTGATATGGGAGTCAAATCTTTTTATAAAGATCATGTATTCTCAAATTCTTCATCTTTAATTGTAGTCTTTATATGAAGTTTCACTTTAATATAGACCATTTAAGGAGTTATACCATGATTAGAATAAAAGGAAACAATCTCAATTTGATTTGAAACGAGTTTGCCACGTTATCACCTTGAAATCACATCAAAAATCCGACTTGGACTGTAAATCTGACATGTCATCAATGGCAGGTAAATCTGACATGTCATCAATGATGAATTGATGTCCTACAACAATGGTAGAGTGCAGGAAAGTCCGTCATTGATGGCGGAAAGTCGCCATCGATAGGCCCTTATTATTCAACAATTTTAGCTTGGTAGCACTTCAGTAAAATGGTCGTGACTTTTAAACTAGAGGTCCGATTAAGGTGATCCAAGTATCGTTGTAAAAAGAATTCAAACCTCTTCAATTCTTCCCTATAGAGATTTTTCTAGTTCTATCTATATATGGCTCAAATTTGAGCTTGAAATTGACTTTGCTGCACAGGCTTCATTGAACTTGATCTCGCTCAATTCCAATATCTGTTTTAACTTGTTTTTTGACCATAGAGCCTATTCTTGGTCTCCAATCACTCTATGTTTAGTGTCTACACCACAAACCATTAACCGATAGCGTTACAGGTTATGAGATTGTAAGCCTTGGTTTGGAAGAGAAATTCAGGAAATATTTATTAACTAAACGTGTCAATATGTCAGAACATGGCAGTGATTTTTAACATAATCCACAACTCTTACTTTGTGTCGATTGTTTTTCCAATTTCTTATACACGCTCCTCTCGTCTTTCTTCTGCTTTGTTCTATATGAATTTGATCATGAATCAGCTTCTTTATATCAATTATTAACCTCTCGTTTTAATCAGGTGTTTTATACAACTATGCTCTACCACTACTAACCGAAACCTATACCTACAATAGCTATTCAAGCAACTCATATTATAGATTTCCTTTCAAGTGAAAGGTTATTCCTTTTCTATTTCTATTTATCATGGTCGAATTGTGTAGGCTAAAATTGAACCTAATGGAAAGACCAAACTGTTCGTTCCAATTATCTGTTGTACAGTCAATTAGATTTAAGTACAGCTGACAATACTGTTGATGTTTGATCTTATGAGAGTGCGTTGAATTAGTAAGGGTGTAGGTTTGGGTGCTCTGACTAATGATGTGATGAGTATAGCTGGCTTTGAGGGGAAGAATGCACTTGGGATGATCATACCCCTTCCATAATTACTTTCTGCATAATATGTGGAATGGATATTCTATTGCCAAAGCAGTGAAGAATCTGAGTTTTACACTAATAACACACAAAAATATTGATCTATATGTTATTAGCAGATGATATTAATAAAAATTCTAATATGCAGCTTGGCAAATACCTATTATTACTGCATCATTTTGCTACCAATTGATAATTAGTTTGAGACAGCTATGCAGAAACCACATTCGACTGCTCTACTGCATAATGCATTATTATTTTAAAAGTTACAGTTAAAAGAGACCAAGTTTTACGGGAAAAAGGTACAGCATAAATCCGTGATGGGTGGTCCTTACCAGGATCTGATCCCTGGAACCTGTTTCTCTGACGTTATTCCCTTAACCAACCGGGTTTCATTTAATTGGTGCGTCACAGAGGCTAAGTTAACTGCATTATTCATATAACTCTCCGAGGTTTGCTATGTAACTATTGTAATGGCGTGGGTCGTAAATGGATTTGTCAGTGATCTATATTTTTTCTGTAGGTCTTCACTCATGAATGATTTTCCTTTGTTTTGAACTCAATCAGTATATATAATACTTGTTGGTTTGGATTGGTTCCTGCCCCCACCCCCACCTCCACTCCCACCCCAACCCACGGGCTAAGCCTTGTATCCTTTTCTTTGTAAGTAATTTATTATGAAGTTGTCACAGAAAAGAGATTTATTCTCCTTGTTATGCGATCAAACAACTTTAGACTACTATACTACAGTATGGGCCATATAACCAGTTGTCTTTTGTCTTCATTCAGAGGAGAGCGAAGTTATGGTTCCTCTAATTTTGTTTCTCTGGTTCTTCTGTTTCTTCATGCCAATCTGCTATTCTAATGTGCAGAGGCAGATGGTGAGGGAGGGGGATAGAGAGATTCTTGCCACTGAGTGGGAATGACTGAGTGTGGCCACATGTGAAACTCGACAAGAGGTGGAACTTGAGTTCTGACGATAGGATAAATAATGGTTTTGTTTGGGTAAGTAATTCTGGATTTGTACCCGACAAAGAACTTAGGAAGTAATTCCTATAGAGCAAATTGACTTTCATATTAGATAACATATTTGGACATGTAGTTTTATTCTTGTATGTAGTCCTCATATTTTTTATTTTATATTAAAGTTTAAAAGTAGATTTTGATAGTAAAATAAAAAAAAAGGATGTAAGTGGGTTTCATGTCGTATTGTATATCACTTAAGGTTCTAGCCAGAATGTTTTCTTGGGCTCTTTAGCCAATGGTGAAATAAACCTGTGTACCCGGACTCGAATTTCCACGTGGTAGATGAGATCCTCTTCAGCAACCCTATGAATATTGCTAGCAGTAAAATGTAGACCTGCATGGTGCGATGCGCAGCCATAAATGATGGAAAGGTAAATTGTCAATCACCAGTATGCATTACTTAAAATTGTTACGAGACTTAACCTATAGTGACTGCTCTTAGGAGATGGATCCCTGAGTTACTCCTTCTGCATACAGCCTGGTTTCATTTGATTCCATGGAGATTCTGTCGGTGGGATAAAAAAATTTCAGTATGTTTTCTGACTGAAATTCTTTTGGATTTTATTTTCTTTAGGAAAAAAATTGTCTCAATGGTGCATTCTAGCTTATCCTGAGATGAATCTTTGTTTAATTTGAGTAAAAGTGATCACTTATTCTCCTGAGATGTGTTCAACGATCAACCCGCAACCAACCTGCAACAGACTGGAGTTCATTAGGGACCATGTGACCAGCTGTCCTTCGTCTTTAGCTAGGAGAAACTGAAAGTGTGGGCTCCCAGATATGGTATTTTGGTTGGAATATTTGTTTTATCTTTGAGATGAAGAGAAGAAGAGTAACCGAAAAGGGGAGATGGGGAAGTTGTTGGTTCTATTAATAATGGTCCCATCTAAATCAGGGTAGGCACGCTGTGAAGCCAATTTTGTTTCAGGACCAGCTAATATATGACATGTTTCTTCCATGCAGCATGCATATTCTTGAATGGTTCAAGACTGCATGCATGTTCTTGAAGGGTTCAAACCCACTATTGATATGTCAGTTCTGTCACTCTCTCATATTCAAGGTTCACATTGGTAGTTGCACAGCTAGGTTGCAATCTTCAGTATCTAGCCCTAGTTATTGGATCAATGGATTGACTGGTTGAACATTACTGTAATCAATCATAAAGACTATGCTGATACTTGTACTCATCGTTGTTAATATCTTAAAACTTGTCTCTTGCTTTTTGATTCATAAATCAGCTTATTTAAAAATTGACTATCTTCACAGTGCTAGTTATTCTCCAAGAACTCTCGAACAGGCTTTGTTGGACCTTGATGCATTACTGGATCTTGCCTAAATAAAAGCTGTTTAGCAACTTATTTTCCTACTTCAAACCTTGTCTATCTTTTTTCCGTGATAAATGGAACCACTTTCTGCCTGCAAAGTGCCAATTTTGTGGAAGAAAGTAGGAGACAGCAGATGACCATCTATTTAAGAGGTTGGAGGAGAATTGCATATAGTTAATTTAACTTCTCAAAATTTTCATTCATCTCATGTCTTCCCTCTAATATTATCTGTGCACGAAGTTGCAGAATATATTCACAGTATTTCTATTTTATTGACAATTCAATGGTCTAGGCACGTTTGAACTGATAATGTTTCTTTACGGCTCTATAATTATCATAAATGGAGTGTTCAATTGATTTGTGCTTTTAGTCCACAATAAGATCTCACTAGTTGTGTAATTATAGTCAAAACTAGTTGTGTAATTATAGTCAAACTTCTGATCCATGTTTCTGTAAAATATTAGCTGTTGGTGTTGCTTTTTGCCATAAGAACTGCATATCAAGTTCTCTCCTGTTGTCCCCATTCTCATTCTGGTTGTTTTGCTTCTACTGCATTTCGCTTATTTAAGGACATGTATGATGGAGTAGTGACCAATGTTAGAATATGTGGTGGTTTAACAAGTGATTTTTCTATCACAATTGGATTGCATCAAGGATCTGCATTGAGCCCGTTTTTATTTGTTATAGTGATGGATGAGCTTACTAGAGCTATTTAGAATGAGATATCTTGGTGTATACTATTTGCTGATGATATTGTCTTAGTTGATGAGACAAGAGTAGGGGTAAATGCCAAACTAGAGTGTATGGAGGCATGCATTAGAATCTAGAGGTTTTAAATTGAGTAGGTCTAAAACAGAGTATATGGAGTATAAATTTAGTAAACGATGGATCATAGTCTATAATGCTGTAAAACTGGATGGGTAAGAGATACAAATGAGCAGTCAGTTTAGATATTTGGGTTCTATTATTCAGAATGATGGAGAGATCGATAATGATGTTAAGTATAAAATACAAGCTGGCTGGTTGAAATGGAGGAGGGCAACAGTAGTTTTATGCGACCGTAACATTCCATTAAGACTGAAGGAAAATTTTTATAGGACTGCTATTAAGCCAGTTTTGTTATATGGCACGGAATGTTGGGCTATAAAGAAACGTTTTTCATAGAAAATAAGTGTAGTAGAGATGCGCATGCTCCGCTGGATGTGCGGCAATACTAGAAGAGATAAAGTGAGAAATGAATATATTCGTGCTGAGCTAAGTGTAGCTCTCATCGATGAGAAGATGCGAGAAAATCGATTACGATGGTTTGGTCATGTGCAACGTAGGTCTACAAATGCACTAGTTCGACGAAAAGAGTTTATCAATATAAGACAAGTTAAAAGAATGAAGAGAAAACCGATGACAATATGAATGGAGGTGATACGAAAAGATATGGATTCTAGAGGTTTAAATGAGGAGGTATTACTTGATAGAAATGAATGGAGAAGGACCATCAAAGTGATCGATCCGGCGTGATTCTTTTTTGGTTCATGTAGCCTACCCCAAATACTTGGAATGAGAGGCTTAGTTGTTGTTGTTGTTTGTTATTGCATTTCACTTATTTGCTTGCAGTTAGACTTGTTAGTTTCTCTAGTGCACAGATCATATTTCTTTCCTAGGAATTACATGACATGGATTTAAATACGGATATCTGTATTGGACTCGAGATACGACAATTGCGTAAAAATAAGGATACAGACACAAGAAAAAATATAACTCTATATTCTTCTATTATTAAATAATTATTTTACTAAATTATAAGAAAAGCACTGGTAATATATGTAAATATGCATATATCTTTCTTACTCCTCTATACGTAAAGAAATAAAAAAATAATTGGTGATGACAACAGGTCATGGATATGCTTAGAGTGTTAAAAAAAATTATTTTTTGGACATAGAAACCAAACAAGACTCATGTTCACAAAAAATTATTAAAGTATAACTTCCTAAAACTAACTATATATAGATAGATATTACTAATTTATCAATAGTTATTTTTTTTTTCAAACTATTTAACTCTTTTTTCAGACACAACCTACAAAAAGTATGGACATGACAATGACACAATATTTTTTTTTTTTTGTATATGCCAGACATGATTTTTGGTGTGTTTGTGGTGTGTTTGCATCATACACGTGTCCGGCATGGATACGACACCCCAGCAGCATGTCTATGCTTCTTAGCTTTTTTCCCTATCAAAGTTTAAGGATTCTCGTTTCTCAAAAGCATTTTCAATCCTAGGTGACTCAACACCATAAGTTATCCTATTGTGTTGGCTACTTGGATGTAATTTTAGTTTCTTGGCAAAATTATGTTTTTGCTTTGTGTGTCATATATTTCTTTCAGAATTTCCTTGATTGGATGATAATATGTTATAGGGCAATTCTTGGTGCATGACCTAAGGATCAAGGGATTTTTTGCTACTTTTATATCCATATTATAGCATATCACCAGTCAATTAAATTCACTCTTTTTTTTTTTCTCATACATTGTTTGTAACTTGCTTGTGCATATACACCCAGAGTTTCATGACATGCACATACTTCTCAAGTTTCCGGGTGAGTTGTGTAATTATACCATGTTCAAAAAGTACTTCTTGATTCTCCGAGCAGCAACTGTGTTTCACTTGTTGGTGGCATAAAGTGAATATTGGATGCGAGCTACTCAATCGCATTTAGCCTACGTGAAAGCTCTCAAGGTAATATTCTAATAGCATTTGAGATATTGCTTGTTTTAGAAGTCTTATTACCAAATGTTTCTTTCTGGATTCTAGTCAGTTTAAGCATTAATGATAATCTGTCAAATGGTATTGTCTGACATTCTTTTTAACTGTTTTGCATCATGGTGAGTGATACTCTTTATCCACTCTATTTAGGCAAGGAAGTTTTTCACTCAGCAAATTTATGAAAGAACTCTCTCAGCTATGAATAGATGACAACTTGCAGATAGCTAGAGGGCAACAGCAATCTTAAATGTTTTTTTGGGGTCACAACATGATAACTTCTGGTTAGTCCAGTGTTAAATGACATGAAAATATTATGTGGTTCTAGTCTTGACAGCTATTATTAGAAATGTCAGACAAACTTCTCATGGAATGTTCATATATAATTGAGGGTCCACTATCAATGTTAAATGTTTAGAGAGGACGCTACTAGATCACAGGCCTGTTTATGTTGCATCTTGATGATTGTGTTTGTTGGCAGGTTATTTATTTTTTTCTTTTATGAATGTTCTGTGATTTCAATAAATTCAACTGGATTTGCCTATGCCTTTGATGTCCTTGATAATTTGCTAGAGAGGATGCTTAGGATTGCAAAATCGAATGAAATTTGAACCATTAGTTGCAATGCATATAAACAGATTTTAGTTTCTCAATGTCAATGTATCCTACCACAGTTTCAATGTACCTTACCCTATCAAATGCTAAACCTTTATCTAAGAACTATTCATCCATTCTGCAGGTTGCAAGATTTATGGCTTATGAATAGCAAAAGGGTGTTCCCCAAAGTTACATGACCGTTACCTGGGAAGAGTTATCAGCAAACACGGTAACATTTTTTTTGCAGACTATGCAATCATATTTTTATTTATTTATTCTAGAAACAAGTAACAGTAGTATGCAGCTTGAAATATCTCCACTGCAGTTGCACATTGGCATTCTCCTCTTTCATTTCATGCCCACTTGAACAGCAAAACATAAACATTCCTGAACTGTAATTCACATATAATCCAGAATCACAGACAGTACATCGTAAGTGGTTTAAAGAGAGTACCTGGGGGTTGTTGTAGCAACTAACTGGACAACATTGAGTTTGTTGGCGCCCATGCCTCTTTTAACATTTGGGACCCTACCTACAAACATTGGAATAAATTGCACTAACTTGGTCCACACTTGGCTGGGCCTCGAGATGATCTGGATCAGTTTGTCTTCTTTCATTCATTTTGAAACAGAGAGCACTTGGAAATGGGCTCGGTCCCCCATGGTCGTGGCCTGTTGAATGTGGACTTGAGAGACTGGAGAGTTTGGTTAAAGGTCTTGTATCAAATCTAAGTGACATTTTTTTTTTCTTCAGTTAGTGTGGAGTTATAAGAAACAGGCCATGGAAGCTGAATCTTCTATCTGATAGTAATGCAACAAACTCCACTGTCTTTGTCAGTTTACATGTGATGTGACCACTACTGTTGTGTTGCATAATTGCATTGCATTGGGAAATAAATAGTGGCAGAAGTTAGTGTTCAGCATCGTGGCTGCTAGGTAATACTCACATCTAGTTAGTTAGGTTTATCTTTTTTTTTTTGAAATAAAACGGCGGGTGGAAGCCCTCTACATTCTATTAGTAAGAGATAATAGAATCATAAAAAGAGTTACAGAGTTCGATCACTCGTCTGAGTGATTCTCATAATACATCAATTACAAAAACAAAAATAAAAGATACATAAAAAGGAAGAGCAGTTTTTGTCAAATTTTCTTCTCGTAATGCAGCAGAGTGGATGTTTTCTTCATGTTGCAAGGTGGATGATGTGGATCATGTGGGCCCAGGAGAATTCAGGTCATCATCTGAGGATCCCCTTGAAATCTGTATTCGCTCCTCATAAGAAGATATATCTGTCTAAAGAGAAAAGTCATGCATAATTAAACGGGTGCAAATATGTAAGGAGCGAGCAGTAGAATTAAAAATTCTATTATTTCTTTCCAACCAAACATTCCAATATAATACTGCAGCTAGTGTTCTGGCCTGATATGATGGCCGACCATTAAAATATAGACTACTCCAGATGCAATTTCTTTCCTCCATGTTTGGATCGATCCCAATTTTTCTTGCACAACAAATCCAGAGATTAGTAACGAAGTTGCAATTTAGCATTAAATGGTGGGTTGACTATCTAGTTTTGCTACACAGGATACAAAAATTTGGACCTGACCAACGTCTTTGTAGTGCTGGCCATGTGAAGATGGCATTTCTGTGGACTAGCCAGAGGAATACCTTGACTTTAAGTGGGTATTTTGTATTTCATATCCAATTTGTGTCCTTAGGGTTGACTCCGTTATCCATAAAGTAATGATATGTGGATTTTACCGAGAATACTCCATTCTTATTTCATCTCCATATGGGTTGATCCTCGATTGTTCCGGATGGTGTTATTTTATTTAGAAGAGACCTTAGCTCACAGATCTGAGTTTTCTCCAAGATTGAAATGGGATGGGATAGATTCAGTCGTCATCTCGCTCTTCCCCATTGGGAGGCGACCAATACATCCTTATTTAAGGACAGTTCAAATGCTGCAGGGAATAGAATTTTGAGGGGGATCTATATGCACCATTGGTCTTACCAGAATGCAATTTTTCGACCATTGCCTAGTTTATATTTCAGACGTGGCCAGACTATAGATTTGGTCATGACCATCCCTTTCCAGAAACTGGAAGAGTTTAGTGTATTTCGGTTAGTCGCATGCCATGTACCATTTCGAGAACAATATTTAGAGTGTATGTGCTTTTGGAGAGTACCCTCGGGGCGAGTAATTAAGTGTCACCACCATTTTGCTATTAGGGACAAATTGAAAGTTCTCAAATTTAAGACTCCAAGGCCACCCGCTGTCTTAGGTCTGCAGACCTGCCTCCAAGAAACAAGATGGTATTTGTTGGAATCGGTCGTACCGTTCCATAAGAATTTCTTTCTGATTTGATCTATTTTGTTACTGACCTAGCATGATAATAGAAAGAAAGACATGTAGTATAGGGGAAGTAACGATAGAACTGCATTGAACATGACAACTCTCCCTCCTAAATATAGTAGACCGTCTCTCCAGCTCTTTAGTTTCTTCTCAAAACAGTCCAAAAGGGGGTACCAGTCCTGTTTGGACGATTTTCCGGGTTTGATTGGGATACCCAGGTATTTTATTGGGAATTTTTCTTGCTTACACCTAATGGTCTCAAGGATAAGATTCATAGTGAAGTTCTTATATCCTAAGCATATAAGGGAGCTTTTGAAAAAATTGACTCTTAGTCCCGAGCATGGTTCATAACAGCGGAGGCTCCATTTGATGTGTATTGTTTCAGGTAAATTATCGCCTCCAAATATGTGTGTGTCGTCTGCGTATTGGAGGTTGATATATGATGTAGAGGTATATCCTGCGAGGCCTTTTATTAGTCGTGCATCTTTTATTTTCCTAAACATTATGTTGAGGTCATCAGTAACAAGTACAAACAGGAGGGGGGAAGTGGGTCTCCCTGTCGTAGTCTCCTTTTGAGCACTATCTCTTTCTCCGCTACACCATTAACCATGATGTGTTTTTGTTGATGTAAGCCAATTCCTTATCCACGAGATCCATCTCTCTCCAAAACCGTGGAGGCGTAAAACCTCAATTAAACAATCTCATTCTACCATGTCATAGGCTTTCTCAAAATCCAGTTTGAGAATGTATCCATTCAACTTGGATTTTTTGCAATGGTGAATGATCTCATATGCTGACGCTACTTCCTCCAATATATTTCTTCCTGTTATAAAATCAGTCTGATAATCTCCAACCATATTTTGCAATTTGGGTGCAAGTCTATTGGATAGAATTTTCGTGATGATTTTAATAGAGCAATTCAATAAGGCAATGGGCCTGTAGTCCCCAATCCGCTCTATTTGTTCCCTCTTGGGGATAAGTGTGATGAGCGAATAATTGATCCTGTCAAGTCTAGAATAATCATGGTAGAGTTCATCGACCAACCTTTTAAGATTTTCCTTAATCTCCTGCCAGAAAGTTCTATAAAAGAACATTGAAAATCTATCTGGACCATAGGCATTTTCGGGCCCCAATTCCCACACTGCACGCTTAATTTCTTCTTCTTGGATCTCTAGTTTCAATTCGTGTAAGGTCGGACAGGTGGGCCAAGCATTCCTCTTCATTCGCAATCTAAAATGATTTTTTCATTCCAAATAGTTTTTTAAAGTGTTGGTGTACGTGGTCCTATATTTAAGATCCATAAATAAGTCCTTCCTCAGATTGTAATGCATTAATCTTATTAACTTTTCTACGCATATAGGCAGATCTGTGAAAAAAGACAGTGTTAGCATCCCTTTCCTTTATCCATTTGCACCGTGCTCTTTGCTTCCATATTATCTCCTCTCTCCTGTAGATTTCTTCTGTGGCCTTTCGGAGATTGAGTAATCTGGAATTCTCCTCCATACTGAGAGATCTCGTCTCTTCATGTTTCTCTAGGGTATCTATTTCCTCCAATAACTTGGTTTTGTGCTCGCGAGATAAGAGACGATGTCTTTTCTCCCATCTCCATAATACTTTGCGGAGACGACGAAATTTAACACATATATTACCGGTAGCATCCTCTGCCGAGATCTGTTGTGATCAGCTCTCCTTGACGAGATCATGTACCTTTTTATACTCTAGCCACCATTTCTCGAAATGAAACCTTCTTTGTTGAGATTTGTGCTCTCTAGAGTCTAGACAAATAGGTACATGATCAGAGGTGATTCTCTCCAGAGCTTTGAGATCGGCTAGCGGGAATTTCATGTCCCAATCCTGATAAATTAGAATCCTGTTTAGCCTAGCCAAATTTGGATTTTCCCTCATATCAGATCATGTGAACATACGGTTGTTCAGTGGCAGGTCTGTAAGTCTTAGTTGTGAGATGATCTCATTGAACATCTCTCTATCTCGGGGGGGACAGTCCATTCCTTTTCTTTCATGAGTGAATCTAGTTATATTAAAATCCTCTCTATGATCCAAGGAGAGCTCCATCTATCCCTTATGCTCTTAATTTCGTCCCAGAAAAGAGGTCGTGAATGGGTGTCATTAGGGTCATAAATTACTGTGATTGTTTGAATCCACCAATCCGTAAGTCTCTTAACTTTTATCGAGAGAGAGAACTGACCTTCCTATGCGTCGATTAGGACAAATTTGTTGTTATAGCCGACTATTATGCCACCTGATACTCCGCGAGCATTTTTATAGTGGAAACTAAAAGAATTATTAGGACCAATTGTCTTGAGTAATTTATGGGAACGATTGGTGAGTTTAGTCTCTTCCAAACAAGCAATGTCAATTTTGTTGTTTCGGATAACCTCTGCGACCATACATCACTTGGTTGGATTATCCAATCCCCTAACATTTCAAAACATACAGTTCATTTGAGTCTGATAACAAACTTCTCCACAAACGATGGGTGGTATTAAACCCTCGTTTTACTCTCCTCCGAAAACTTAGAATCGTCCAGCGATCTAAGTTGTGTTAAAATATTATTGGTTTCTACATCCTCTAATACCATGTCAATATCACAAATCTCAGCCATAGAAAGTAATTCATTATCAGGAATTAAATTCAGCATATCAAAATTTAAATGAGAGATACCTGGAACGAGTTCCGAAATGAAAGATTTACGCTTGGTGGCTGATATTGCAGTTTGGCCAGCCCGATATTGTTGACCCCTCTTTTCTCTTCCAGTCTTCTGCTCTATCTGTTTGAAGTGATCGCAGGAATCATTTGTCTATTTTTTAGGATCCTCTCTTCCGGCTCAGGAGCCCTATGTGTATCATCCATGGTTTTCAGGTTAACTGTAGCTGCTTCTGTGGCTTCTTCATTCCCTGTCTTATTTGCTGATAATTTATCTAGTGAGGGCATGACCAACTTCTCTAGTGAGATTCCAGGTAAGTTCTGTATTATTGCTCTAATCTGGAGTTTTTTCCTGTCCCTATCCTTTTTGGGAGACGGGAGATCTGTCTACGTCGTGCCTTCATGAGAGTCCTTGTTTGCTCCCCTTTCATCACATTCTCTAATAACTTAGCTATTGTGTCTCGGGCAAAATTTTTATCCAGATTTTTAAGGGTTGTGAGAAGGCCCAAATAATCACTTTGAGAGGCATTTGTTTTTGAGCGGCCTTCAATATTAGTAGCCTCAAAATTCATCTGGGCTTCCTTTAATTCACTAGCTTGCTGGGCCTTGGAGCAGCCCACAACTCCAACATTATTCCCATCCTCATTCTTTAATTGGGTTTCCCCTACGTCTAATTTGGGTCCTTGGTACTTTTGTCCCCAAGGTGGTCCCCCTCATCCACTTTGAGTTTCATGTTAGCTAAGAAGTTAGCTTCATCCTCTTTTTCATTGGGTGCTTCACCAGGGCCTTGTATTAATTGGGTGGGGAAGTGTTGGCTGCTGGGGGGTTATTGGCCTGAGAAAAGTTGTTCAGCTTTTTCCAGTCGCATTAAATTCAACCGGTCAGTTCCTCTCCCTTCCTCAAGCTCCGCTCGCTTCTCTTTTGAGAAGACGTCTAGCGCCTGCCCCTCCCCCAAATTCTCCATCTCCCCTTCCTCCTCCGAAAATCTCCCTCTCCACCTACCCGGATTGAGCCCCTCTGGCCTCTCCCACTTCGAGAGGTCCAAAATCAGCCGGCCCCTTGAATTTTGGCCGATGATGTCGAAAGTTTGAGCCTTATTCATCGATTTTAGAGGAGCCCTTTGTAGCTATGACTCCCTTCCCTCTTCTAGTGATTTTCCTCTTCCATATCGAGTGAAAGTTCGTTGGCAAACTGCCTCCTCCGGGGGGCTTGGTTGACCAGGAACTTTATCTTGATGGTGCTTCGTGTCCTCTATCCAGATCTGGTTGGATTTTGGTAGATCGACAAAAGTAATTTGGGGCTCTTTCCCTTTGCAATCGATGGATCTATCTGGTCCTGATCTCCTCCCTGCCGTACTGGTTGGGAGCCGACTTTTGTCTATGCTCAGATTTTGTCCGGAGGTCCCAAGCTTGTGTTCTATCCTATTCCATGTGAAGCTCTTTCAAGCACTGGCGGAAGGAAGAGTGACACCGCATGGCGGCTGATCTGATGAACCGATCATGCCGACTGCGGATGTTGTTCCCTCCTCCACCGAGATCGAGGTATTGAACGGAAGATTATATTCCAATGAGATATGGTCTATCCTATCAAAATTACAGGTAATTTCAATTTTGATGAAGTAAAGTTGGTTTCCAATGACTGCACAAAACTGTCGGGAAATTCTTACGAGGTTCTCGCATCCCACAAAGACTCTAGCAAAGTCTAGACTAGCCTTCTTGATTGTTTGATCGCTGATATCCAACACATGAGCATATTTAGCTAATAATTTGTTTATATCAGTTCTATTCCAGTGATGTATTGTGATGCCATGAATGGCCACCCATGTCGTAACCAGGAACAGGTAAGTTCGGGAGTCTTTGTCCCCTCTCCAGATGTGAACTTTAAAATCCGCCTCAATTTCCCAGCATACAATCAAAGGTTTGGCTGATGTATAAGCCAACCCTTTCTTCGATGGGAATTGGGTGAGAAATTTATCACCATTCCTATCAAGCTCCAAGAGTGGTTTGCAAATTCAAGAGACAGGGATCTCAATGTCTCTATGATTTCCATCCCCGTTGGGTTACCGTTGCCTGAATATATCACTCCTACAGTCCTGCTAAGTTGTTGTTTTTCCGCCATGGCCAATTCCGATGTCGGAATAAAGGCCACTGGTTTCGGTTACTGGTTCTTTTCAACTGTTTTTAATAAGTTTTGGGATATAAAGCAATTCTTTCCCAGTTTGAGTTGGTTTTTCCTAGAACCCATCCTTCCTAGCTGGTGCTATCGGGCACTCTCCAATTCGATGTCCCAAAACCTTACAAAATTTGCACATGATGAAAGGACACTCATCCTTGAAATGCCCTGATTTTCCACAAATCCAGCAGGTTTCTGGGTTACCATGTGTTGATTTTTTTGTTGGAGAGTGTTTCCTTTTCTTCCCTCTGATATTTTGTACAGAAGTAGTGACTCGCTCTTTCCTGATTGTATTACGGGATTTAACCGTCTGCCAACCGCCCTGTTGTTCATTTTCTTTTCTGGCAGTACGAGAAATCTCACCTCTGGTGGCCGCGAGAAGTGCAAGTACTTCTTTCCGGGAGTATGAACTTTTGCAGTTAATAGTTGGGTATTAGGTGGAAGGGAGCACCGAAGAGGAAGGGGGATGTAGCCCCTTCACCGGCGACTCCTTAACCACCTCCGACCAGCTTTTCCTCCTGTATTTTGGGTTTTTGTCCTCATCATTAGAAACCTCCTCTTGGCTTTTGCCCCTCCCTAGCCAGACCCATTTGAAGTCCATCGGAGTTGGTGAGTGGATGAAAGTCGTCCCCGGCCTCCCAACTTGTCCTCGAACAATGCCGATGATGAGAGAGCTAAGGCAAAAATGCACACAACCCTATGCTCCACCTACTTCGGTTCTTTCTCTTCTTCCTATTCCCTTTTCTTCTTCTTCTTCTTCTTGTTTTTTTTTTTTTTTTTTTTTTTTTTTTTTTTTGGGAACAGGAAGGAGAAGAATGACCAAAGAGAAGCTTGTTTACCGGAGGAGGTGGCCGGGAAAAAGCTTACTCGCTGGGAGAGATGGATATCTTACCTGAGAGATATCCTGAACTCCGTATTAGTTAGTTAGGTTATCACGGTTCATGCATTGGGAACATTTGAGGTACAAAAGATTTTAGTTGTACACACATGTTTACAGTGAGGAGACACATGTTTACAGTGAGGAGCACAGGTATGTAAAAAATTCTACATATCATATTAAAATGCGTCCGACTGTTGCTTAAAATTTGTGATCCTTCTGTATGGTACCTGTACATTAAAATATTTTATTTATTTATAGTCTCTTGCGTGCATGAGAATCCTCAGAATTTTGTTAGCTGACCAAATAATTACATCTGATTATGTTCTTCTTGTAATCAATATGATCTTACCACTAGTGATGCATAAATCTTTCGTACGCAAGTCAGACTATAATGTTATTGCCATTTTGTTATCGAACCTGGAATAACCTACTCCTACCTCTTAAGGCCTTTAACCAGTCAGTCAGGACTCACGAGCATCTTAATTGCTTTTATGCTCTGTACACTGATAAAACACTCCTTAAGATCGAATCTGTACTTCTAATGGTGTTACAATAAACAATCTGCAGGAGATGCACATATATTTTGCATTGTTCGTTTGTTTGTATGTATATATCATATACAAATTGTGTTTGACTGTAACTAATCAATTAAATATGCAAGGCGTCGTGTAATACCAGTACTTCAAATTATTTATGCATGTGAATCCTTCCGCATTAATTTGTCTTAGTAATGGTCTTACCGCTAATTATGCCTTTAGTCTTTTGAAGTAGTAGTAGTCATTACTAGTTAGGCATCTTATTCACTATAACTCCTCGAGTCATCAGTCTTATTTTATGTTTCTGCGAGGCCAAATATCGTTTAGGCAACTTGCAAGGAGTCGCTTGTTTTTTTTGTTTGTAGTTAGTATTTATTACTTAGGATTTAATTTGTGAGAGGCATCTTATCTTATCTTATCTTATCGTATACTGTATACGTATTATATGTTGGACATTAAGCATGAAAGTGAGCTGGATTATTTATTTATCTACAAAATGCTGTCCACTTCACTTAATACTAATTAATTCCTGTAATCACTCTGTTAACTCAATTATCCTTTACTTAGTTTTGGCCTCAAAAAGGTATGTCTAGATGCATCCCAGTAAATTTATGATCTTAATGTGCCTAATTATGCTATAACAGTCTGCAGGACAGGGAACATTATATTACACATTATGCATACAAGTTGTGTTGACTATGACTTAAAACATGTGATCGCTTGTGCGGCACCTGTACACATTATTTTACCCTTTTATGGTCTCATAGATGTATGAGAGTGCTCTAGCATTCTTTTGGTTGACCAAATACTTACGGCTGATTAAACCCAAATCTTCCTCTCTTCATCGACATGATCTTACCACTAATAATGCATAACCTTTTGCGAAGTAGTAGTAGTTTGGCATCTGTAACGCCCCGCATCCCAAGATACTGATAGCGTTCGGCGACATATCATAAATGGATACGCCAAGCCTAAAACACATAAATACATATGTACAACTGCCACAAATACATACACATATACCAGAAGATAACAACATGGATTTAAAAACAATGGGTTTCTTCCATAAATAAAGATCAATACGAGTTTATAGGAGGGCCAAACAATCTTTATTACATCATCGAAAAGTTTAAGTAAACGAAAGAAAAGTGAATGATAAAATTTCTTAAAAAAAATTGAATACAAACTAGAAGATTCTCTATCGTGTCCCTCCTACAACAAATGCACTTATTGAGAATCTGCTAACTCCTTAGAATATAATTCCAACTGTGGTGGGTCTTCCTCTTCGTTAACCTGCAAATCAGTATCTGGACGTGCCAAATCAGGGTCGTTAGAACGACCTTACAAGTGCTAAAAAAAAATGGATAATAACACACAGGAACGCTATGCGTGGTCTATATATGTACACATATACATGAAATAAGTGATATAGAAAATATATGACATGATAATAAAAAAAATGTCTAATAGATTGATTTATGAATTTAATATACTTGTTTTGCATATAATAGTGGTCAACACGTAGTATCTGCATGTTCTGAATGATATGATAGCAAATATAGGAAAGATGAGATAAATATGCATATGAAACTTCTTATGTCTTATTGATGTCTAATACGAATTAGTTTGGAACTATTAGGAGGAAAGACCACATATTTTAAGAGGGTCCCGTACATGTCCGGGACCACGACCCCATGACTCCTGCTACTGCTCCAGGATGTACCGCTAGGTACTCAAGAATGATGGACGAGCATATGCTCCGGGCCCGAAGCCCTATAATATGACATGACGGTGATCCAGTAATCACCCGGAACCTCCATGGCAGGTCCCTAAAGTTCGGCTGCGCAACCTAAAAATGTATACATCTCAAAATATGTATTCAAGTTCCTCCATTTAGTTCCCCCATACCCCATTATTTTGTTTTATAATTTTATTCATTAGGACTATATCATAAACTATAAAATTTGGTATGTTAAGGTCATTCAATCTGTATATTTGCTTTAGCTTGTATTAAAGGTTGTTAGCAAAATGAACAGTGAGTTGGTGTTGATTAAACTATAAAATTTGGCATGTTAAGGTCATTCAATTTGTATATTTGCTTTAGCTTATATTAAAGGTTGTTAGCAAAATGAACAGTGAGTTGGTGATGATTTGCTGACGCCCTTTTTTTTTCTTTTTTCCAAAGTACAATGTGTGAGCAAATTATAACAAGTAAAAAGTTGTGTACTCAAGGTGATAGGTGTTGGAATTTTAGCAAGCCCAATTCCAGTGGCTTTTGTGCTAGGGGCTCAATGACAGTGTACTGTTAAGGTAGCATTTTAGTGATAGTTAGTCCCTTCATGGGTATTTATATTTATTTATTTTTAAATGGTTAGTTTCAGAAAGTTGTAAGTAGATAGACTAGAAGGCTATTTATGAATAAAAATGGATTCGCTAAAATTACAGACAGATTTGGTTAAATTTCTTTACACCTCAATAGGACCTCCAGTAAAAGTTGCTAAAATTGACATAAAGAAGAGAATGAAATTGATACATTAAAACTACAGACAGATTTGGCTAAATCTCATAGACATACAAACTATATATAAACCTCAAGTAGTGTTAAATCTATAGCACAAGTCAAAACAAACTTGCATTTATAAAAATAATGTTAAGTTGTTGATTAAGAAATGATATAGAAAATTCTTAAAATAATAGTAAATTACTTGCATCAACACATATATTTCAAAAAAAATGTTTAAGTTCTTGATTAAAAAAAATATATAGGAGAATCATAAAATAATAACAAAGCACCTGCCTCAAATAAAAGCTCCACTTGAAAATTGGCTGCTAATGATTTGGATCAGGTTATGTTTTTTTTTTTTTTTCCCTTTTCTTTCCTCTCTCTCTCTCTCTTCTTCTCTTCTTCTTTTTTTTTTTGCTATTTTTCTTTCGTTCCCTTCTAGCAGGTGCGGAAAAGAAAAAGACGCGTTTTTTTTTTTTTAGTTCCCGTATCTTTTTTTTTTTTAATAATAAATATTTACAAATTTAGGTTTGTTTAAGATAAGTTTAAATATATGATAGATCTTCCTAATCAATCTAGATTCAGCCAAATCTGTTATAATCAAACTAACCAATGTTTTGGATAAACTAAAATCATATGATAGATAAAAGATAATATTGGTTAATTAGTAATTATAAATAATCACTTTATTATTTATGATAATGCATCAAAAAAAAAATAATCACAAAAATATTGTATAGGAAAACGAGATGTTACAGCATCTCTTACTATAACTCCTTGAATCAGTGTGGGTTTATTTAAGAAGAGAGTCGGAGAAGGAATACATCAACCTGCCAATACCGTATGACTCCTCCCTTAAAATTTTTGTGGGGCATCTCATCATGCTACATTTATATTTGCTTTTTAACACTAAGCATGGAAGCGAGCTGGCTTATTGTGGTACAAAATGCTATCTACTTGCACTTATATACTACTAATTAATCACAATTATTAACTCCTGTAATCACTCCATTAACTACATTATCCATAACTTCGTTTTGTCCTCGACACTGCATGTTGATATGTGATCAGTCATAGAGATGATAGATCCAGATGATTATATAGATCTCCATATATATACATATAAATTGCTGCTTATGTTTGTCTCTATTAGGTATGGTGATCTAGTATGCTGTACCAGATTTAGATATAAAGGACAAGTTGTTCTGCTCTTCTGAGTTTATTATATACTCTGTTTGAGCTTAAACAATATTATCGTTATGTTTCTTATAGTAAACTTATATTAATAAACAATATGCTAATCCTATTTGGAAAATCTAACCTAGGATGGAGGACTGTAATAGTATTTGAATGCTTGATTCATGATGCTTGGTGTTTATTGATGCTATAATGTTTTTTTTCCCTGTGGTACATCTTGAAATAGACTGTATATGTCAATCCATAAATTTAGTCATTTTATGCCATCATTGTTATTATTGGTTTCTAATTACACGTTCCTTTTTTGCAGCTCTATATCTCCTTATGAATATAAATACTCTCTACTGGTTATGTGGGGGGTTTATGATGGTGTCACATCACAGTGGGTTTGATTCTCTTTCTAAACAAGAACTGCACACGTACAGTAAAGAGGACCAACACAGAAGCCACGCCTAACCAATATCGGACATAAAAAGGTATCGCTCTGCTTTTTCGTGCCTCCACATTTTCGTGCCTCCACATAGCTTTAGCTGTCTTGACTAATGCAGCATCAATCGAATGGTCATCTAGACATCATTCATGCCGGCGTCACGTCAGCAATCATTCAGAAATGGAGAGGTGAGGGGAAAAAAAACTCTTATTCTAAAACATTGCTGATTCTTTTAAGCTCTTTAAATTATTCTCACCTTTTTTTTTTTCCCGCCTCCAAAATATGTGTAATTTATTCCCACAACAAACGACACAGTTAAGACGACTATAAACAAGGGACGCTACTCAATCAGCAAGTTGGTTTCCCTCAACGATGCTTTCCAAGCTATAACTACAATAAACATGTGCATTTGTTTGCTTCTCCTTTGTGAACTCTCACCATTCGACCAGGCACAATGTATGTCCTTTGCTTCTTTTGAAAGGACAAGATATCTCTACATGTGCTTGCTTTGTTCCATCTGAAAGAATATTTGTCCTCTTCATGCAAGTAACTTGAATTGTCTCTCTCCAGACCCAAGTTTTTGGCCCACCAATTATTGTGACCGATGTGCTCTTCTAAGCCCATAGTTAAATAGCCCACAGTTAAGACCCCGATGCCGTCAAATAATTTACTTTTGCATTCCATTATAAAGGAAGACATTGACCTAGTTGGAGAGAGTTGTTGGAAACAATATAAAGCTTACTTCTCAACAATAAATATTTATCAACATTTGCCCAAATATGGTTATGGAGAAACAAACATTGAATTATATATATATATATATATATATATATATATGTGTGTGTGTGTATATATATATATATATATATATATATATATATATATATATATATATATATATATATATATATATATATATATATATATATATATATATATATATATATATATATATATATATATATATATATATATATATATATGGGATTACTGTAGGTGAACTGCCAGCTCAGGAAAAGTTACGTGAGTTAGCGGCAAAATTATAATGATTTAATGATTTTTCTTCAATTTTTTTTACAATTACAATCTTTACCTTTTTAACTTCTTTCGAATTAAATTTCATAAGTTTTAGAGTTTATTTACCCTTTCATTAAGTGCATACAAAATATTTTATTCATTGAAAACTGTTAATTTTGTGTTAGCTTGATGGAGGACCAAATCAAGACTAAAACCCAAGAAATTGGGTATGAGTGAACCCTAGGGAGTCGAAATCATAATTCAAAAGAGTTTTTTTAAAAAAGATTATTGGAGATAGTGGAAATGAACTGCAGCTCAGGTAACTTGCTTGAGCTGTCAGCTCATTTCCATTTTTCTCATATATATATATATATATATATATATATATATATATATATATATATATTAGTAATAGTCTTCAAAAGAGGTTTATGAAGTCTGAAACAACTCTACAACAAACATCAATGAGCATATTATTATTAACAAAGCTTAGCGTAAGCATTGTTTGTTCCCATGTGCAGTTGTGACTCCTGAATGAGTTAGCATTGAGTGAGTGAGAGAGAGAGAGAGAGAGAGAGAGAGAGAATTGGTTGGCATTTGAAAGATGCTTTAGACTACAATTGCATAATGCAGTGTGCTCCCTAACCTAAACCTTTTTTTGTTGGGCAGGCCTATCAAACTTTAAGTGAAGTTTCTCATCAACAGAAACAGTCATTAGTGTATGTCAAATTCTTGTGGGACAACTATGTTAGCTCAAGGACATGGCAACTACCTCAGAACTTTTTTTTGTTGCAAACCCTAGGGGCTCCCACACTTCAAAACTATGGGCTCTGCAACAAATATGTGCATATCTAGTTGAGGGTATCGCCAACCTAGGATGAACTTTATACAATAATGCATGTTTGTCCAAAATTTAGAAAGTTGTCAATCATAAGAAATTACCTTTACCATACTAGTCATATAATTTCTAGATAAGCATTTCATTTTACTTGGACCATCTGTTTTTTTTTTCTCTCTCTCTCTCTCTTTTTTTTTTTTTTTTTTAATTCACTTTTCATTCTCCTGTTGTGTTATGTACCAACCAAAGGCTGAACAGTAAACAAAAGCCTTTTAGCGCAAGACATTGATTGCCTAAGCAATCTAGTTAGAGTCTTCCTAACATTAAAGGGAGGTAGACTGGGAAAATGAAAAATATTGACGGCCCATAAATGTTATTGGTAAAACAAAGATTTGAAACCAACAAGTTATAGATTCAAGACAGAGAGAGACCAACTAATCCTCAAATGCCAGCATTTCTAATGGCTGCTACCGAACGCGAATACATTTCTTTTATTATACTTTTTTTCTCCATTAAACTAATCAATAATCTTGGAGAAAGAAGAAAGCTTTTAAACTTGTACGGTATCAATGTAAAAAGACAAAGCAAAGGATCTCCAAGCGCAACTTTCAAGGAATCTCACTAAATACGGGGAAGCTTCATTCACGCGTGCGCGTGATATTTTGTTCAACCATTACCAAAATCAAATCCAAGACTTCTTCTTCTTCTTCTTCTTCATTCTTACTGGGTCCTGGGTCCAGCGGTCGGTAAAAGCAATAGGATCTCCTATGGAATCTTCTTGGGTCCTCGTCAGCAGTGAGTCAAGCCAGTGACACGGCGTCGCATCACCGACAATCTCAGGCGCGTTTGGTACTTGCTCCTCACCCGCTGGCTATGGGTATGTGCGGGTGGGACCCGTGAATTAAGCTAGAACTGGGTGCTGTCCGTTGTGCGGTCCACGACAAGCTGGCCTCGTGGATCCGAGGTGGATCCGCTAACAGCCTCTCTCTCTCCCTCTCTCTCTCTCGCGGAAGTTTCCAAAGTAGTACAACATCTTTCCTAGTGAGCCCACGCTTTGTAACTGTCCATATTTTAAATCTGGACAAAAAAACACAGCTCACTAAGAAAATTGGTGTGCTCGGGAAACTCCTCCCTCTCTCCCCCCCCACCTCTCCCTCTCTCAGTCAGGTCAATGTCTCTAATTAATTTATTCGCATCATTTATTACTTCATATTTTTTTAACACTAATTTAATTATTAATTAGCAAGCTATGACAATCGCTAGTAAGTTTTTAATTCCGATTGTTCTATTACAAATCTTTCTGCGTGAAATGTATAAATGAGAAGTTGGCTAGGTTCAACGTACTTGCATTCTTTGAAATCCATTTCACACAGAACGTCTTAAAAAGGTTATTTAAGTTAATAATTTAATATTTATTACCAGTGATTTTGGTGAAGACTGCTCCGAGAATTCTCAAGTTTAAACCAAGATGATTTGTTGATTTGAAGATGAAAACAAAAAGGATGATTTTTTAGAATGTCCATGCATGTGAAAGGAGACGAGGGTAATTGCACGACAAAGTTGAAAGGTAAAATAATCGGTAATAGTAATCATAACCAATCTGGTTAAAAACCAAAAAAAAAAAACAAAAAACAAAGCGCTATCATCGGTTAGAAGCACATGAGATTTTGATAACTCTTGCAAGAAAGCTTTAATAATTCTTGGAAGAAAGTTTTAAAACAAAAGTGAAAGGTTGAGCCAAGACTTTGACAACAACGAGGGTTGAAAATGTTTATTTATTTATTTTTATTAATCATATATATATATATATATATATATATATATATATATATATATATATATATATATATATATATATATATATATATATATATATATATTATATATTACTCCCTATAAAAGCGTAGATAAAAAATTTAATAATTGTTGTAAAATATCGAATCCAACATGGCTGGTAAGATTGCAAGTACCCTTGTGTGCATCATGTATTAGCTGATGCATGCCACAATCCTCACATTAGGTGACCCCTCACATTGCATCACTAAATTATTCACTAGTCTGTGCTAATTATGTTTCCTAACTATTGTTAAGCAAACAACTAATTAACAAGGATATTATTAATTAATTAAATATTCTCTTCTTCTTTCTTCCACGCACAACGCACACTGCTAGGAAAGTTCCTATGTTGGAGTCCTTTTCTCTCTAGTCTCTCAATTTTACCAAATCTCTTCGTCTCATTATTTATTTATTTATTTATTTACAGTTAAAGCATGCGATAACAAGAACAGACTAATCGAATGCAATAATAGACTGATTCTTTTTCAAAAAAGTCTTTGTCCTTGAAATTGGCAATGATATTGAAATGAGAGAGAGAGAGAGAGAGACAGACAGAGAGCCTAGAGCCTAGAACCTACTACGTGTGGCTGTGGCCTTCCATCTCTTTCCTGTTAATTAACTCATTTGGTCATGGTGGCAAAAAAGTCCACCGACCATACTAGCTTAAACCATTAGGAGTAAGTAGTATTAACTTATAATCTATAGAGTTTTGACTCGCAACTCCATATATTATTATTATTTTGTTTTCTCGCACCCACCACGTGGGTGTATCTTTTTCAAACTCTGCATTAGATTTCCCTTTTTTATTTTTTGGTTAATTGAACAAGTGTTCTTATTTGTCGTAATCAACGATTGCATAGTAAAAGTTACACATTGGACTCCCAAGGAAGAGTTTGGCAAAATTTAGTTTAACCCCTCGTCTTCACTCTCAACTTCCAAGTACGAAAAAAAATTAAAATAAATTGCACTTACATGTATTGTAGTGTCATAGTACAACTAGCCGGAGGACTACTTCAATTATCAGTACCAAACAGAGGGCCTAAACTAAATTTTGCCAGGAAAAAGCTTAACAATGAAGGAAGGTGCGCGTATGGGGCACATCCCCCACAGAAAATCCCGCGCTCGGTGCACCATGCCCGAGGAACGTACCGCTAACTGTAAGTGGGCCCCATCTCTAGAAGCCCCAGTGGCAGAACAAGTTAACCATTCCCACGAGGAACAATAAGCCCACCGCTTTTCCCTCTTTTGTTGACTCGTGGCCCAAAACCCTGCCAGCTCCGAGGTGGTCCCACCGCGGCCCATACGCGCTTCGAGGCCGTTGGCGACACATCAGTTTCCACACGTGAACCCCAGGCCTCAGTACCTAAACTATCAACCCGATTCCATCCGCACCCGAAAATACACCCGAAAAAGGCACGGGAAGAGGATATTCTAAATGCGCACCATTTTTTCTTTGTGAGCCCATTGATACCCAAAAGATAATTACAATTTTGCCCTAATTTTTTTTTTTTTAAAAACCCTCCTCTCTCTCTTTTCTTAGTGAGGGCCGTTCCCTCTCCTACTTCTCTCCTTTTTTTTTTTTCTTAGCGAGCACCATCCTCTTTCAAACAATTATTTCCAGCAAAACCAAATTTCATAAAAAAAAAAAAAAAAAAAAATCTCTTCTTGAAAATCCTAGATCCCCTTGAAAATTTTCAATCCCATTAGTTGCATCACTCTCTAGAGTTTATTTGAGAAGGAAAATTCATTATTGGTGGAGGAGAGAAATTGAAGAATATGGAGAATAAGAATATAAAATTGGTTTCATTAAGTAAATCTCCTTGTTATGAGATATTTATAAACTATTTTTGACTCAATTTCATGTATAATTTGATTGATTAATTCTAATTAAAAGACTTAATGATTTTATTTTATTTATAAAAACAGTGAGTCTCGTCTGGATTACGGGGATGAAAACTTTGATCGGAGAGTAGTCCCGATCTGTAACTTTGTTGTCTGAGGTTGAAACCCTAGATAGGGTTTACTCAGCTGGGATGACAACCGCGGACAAATCTCTTACACACAACATACATACAATAAAATACTTGTATTTTTCCACATACCACGATACACACAATATACACTAACAATTCATTAAAAGAAAATAGTAAGAAGATAATTAAGAAGATATTAAACAATAATTCCAATGACATTAACAAGCCCATATGACATTATTAACACACAAGATAGACTTAAATCTTCATCAAAATATAGACTCTTATATATGCAAGATATATATGAAAATTTAATTAGTAGATTATAGTATTACAAATATCAATAGACACCAATATATACTAACATACACTAAAATGTGTAGAACTTGTTTCATAATAAAAACTTCAAATATATTTCATCAAGCTAAACTGTTTAAACATACATGACAAAACAATACAAACAATACCTGGAGTAACACATCAACGTCGACGTATCTTCCAAACGAGGTTACGTGGTTCTCAGCGATGAAGGAGATCCTGACAGCGATTTTTTTAGTGTGGTTTATGCACCGCAATGGATCTCGCTCCTGTAATCAAAGTAAACTCATAAAAAAACTAAATTAATAATAAACTAATTATAATAAATCTTCCTTCTATTCAATGCCGTTTGATGAACTAATGATAATTTGGATTGATCTATCTGATAAATAATACAATTATATGTAATGTGTCAACAGTTAATTCACCATGAACTAGACAATAAATTTTAGAAATAATTGTGGCATAATTGATAAAAACAACAACATGCATTTAAAAGATTATGTTCAACAGCTAATTGGTGCAATATTTTTTCTAGGTAAACAACATGCGGAGCTAGTTAATAAATAAACCACGCAATTATTTGAATTGATGCAATTAACAATTTTAAAGTATTCAAACCGCTAAATAGTAAGAAAAACATCTACCAAAAAAATTAAAGAGATAGAATTAGATACATATAAAACAGCACAAATCTCTCAAAATTATTAACCTCATATACTACAACTTCAAAATAACATAAAATAATAATTTCTCTTCAGGGTATTGAATCTAAATTTGTACATACTGAAATCAAAAGATTTAGAGGTCTAAATTATTTTCCAAAAATAGAAAAATTATTTGTTTGCTTCTGCCTTAGCCTGTTTGTTGTCAACCTAGGTGAAGAAGACTAGTGATGCGACTATGGAATGCAGCGAGGGTGTGCGATCGAGAGCGGTGAAGGGGCGGTCGGCGATGCAGGAGGAGAGGATCGGTCAGAGGATTTGATTTGGGGTTGGTGCTCTCTAGGAAAAATGGGTATGGTAAAGAAATCACTATGAGAGAGGAGTGTGTTAATTTGCAAAATTTTGTGGTGCTGACTCAGCAGAAAGCACCGGGCTTAAAAGTTACCAGGTGCTCACTAAGAAAACGGGCTTACCAAGGAAAACATGGTGCGCATTTAGAATTTCCCGGGGGAGCGAGCTGCAGCCGTCAGCGACGGCCGCAGAGCGGGCCCAAATAACGTGGCGCGCCCTGACGCCAGCCCGCAGCCACGCGGCGCTCAGGCCGGGGCCAAGCGGTCACAGGTGTCATCCTCTCTCACCGGCACGAGCCGGTGACCCCATCTTTAAGAATCAAGCGTTTCTCCCGAGCTCCCGTATTCACCCCATGGCGACTTTGCAAAATACAAAACAGAAATTACTTATTCTCGCCCAAAATTGGCGCACTCAGCAAATAGGAAATTGCTACGTGCGACGGTTAAAATCTGAAGTCGGATTCTGAAGTGGGCGAGTCTGTCCGTTTTAGACAGTAGTTGGGCTTTTCGTTATTATTTTACAGGGATCGCTCTTTAAATTAGGTTATATATATATATATAGGTATTTACTTGTTGTCCTCAAATATTTATATATTATGATTTAATTACCAAATCTTCATATTTAGTATTTAGTCCATCCAAATCTCCTAAGTTACTACAATTTAATTTTCCTGCTTAATTTTTGACCTGATATTACTATTTTACCCATCCTTATTCATTATTTCTCTTCCTCGTCTCTTCCTCCTCTCTTTTCCTTTTCTTCATTATTCCTCCTCTCTTCTCCTTCTCACTTCTCCCAATGAAGAAAAGAGGAGGAAGAGAGAAGGAAGAGAAAAGACAAAAGAGGAGAAATAATGAAGAAAATGAGAAGAGAGGAGGAAAAGAGAAGAGGAAGAGAAAAAAATGAATAAGGAGGGGTAAAATGGAAATATCGGGTCAAAATTAAGGAGAGACTAAATTGTAGTAACTTAGGAGATTTGGGGACTAAATACTAAATATGAAGATTTGGGAGACTAAATCATAGTATATAAAGATTTGAGGGACAAACCAGTAAATACACCTATATATATTTATCAATTTTAATTAATTCCTCAAATGAAATTGCCGGTTGCCTTGTAGAGCACGGTACGAGACAGGGAGAAAAGCCCTATAAATACGGGGCTCAGCCGTCTCCTTTTCCTTCTTCCGCTCTCTCTCTCTCTCTCTACTCCTCTAATTTCGCTAGGGTTTCGTTTTGGTTTATATTTCAAGGCCTTCGTTGCACCGCTAGGGTTTTCGTCTGCATTGCGACGGTTCGATCTCGTTTCAGGTACCTTCGACCTCATGCAATGCCGAAAGTTTCGTTTTTTCTGCCCCCCATTTATTTGTCTTTTTTTTTTTTTTTTCACCTCGTTCTTGAATCTGTTTTGCTGGATCAATCGGATCTGTGATGCGTTCTGATCTCGATTTCGTAATGTTGGCTTTGGATTCGGTTTCTTGAGGCCCCAAGTGTTGTTTGATTTAGGTAAAAAGAAAAAGGACGGTTTTTTTTCATACCTAGGTCAGAAAAGGTGACTTATTTTTTTTGTGGTGGAGTTGCCGATAGATTTTAGATTTTTTTTTTTAAAATTTTTGTTTCTTTCTATTGTTGAAAAATGGGGGTTTGAATTAAATGGGAAAGAAATTAGGAAATTGGAACCCTTGACTTTAGAATACGACAAGGTTGGTGAATCAATAATAAATGGGAGTAATTCATTAAATTTTTTTTTTTTTAAAGTCCTCTCTTTTTTGCTTGTTTTCTAATGTGAGCATGGTTTCTAGGTTCGTACCTACGTAAGTCTTGCCCAAAACCCTCTCTTTTTTGCTTGTTTGTTAGCTCGCCTTTTATTTATTTTTTTTCCCTTTTTTTCCCTTTCCTTTTAGTTGTTTCTTTCTCGTGTTTGTTTGCCTTTTAATCTGCTTTTTTCCCCTTTTTTTTCTTATTTACTTGTCGTGTACGGTCCTTGTAATTTCTCCTTGTTTATTTTCTCCAAAAAATGTGATCCTCAACTTTTTTTCTTTTTTGAACTTTGTTGCGAAGATAAAATTAGGCCGTTAAATGTTTGATAATGCATATGAAACCTTTTTAATTATTTTGTTCAGGTATTACATGTGATAAAATTATTTATTTTGGTGTCTAACTATTTGGTTTTATATATAATGACGTGTCACTGAGTCATATTTCCTAATTAAATGCGTCGCGGTCAAGATAATTTGATTGTTAAAATAATTCAGCTGTCAACATTGGTTTTTTTTTTTTTTTTTTTCCTTCTTTTCCTTTCTTTGAGTTGTGTTGTCCAATTGTCATTTCTTAGCGTAATCGACTTAATTGTTATTGTTGTTATTATAAAAAAAATATCGCTATATTGTACTTTGCTTTAGTTTACGAAGTGAGTGAGGGTTTTTAGAAACACTAATCACTTCCTGTGTAGAAAATATGTCATTGATTCTTATGCTTTATCATGCAATGCTTTTTTTTTTTTCGTTCACGAGGATGATTTAATTTTTGTGGTTAGACCTTCTAGGAACGGCTATGTCGACCAGATCATTAATGTTACATGTATAAAATAGTGACAGTTGGTAGTTTCTTTATTCATTTGTTATGGGATGTGATCAAATTTGTGGATAACTCCCCACCTTTAATATGGTGGTCATATCTTTAAACATGTTCCTAGCCTCTAATATGCGCTCCCTTTTATAATTAGCAATCACAAATTTCCTCCAACATGCTCTTGGTCTTCCATATTATTTTTGTAAGGGTTAATAATAGTCAGACTCCATATAATATTGGGATTGTATAAGTTAACACTCCTAAACTTTGAAACTCTCAAAAAAAAAATCTGAGTATCCTAACAGTGTAAACTGGACGTGAGTTAGGAAGGCACTTGATGTGCACATATTATAAAAAGTCAAAAATACCCTTAGAGTTTAAGAAGTAGCAACAGTACCTGCTGCTCTTAGTTGCTGCTAGCTGCAGCAGCAAGCAGAGCTGCTGCTAGCTGCAGCAGCAAGCAGAGCTGCTGCTGCTATTCAGCAGCAGCTTGCAAGCTGTTGCAGAGCAGCAGCTATGCTTGTTGCTGCAGATACTGCTAGTAGCAACTAAGAAAGATTAAAAGAGTTAAGCAGTTAGAGATAAAATGTAAGAAAAATCATACTCAAATGTTAAACTTAATAGAGTTTCATATACAAAAAAAATCCAAAAAAATAGAGGGGGGTGAGATTAAGAGAGAGTGAGAGTGAGAGTGAGAGTGATGGGGTTAAAGAAAGAGATGAGGGTAAAATATGTATTAGAGTTAAGGAGTCCACTTTAGTATAAAAGGGGAGTGATAATAACTAACCTCTCACTAATAGTGTTAAAGATTCAGGGAGTTTTTTTAGAGTTTCAAATTTCAGTGGTGTTAAGTTACACACCCCCAATACTACAGGGGTTCTGACTGTAATTAATCCGTTTTTTAAGCATAAACGGAGACTATAGGCCCCTTGATGTGTTTCATTAATAGGAAATTAATGAAACAAACTAAATTTATATAAGTACAGTAGAGCTCCTCCGTTAAGTAGGGCTAATAATATATCAAATAAGAGTTACGCACTGAGGACTGTGAACCGTCATTCTCCTTGCTTCCCTCTCCAGTCATTGCCCTAGTCTGAACGGTGGGTGACTACTGGCCCTCCAGGGCCATCTAGGGGATCTGGGTCCCCTTCTCTGAGGTGGACACGTTATGGCCTGTCAGAAGGTCTAGCTTCATGTGCAGATTGTACAGATTCCTCTTATGTGACCTGATGATCACTTAGGTCTCCCCATCGGCATGGGCTGTACTTGTCCACCAATCAATATCAGTCGCAACAATATGATAACAAGTAGAAGGGGACGTACAACAATTATTAAAGATTCTACAGTTTCTCTCCTTCTATGCATTCCACAAGATTCCACAACATAGCGGCAGTGGTGATCTTACTTGTTGCTACTCCCAATCCCATCCCTCTGATCTCCACAGTCTCCCTCATTTGGTTAATGGTGTGCGGGTTTGTTGCCCCTCGAGTGGATGCCTTCTCGTGGCAAAGAAAATCCAAATTTGTGTGGTAAAAGGGCAAAGTCTAGAATAAGTGTGGGCACCCGTCAGGACCCACATAATGCTCTTCAATATTATTGAAACAGCTTGTCTGTAGGATCTTTTGATGTGGTTAGTGACTGTTGTTCTATTAATTATATTTTAATGCTTATTTGCTATTTGAATCTTTTGATGATTTTAAGTCGGTCTACTGCATATGATTTTAAGTCACTTTGAAATGTTTTTATTATTGGGCGTTGAGAAGCCTTTGTTGATCAGAAGCTATTTTACCTCTTTTTATTATTTGATCAACTTCGGAGATTTTAAAGTAATATATTAAATTGTAATTGTAATTGTCATTTATTCTACTCTCCCTGTTGATTACAAAACAATAGCCCTCCATGGGAGTTTATTTGCGAGTTTAATTGATTATATGGTTTTTAACTTTGCGCCAAAAGCCCCCTTGCATATCCCTCGAATTAACCAAGTTAAAATTCAATTGCATTTAATTTACACATACTTTTTCCTGCATTTGATCTTTCCTTTTTATAATTGTAAATGTCCAATCTTAATATAGATATAATCTTTCTTGTAGTTGTTATATATTTCATTCATTAAACTTCAGAATAAATGTTTTCTTAAGCAACCACTGATATCTCTAAATGCAAAAGAGTGTCAACAAATTCCTCCTTGTTGGTAGAGGACATATACTTAATTTGATTCTGAGTTTTTCTGTATCCATACATGTTTGAAATTCAAACTCTTTGCATTTGATAAATAGTCAAATCAAGTATTTTCACGTAATCTTCCTTTTTTCTTTTGCTGTATATAGGTTCTTCTTTCTTAAGGAATAGGCTGCAATTGAACTTGTGTAGCGCAAGCTTCAGATCAAATGTTCGACCACTTGCTATAAATGCTTCTGAGTGCTGGCAATGAGAAGGTACATACCAAATTGGTCTTGTAATGTCATATTGATGGTTCTATTTGTCGATCTCATCATCTGACTATTATTGGGTTGCAGTTTTCAGGAAGCCTGCGCTTAATGGACTGCATGCACAACTGCAGTGACAAGAAGACATTAAAAAGGTGGTTTTTCATTGACAAGAGAGTTGGGTAGTTATCCAAGGTCTTAAAAGTTTGAATTGAGCATTCTAATAGTTAGCTATTAGATACTATTTCAACTTTGGAGCGTGATTCTTTAAGAGATTTGAAGAGAATGGATTTGAAACCGAACCATAATTCCCCGGTCCTTGCTGATTCCGTCCCCGTGAGCAAGTCAAGGTTGGGCTTGTCTTCTAATTTGGTGCCATATTCAGCACCTGCCACAGGGTATTCTTCTCCTGGCCTGTATTTAACAATTCCCAGGAGAAAGCCTATACCCAGCAAATTTGATGACGTCCGTGCAAGTGGGTGGCTAGATGCGATGCAATCCTCATCGCCTCCTCGCAAGAAGCTGAATAAGGATTTCAGCTTGGAGTCTGAATGGGATGAAGTAGACCCCGCATACCGCACCTGGGTGGTATGAACCCACCTTTCTCTGGCATTTTTTTCATAAACAAATTGAATTGCTGGACAAACTTTTTAATATACATTAAAATTTTCAAATATTTCCATCAAAAGAATTGATTATTTTAAGCTTACTGGATTACTCTCCGATGCAGATGAAGTATCCGTCTGCTCTTACATCATTTGAAAAAATAACAAGTTATGCCAAGGGCAAGAAGATAGCATTGTTTCTGGACTATGATGGAACTCTTTCTCCTATTGTTTCCAATCCAGACCGTGCTTTTATGTCTAGTGCGGTAAGTAGAGACATGCCATATTGCTTCTCACTAGAGTTCTGGCCCTTGGTACTAAATGGTAATTATCGGGCTCTAATAATTATTATTGTTCCAGATGCGGACTGCTGTGAGGAATGTTGCGAAGCATTTTCCAACAGCTATTATCAGTGGAAGATGCCGTGACAAGGTACTGGCTCCATCTAGTGATTGATTGTGTAGTATATGTTTGCATCAGCTTCAATATCTCAAAGGGAAAATGTTTACATTAGCTCTAATCTTCTATGAAATTCTGGGTCTAGTTATTGTTTTGTTTGATCTTATTCTGAATTTGTCTATCGTCTGTATCCATTCCAGGTCTGTGAATTTGTAGGACTAACAGAACTCCATTATGCGGGTAGTCACGGAATGGACATAATGGGCCCAGTACGAGAATCCGAGTCCAGCTCTGAACATCCAAATTCCATCAGGTCTACTGGCAAGCAGGTAAGTGATATCAGTCTTGCTAATTGTGGGACGTTTTCACCATTTAAAGTTAAGGACACTAATGCTTGGTATACCGTGTGAGTATGGTGTTTTAAATAAACTGTACTTTTTCAAGTTTTTTAAAACATTATTTAAATATCAAACAATGTCCAGATTATGTTGTGACAATCATTTACTTGTCTATTTAGTCAGAACTTTTGAGCCAGCTGAAATGATTAGATCATCATGTTTCTTATATCTGATCTTGGTTTTACCCTGTAGGGTAAGGAGGTAAATCTGTTCCAACCTGCTAGCGAGTTTTTGCCTATGATCGACGAGGTATATTACCTTTGTTTCTGGTATAGTCAATTCTTTCCCCACACTAGGTTACTGAAAAAAAATTGGTTTATCGACAGGTTTTTAGATCCCTTGTCGAAAACACTAACGATATTAAAGGTGCAAAAGTGGAGAACAACAAATTTTGTGTCTCTGTACATTACCGCCTAGTAGATGAAGAGGTAAAACCTCAAGTGCTTGCAACTTCTGTGATGCTGAATCTAATAGTAATCTTTTTTTTACAGTAAGAGCAATTTCTCTCCAAGTCTTAACTATTCCTTTCCATCGGCTAGTTATGGCCTGTGGTTGCAGAAATTGTACATGATATCATCAAGGGCTACCCACGGTTGAAACTGACGCATGGCCGGAAGGTACAAAATTCAGTGCACTAAATTGATTGAACAGTATCTTGTTTGTAAATCTGGAATCATGATCATTTTATATATATATATATATATTCCTTCTTTGTCTATAGGTTTTAGAGATCCGTCCAGTGATTGATTGGAACAAAGGAAAGGCCGTGGAGTTTTTGCTTGAATCCCTTGGACTGAGCAACCGTGATGATGTGCTGCCTATATATGTTGGAGATGATAAAACCGATGAGGATGCTTTCAAGGTAACCGATGTAAATTAATTAATATTGTTCCGATAGAAGAAGAAGATGAAGAATCTTTCGCTGTGGTTTGATCCTTAATAATTTTTATCGGGATGTAAACAGGTTCTGAAAGAGGGTAACCGAGGCTATGGCATTTTGGTGTCGTCTGTCCCAAAAGAAACCAATGCCTCCTACTCTCTCAAGGACCCATCTGAGGTATTACTTTGCACTCTTCCAACTTACGGAGGTCTGAGCAGCTAACGACGGTCGGTCGGGCAAATTGCTGAATGTTTGTTCTGTATTCTACAGGTTAAGGATTTCCTCAAGTCCTTGGTCAAATGGAAGAGAAGTGCAGCGGCAGTTTAGGTAGGGGATGTTTTGGATCGCCAGCCGTTTATCTATCTGCATATATATATATATATATACATATATATATATATATACAAACAAATTAATCGACTTGTGTGGTTTATTTTGGGGTCAGATTTTGAAGTTGTTCATTCTCTTGGTCTTTCAATTTGTAACCTCCATCCCTTTTTTTTTTTTTTTTAATTTTCACAATCCATCCCTCCTGGTAAATATGATGCCTGGTTACATTACTTCATTGTTATTTAGATTAGTTGGATCGTATTATTTTATTGATTGTTCTGCAAATGCAATCAATTAATTCTTTTTGTTCCTCTGGCTGGTTTGTTTCTCTGTTGACGGATTGTTCAGTTCATTTGGATCTGTTATATTATTTTGAAATTGTTGGTACTTTTTTTTTTTTTTTGGGTTATTTGTTGGTGTTCTTGCAATTTGCTTGGGTCTAAAATGGTCAGCTCCATTAATATAAGGCCATAAAATGGGCCATCTATTGCATTTTGTACTGCGGCCCAAGAATCCTATTAGGTTGGTTGGCAGTGGGCATCCGCCAAATGTATAACGGCACACACAAGCATTAACATATTTTATTTTTTGAATAGAATGTAAAGCTCTTATTAGATGGATAAATGACATTATAACCAAACTTAAGTGTAGTACGTTTATTGTAATAATAAATCCGTATCCTATATAGAGCCCCCATATCTTTTCTAGAGCTACAAAATCACATTCTAGAAAGTGCAGTCTAAATAGGGCAACCCTATCTTTGTGGAGTCATGACATTCAGCTAGGGTTAGCAACACGCCCGATCTGGATTCCATCTTTATAAGTATCCATTTGGGATCCAGAGGATCTAACTAGATCCAATGTCTTATAGTTTCTAATAAAATTTCTCAAACATAATGATGGATTTAAAAAACCTTGGTGTGACGAGTTATTTTTTATTTCGGGATCAAATTGGTTATTAAATATTAAAAATCTCGGGATCAAATTGGTTATTAAACATTAAAAATCGTAACAAGTGTACCTAAAGCTATTCCTGTAATAGGATCACATTTCGTAGAGTTATTAAGCGGACTAGCGCGCGCTAGTGTGGGCCAATCTATCTTGATATGTTTTTATAATTTACACGCTTTTGTATTGCCTCTTCTTACTCTTGTATTTATATGTTAATGCATTTCCCAATGATACATAAGCAACGTATTTCAGGTCTATTATAATAAACTATTCAATGATACATAAGCAACGTATTTCAGGTCTATTATAATAAACTATTGGTAAGTCATTCTAAAACTGAACAAACTAGTGCTTAAAAATTTTATATAGCTTAACATGTTTAGAATTTTACACAACCATATTTACATTAAACGAAAAAAAAATTGTATACAATTTTAGGATCAAACTCCAAAAGTTTGAGTTATTGGTACGAGTTATTGGTACTTCATTAAATTCAATGTGGAAAATTGAATCCAATATCTCTCTTAAATTATAAAAAATAATTAAAAAAAAAATTGATATATCTGGCTAGTTTTTTTTTTTTTTTTTTCTTATTCAAACTCATACACATATATATTTTTTGTAACATTTGAATCTCCATTAAAGGTCGAATTCAGAATATTTCATAAATTGGAGAGAGATGATAGAGAAGATTCACAACAGACAAGTTTCACCCAATTATTAGGCTACGTCAAACCAACACTATTTGTTGGCTTTGTCTACAATCAAGCATGCAATTTTGCTAAAAAGATTTTGAGTTGGTCATGTTCGCTGGAGTTTCTATAACCGACAACTTCAATATCATGCAAATTACCTATAAAAAGAAAGAGGAAAAGTAAAAATTGACAACCTCGTAGTTCAGCTTCTTGGTCTTCGTCATTCATTATATACACACATATATATAATGTATTTGTCTATTTGACAAACCTCCATGAAAATGTCTGTATCAAGTTCTCGTTGGCACGCTAGAATCAAATATACTATCGTAAACTAGATTTGTTATAAGTTCAATATATACTCAATAGTTTATTCTAAGAAATACCCTTTATGTAACGCACTTCTTGGACTAGATTACAGCATATCATCTAATGTATAACTCCACGTAATATATACGATATTTTGAATCTAGTGTATATCAATTGCGTTTGTATATATATAGTATATATATATAACACGAGCATCTGATACTTTCTCCTATCTTTGCTGCTGTGAGGGAAATAAAAGCACATTGCATATATAGTTCTTAATAATACCAACTTTTAAGTTATAAAGCATGAGAGAGAGAGAGAGAGAGAGAGAGGCAATTAATATGGCTAGTTGGACTTTGGGGAATGTCTCTTATTCTTCTATAAAATCACATTATCTTATGTCCTGAAGTCGACATCCCCATCTTTGACACCAAACATGACAATTTCAGCCATACTCGAAAAAACCTCGTAATCGTAAGAAAGTAGGTTTTTTCGCTATGGGCCTAGCAAAAGAAAAATTGAGATAGGTTTATATTAAATTCCCCCCTTCAAAATCGGACGTGAAGGTTCCTCTCATCCGGTTCAAGTAGTTACATCAAATAAAGAATGGAGTTCTTTATTTTTTTACTTTGTTCGAGAAAAAAAAGAAAACCCTACAAAGAACTACTGCTCACCCAAGTTTCCAGTAAGGATCAACCTTTCATTTTTCTTTTGAAACACAAACCAAATATATTTATATATTTAATTACGTGGATCTCACGATCACCAACCGAAAAATGAATCTATGACAGCAAATAATACTTTTTTTTAAATTTTTTTATTTTTATGGAGAAAAAAATTAAGAATTTGGTGATATGAAAATTTTTCTCTTTCTATCATAAAAAAATATTTTAAAAATCGATTATGGAGCTGTTTGATTTATGGATTTGAAAAATAGTTTTATGATAATAAATAGTACCGACCAAATTCTTGTTTTTCAAATTTTTTTTTTAATTTTATTTATGATAATAAATAGTGATATGAGAATTTTTACATGTTTTTCGTTATTTGTTTCGTATATTTGGGACAATGTCAAAGGAGTATGGATCTGATGATCAAATATTCAAAATATTTTTAAAGTTATTTTTTCTCTTATAAAAAATAATAATAAAATAAAAATCCCCCATAAAGTATGTTTCCCTACAAAATTATGGGAAACAAAAAGATCACCTCTTCACCCTGAACCAAATAGTGAATTTGGTGTATTTGATCGAAAATATGTATTTCGGCGAATATTAAATTTATGCTCCAAATCAACTACAAAATCATGAGACCGACGGCTCATGTCTGTGCCCTATAAATACTCATGCATGCATCTTGGTCTCGATCGTTGCAAAGAGTACATTGTTCGAAACAGAAATTTATTGCTTTCCTTGCATTGAATTCAGCTTAGATTACAATGAAAGAGAACAAAAGAAAAAGAGAACAAACGAGAGGATTTATATTATATCGCTCTCTTTTACAATGATAAGTGGGATCTGTGTAACGATGGGATCTATTGAAGTAGCTCTTTTGGACGATCTGACGAAAATGGTCTTCTTTCTCTTGATGAAGAAGAAGCCGGCCGACTCTTGGATCTTGATCTTCTCTGCTTTTCACGAATTCAAGGCTCTATGCGTAACTCGAATTCTCTAAGATGCTTAAAGGATTTTCAGAAAAAGATCCCTAGGGCTTCCTCAATAGGGTATTTATAGCTTTAGGATGATATAAGAGTTTCTATCTAAATAGAATTTGTACTCATCAAGGATTCCAATCAAATATCTTAGTTTTGATTAAAATCTCTTGATTTAGAGTTCTGATCGAACTTAATTTGGGTATTTGGATAAGCCCAAATCATAATCTCAATCAATTTGAGATTCTGGTTATCTGCTCACGCTGAGCTAAGAAACCAGAACGCGGAGCTAAGGAATCAGAACGCGGAGCTATTGATTAGCTCCACGTTTTGCTCAAACGCGAGGCTAAAATAGCCAATACACGGAGCTATAGAGTTAGCTCCGCGTTCTGTTGTGGAAAATCCTATTTACTTAGAAATTTTCACTGCCAACAGAACCCCCTCCAAAGTTTTCAAAATGGTTTAGAACTTAGCAAATTTTGAAATACTTTGGATTTTCAATTTTGTGATCAGGTTAAGATCAAGAAATTCGGCAAAGGGGCTTAATCGCACATGCTTAAAATTTTGATGGAGGCGGTTCAAGACTCTTACGCGTAATTTGAACTGCATACGCCAAGATAATCGGGTCATGATCATCAGATTTCGGCAGAGACGCCTAATTGCACATGCCTAGAGTTTTGTAGAGACGGTTCAAGGCTCTCTCACGTAACTTGAACTATATCTCACTATCAGAGGTAGAAACTTAACATGACAGAGTTTATGGGATTTTTAGCAAACCCCCAGTTATCAACGAATTTGATTAGCCTTTACCAACTACCGTTTGAGCCATACTATTTCGCTCAGCATGATGAGTTGTTGAGAAATTGATTTTCTCTCCCATTTGCCTTTAACAGCATTGGATAGTTAATTCATACTTTTAGCCCCAGTATGATAGGATTGGCGAGAAACTTGATCTCCTCTTCCCGCCGCTTTAACAGCATTGAGCAAAAAAAAAAAATTTAGCACTCAATTAGCCATACTAATGGCTAGTAAAAGTAGCAGAAGCAACATGATATTTATCATCGTCAATATTTTCGACACCCCCAGCCAAACCGACTGCTAACCAATGAGAATGATTTTGTCACAGCTATGGTTCGGAGCGTACCCAAGGAGCTAGCTTGTAAGTGTGGGTTGCCTGTACTTGGTGTCGATATTGGCTTCCCCACTGGTACAGGGATCGCTCTGGCCGGGAACTCATTGGTTCCTATTACTAAAGTTGCCATATTTGCAGAAACTTTCTTCTGTTCCTATTTAAGTGTGAGAATCCCAACTTCTATCAATGCCTGAATTCGGTTCTTAAGAGGATAGCAATCCTTAGTTGGGTGCCCGACATTCCGATGGTACAGGCAATAGTTAGGGTAGTTGGTTCTACCAGCGTCTTCCGGTTTTCCAATTTCCGGAAGGTTCAACATGCCCTTTCTAAGGAGGAGATGGAATAGAGTACATGTCTGCTCCGTCTTGAATGTATAAGTTATATCTTGGCGGGGCCTATTCTGACCTGCACCTCTCGGATTTTGAGGTCTTGATTTTGGATCTGCAACTGACGTCATCACAGACTTCCCTTTATTTTTAGGATTCTATGGATATTGCCTGTTATTCATAGAGTTTCTCGTGCTACGAGATTTCTCAATCCGACGAATTATATCTTCCGCCTGCTCTCCCTGCTTCAGCAGATCTTTCCAAGTTTTGGACTCTATAGCTCCCATTCTTATCAGCACGCCGGTCCTGAAATTATACTTGCAGGTTTCTATCAGGGTTTCCTGGGTCATTCCGTGTTTGCAGTGCACGGACTTTTCCCTAAAGCATTCAATAAAGTTTTTAACTGTTTCTTCTTCTCCTTGTTTCGTCGCAAGGAGAGAATGAACCGATATTTCGGTATCATTCTCAAACAAACGCGCTAAGAACTGCTTCTCGATATCATACTAGTTATTAATAGTACCTGGGGGCAACTGCATGAACCATGTAAAGGCAGGCTCTCGCAAGGTACTTGCAAATACCATGGTCATTATGGGATCATTTCCCATCAGATGACCTGCTTGCGATAAGAAGTAATAGATGTGCTTACTGGAAGATCCTTTCCCGTCATATGGCTCCAACTTGAGCGGTTTATACTTTTCGGGATACGGTGCCAAATCCCATTCAGGCAGGTATGGTCTCGAAACCCCCGATTCTTTCAACTCCTTCTTGTGCATTAATACTTCGAGTTGACTTTGTAATTTCTCTATTTTCTCTTCATGTGGATCATGAAAAGAATACTTATCCACGTCCTCATGCGTCGAGTGGGCTTTTTCTTCTTTATCTTCTTCGTTCATTTTATTGAACGAAGTTTCTTTTCCCTTCTTAATGTTATTCTCGACGATTTTTTGGGTATTCTCGACCACTTTTGAGAGCATCATTTTAATATCCTCGATTGTCTTTTGTTGCTCCCAAATCATTTATTCTTGGGCTTCAAATCTTTGGTCGATATCGTCAGACATATTCATCATATATGATGCTGACTTCAATTTAGATGATGTCGAAGAACGAGGAGAGGCTATGCCGAATTATCACTATCGTCATCATAAGAACCTTTCACGAGTTTCTTATAATTTCGGGTCGGGATAGCGCCTGACTTAAGCCGGGTAAAATGATTAGATTCTTCATCACTTGATTCTGAGTTATCATTTCTTTCTTTGACTTTCTTACCCTTGCCGGCCATGTTAGAAGTTACAATTCCCCATTCTTCTCGGGGAGTAGCCTTTGTTTTCTTAGCAGGGTTTTTGTCCGACTTAGTTAATCGGTCGAACACCGTACCCTGTTCTTACTGCAGCAACAATTATCGATTACAGCGGATACCGCTGTCATAAGCTGCTGGCAGTGACAAGTCGGTTCAGATTGAACTTCTTCTATACTTCTCTTTTTAGTTAAGTACTCCCTGAGGTCAGTGACTTAGACATGGAATTGTGGGACCCATTCAAATGTTGAGAGGGTCCAGGAGCCCACTGAAACTTTTTAAAATTACTGGAGTCCAGTTCTGGTCCATTAGTGTGACGATCAGCCCTGATTTTGTATTCGGGTTGATCTACGCGGAGCTGCGTTTTGGAACGCGGAGCTGAGAATTAGTTTCGCGTTTTGTGTCGCGAGGCTGGGAACTAACTTCGCGTTTTGTTACGCTAGCCTCGCGTTTTACGCTGGCTTGGTTTTCCTTCAGAAGTTTATCTTCTGGAACCTTAGCCCCGTGAGGAAGAAAATTCTTGCACGCTGGCTTACTCTTGCGATTAACGCAAGCCACAACTTCGCATCTAGCGCGATTTTTACAATTAAGGACAATTTGCCAATCATCTTCGCGATTTACGCAGAGCTGAGGAATCTTGCGTTTATTCCAAGTACTACTGGCTTCGCATTTATCGCTAAGCTCAGTATTAGCCTCGCGTGGAGAATCGCACGCTGGCTTTAAGGAAATTTTATCCTCGCGTTTATAGCGAGTGTCAAAAATCTTGCGTTTATTGCAAATTGAACTGGCTTCGCATTTATCGCTAAGTCCAGTAATAGCCTCGCGTGGAGAATCGCATGCTGGCTTTAAGAAAATTTTATCATCGCGTTTATCACGAGTGTCAAAAATCTTGCGTTTATCACAAGTTGAACTGGCTTCGCGTTTATCGCTAAGTCCAGTAATAGCCTCGCGTGGATAATCATACGCTGGTTTTAAGAAAATTTTATCCTCGCATTTATCGCGAGTGTCAAAAATCTTGCGTTTATCGCAAGTTGAACTGGCTTCGCGTTTATCGCTAAGTCCAGTAATAGCCTCGCGTGGAGAATCACATGCTGGCTTTAGGGAAGTTTTATCCTCACATTTATCGCGAGCATCAGAAATTTTGCGATTAACGTAAATCTTACTGGTTTCGCTTTTATCGCTAAGTCCAGTAATAGCCTCGCGTGGAGAATCACACGCTGGCTGTAAGAAAATTTTATCCTCGCGTTTAGCGCGAGTATCAAAAATCTTGCGTTTATCGCAAGTTGAACTGGCTTCGCGTTTATCGCTAAGTCCAGTAATAGGCTCGTGTGGAGAATCACACGCTGGCTTTAGGGAAGTTTTATCCTCGCGTTTATCGCGAGTATCAGAAATTTTGCGATTAACGCAAATCTTACTGGCTTGCTTTTATCGCTAAGTCCAGTAATAGTCTCGCGTGGAGAATCACACACTGGCTTATCCTTGCGATTAAAGCAAATTGCAGTTTCGCATTTAACACGATACTGACTGGTCTTGCGATTAACGCGAGCCAGTTTGCAAGGGACCATAGCCTCGCGTTTTATGAAGTTAGCCTCGCGTTCAAGGCGGGCTTTGAGGGCTTTTCGCCTAGCTCTCCGATTTCTATTTCGGAGTTGGGTTCTAGTCAATCAAGTTCCCATGCCTTCTTCGGCAGTAGAGAGGCCATCCTCTGCTAGGATTTCCTACCCAAACAACGGCTCTATGGCCGCGGTCTCCAAGGATCCCCATTCATCGGTGGATACCTTTTTACCCGTTCCTCGGGTATTGGAGCGCACGCGACGATAGCGTCGCGTTTCGTTCATTTTACCTGATTCAGAGGAGAGATACTCCTCATACTTCTGCTGGTCGATTTCAACGACTAGCATATCTACGTCGGATCCGATCCTCTCGACGTCAGATTGCGCCACTATTTCTTCTCTGGTGAAAGAGACTTCTCCCACTGTGGTCGCCAGTTTGTTCGCAGCAGAAATTTGTTGTTTTCCTTCCATTGAATTCAGCTTAGATTACAATGAAAGAGAACAAAAGAAAAAGAGAATAAACGAGAGGATTTATATTATATCGCTCTCTTTTACAATGATAAGTGAGATCTGTGTGGCGATGGGATCTATCGAAATAGCTCCTTTGGACGATCTGACGAAAATGGTCTTCTTGCTCTTGATGAAGAAGAAGCCGGTCGACTCTTGGATCTTGATCTTCTCTGCTCTTCACGAATTCAAAGCTCTATGCGTAACTCGAATTCTCTAAGATGTTTAAAGGATTTTCAGAAAAAAATCTCTAGGGCTTCCTCAATAGGGTATTTATAGTCTTAGGATGATATGAGAGTTTCTATCTAAATAGAATTTGTACTCATCAAGGATTCCAATCAAATATCTTAGTTTTGATTAAAATATCTTGATTTAGAGTTCTGATCGGACTTAATTTGGGTATTTGAATAAGTCCAAATCATAATCTCAATCAATTTGAAATTCTGGTTATCTGCTCACGCGGAGCTAAGAAACCAGAACGCGGAGCTATTGATTAGCTCCGCGTTTTGTTCAAACGTGAGGCTAAAATAGCCAATACGCTGAGCTATAGAGTTAGCTCTGCATTCCGTTGTGGAAAATCCTATTTACTTTGAAATTTTCACTGTCAACATACATTAATCACTCCATCTAGCGTACGTGATATATACGAGCAATGTCAGTGGGTGCCTAGCCTGCTCTTTGCATCGTGATCAGCTTGTTGAGCTTGGGGTGGTCGAGTGCCAGTGAAGCTCATGTTTCGGCCGTGTTCGTGTTCGGAGACTCCTTGATCGATCCGGGGAACAACAACAACAACAACCTCACAACCTACGTAAATGCTAACTAAGAACCCAACGGTGTCGATTTCCCCGAGGGAGTCACCGGGAGGTTCTGCAACGGCGGCACCATTGCTGATCACTTGGGTACGTAAGGATTCATGATGAGAGTCGTTGAGGCTTGCAGCTTGCATGAGTGTTTTTTGTACATACTATTGAGTTCTTTTCTATTCTCTATTTTCTTTCATCCATATATATTACTATTTTGTGGTTCTTTAAAAGATGACACTATGTTAATTTGTCTAAAAGAAAAAATAAAAACATGGCTAAGCGTAGACTCATCATGTTTGTCCAGTGATACGTACTAGTAAAGAAATGATCGTGAAACTCATTAAATTAGATTTATTAGAATAAATATAGCGAAATTTACATAAAAGGCATGATATTTGAAAGATATTTTTCTTAGTATTTTTCATTTACATGATTGCCTTATGTTGCACGCAAGAGAGTGATGAATTATACTGCCAGGTTTTGCAATAAAAAGTTCATTATAGCTTCTAATTAAGTGCGTAGTTACAAGGAAATAAATTCAAATTCAAATTAATTAATCTAATTTGATGTGTTACATAAATAAGATCAGATGGAAGCATAATTCAAATGGTAAAGGATTAAAGTTTTAAGTTCAAGCTTTGACTATAGTTTTAAAAAGTACCCTTTTTTTATTCTTTTTGGCCCATCAATACTTATCATAAATTACTTTGCTTCCTAGTGAAATATTATAAAAACAAAAAAAAAATATTTCTTGGCAAAAAAAAAATCAGGAAAATAGAAATATTGAGGCCCATAAGGCGTGCTCTCTAGCAACATCATCTCTCTCCGATTTGTAAGAGACTCTAAATTCAACTTTTAGTAGGGACTCAATTTCAGTTTAACTATGTAAACTTCACTTGTTTCGGTATCAACTGTGATGTGCTTGCCAAAGTCCTGATTACACAAGTTTGCATTCCATGTCAAAGGTGGTCCTTTTTACTACACCAAAATTCCAAAGTTGTGATGAGAGTTGAGAGAAAGTCTCATTTTGGGTTAAAATCTGGGATTTACGTAGCAGTATTGTTTTTTTAAGATCCGCAATTAAATGCGTGCCCGGCAAAAATTAAACCTGGTTTGCTTTGACACTATGATGAAATTTTGGATTAGAAATCTCTGTGTCATTCATTCCTTCAACTTGAGTATATAAATAGTTACAATAATATCAATTAGGATAAAATCAAATAATATTTAGTTATAATAAATCTCTCAATAACAACTCAAACAAATAAAATAAATATAATACTAACAATTGAAATCCTAACATTTCATAATATCTGAATATGAGATAATATCTAATTTGCTAGCTCTTCACTCTCCCTCAGGTTAGAGAGTGGATATAACGAACTAACTTGCAGACAAACTTATGAAATAGTTGTGCTGGCAGTTTATTCCTTGCGGATAAACTTCTGATGAATAGAAAACAAAACGTTCTTATTGGTGGAGAAGCAATTGTATGAAATCAAAGAGGTGATATGAAGAATAGATATGCACCATTCAAATAATGATGCATAAATAAAATTACTTGCACTATGAATGATTACGTGCAAAGAATAAGAATCGAGCTACGTGTTGATTATAAAAAGTGAACGAGAATTTGATCATAAAAAAAGTGATCATGCTCGAGGATAGCCGAAAGTTAAGAATCATTTCACACACGTGTTGATTCTGGGTAATTGGGTCATAAGAAGGACGAAATGATCACAAAAAAATAAACAACACGAGGAAAATATTAATTACTAGAAAATTGGCAAATATCAACGGGAGACATAATATCGTTGAAAAAAAGAATAATTGGAAAAATTGTGATACAATGAAATACAGATCACAAGTACTGGATAATAAAACCAGTTGATGGAGATATGGACAGAATCATACCAGAATGGACGATCGTAATGATCGTAATTGAAGAGATATAGACGGAAACTAGATTAAAGATGGTACTTGAGACTTAAAATTTTGTCAGAGAACACCATAAGATAATTGCTTCAAAAAGGACTTTTGAAGAGAAACATATTTGAGTCAGAATCATGATTAAAATTGTAGATCCACATGGAATCAAGATGGAGTTGATCGATTGTGGCAAGGCTATTTGAGAAGAGTGTTTTGGGATTTTTTTTACGATGGAATAACAACGGAGGAAAATGGCTTGCTGGGCACGCACAGAGGCGGCCCAGCGCCAACGGGTGGTTTCGTTGATGACCCCGAGAAAGTTGATTGCTCTGATAACAAAATGAAATTTTGGATTGGAAATTTCAGTGTCATTCATTCATTCAGCTTGAGTATATAAATAGTTACAATAATATCAATTAGGATAAGATCAAATAACATTTAGTTATAATAAATCTCTCAACAATAACTCTCAATGACTCAAACAAATAAAATAAATATAATCCTAACAACTAAAATCCTAACAATTCATAATATCTGAATATGAGATAATATCTAATTTGCTAGGTCGTATTATCTCAACAAAGTTCAAGCAGACGGACGGTCGGAGTTGGAGTTCAGGGTTATCCGAGCGGAGCCGAAGAAACCGAGCTCCAACCATCGTCGGAAGTTTATATCGACCAATTCCAATCGGAGTCAGGCAAAGGTGTCGAAGTCGGTAAAGGCGTTCACTAGGGAAGTTCAAGTGGATGGACGGTCAAAGTTCGGGGGTATTTGAGTGAGGCTAAAGAAAATGGACTCCGACAGCTATTGGAAGTTTTTCCTGACAGATCTCCAACCTATTCCGATCAGAATTCGTCAAACGAGTCGGAGTCGGTAGCGGTGTTCATCCTAGTCCTGATCACACTCCACCATTCTACTGGTTGGGTGAAGTTAAAAGATAGATTTTGTCACCATTGCATGCAGGCAGCTAATTCCGACCAAAATGTAAACTCAACTCCACAGCCTAACTAACTAATTCCCTACTCCAAAATGCAAGGCACCCAATTAATTATACTTGAAATAAAAGTCTAAGTTTTTTTTTTTATTAATCAAACTAGCACAATTATCCAAATTAAGTTTCTATCGGGAGTCGAATTCAAAACATTTCGCAAATTGAAAGTTGTTGTTGTTGTCTATTTGACGAACCTCCTTGAAAAAGCATACATCAAGTTTTTGCTGGCACACTAGCTAGAATCAGACACTATGGTAAACTAGATTTATGTTATAAATTCAATGTATATTCAATAGTTTATTCTAAGAAATACACTGTATGGACCCAACTTCTTGGACTAGACTACATCGTATCATCTAATGCATAACTCCATGTAATATACGATCTTTTGAATTTAGGTGTACATTAAATATTGCATTGGTACATATAGTAAATTCACGTGAAACTTTCTCCCCTTTTTCTTTAAAGGAAAAAGAATGCACATTGCATATATATTGTTCCCATCAAATGTCGACCTTTCAAGTTATAAAGCATTAGAGAGAGAGAGAGAGGAGAGAGAGAGGGCATATGAGTATGATTAATAAGAAAGCGACCGCTTATTATATTATGTTAAAGTGAAAATGTCTCAATCTGGGAAAGTCTCATATTCTTCTACAAAATCACACACACACACATACACACACACACAAAGAAGTCGACATCCCCATATATCGACACTACACATGACAATTTCAGCCCATAATTCGACCATGCAATCGCTGTCTCAGCACCTCATTTTCCCATTGTGTTAAAATGTTCGGGGGCCGAATCAATGGCAGCGGGCCGTCGACGGACCAACAATGCAAGCTGTATTCAAATATAATTATACGCACCCCACAATCACCGGGGAAATTCTAAATGCCCTCCAATCTTTTTCTTAGTAAGTCCCGGTATCTTCTAAAAAACAAATAATTACAAGTTTGTTATAAATTATTTTTGAAAAAAAAACACTTAACTCTATGTTTGTCCTGCTGTCGTTGTCGCTGCTGTCGCCTCTACAATGGCAATAGCGACAGCAGCAGGCAGCCGCAGCAGTGGCCTGCCTGCTGTTGCTGTCACTATCGTTGTTGTTACTACCACCATTTTTACTGTTGTTGCCGCCGTTACTGTTGCCGGGAAAGGAGATAGAAGTGAGATCAACAGACGGCGATGGCAATGAGAAACCATTAGGATTAGGATCTTGGGATGATCGGAAAAGGAGAAAAGAGAGCGGGCAATTTCGAAAAAGAATAGAACTTGCTAAGAAAATACACTCATATTTCTAATTATCATGAGGCTCGCTAAGAAAAAGATGGGGGGCTAAGAAAAAGATGGGGGCCAATCATCAGGAGGTTGTTTGGTTAAGAAATTTGAAAAATAAATATATAACAGTTAAGAGTTTTTTTTTTTTTTTTTTAATGGAAAAGAGATAAAGATTTGGTGGTATTAGTTATTTTTTTTCCCATGATTTCATTGTCTATTTGATGAATTTTGGGTAAGAGAACATCAATATATATTTGGATTAATGATTGTCAAATATTATTTAATAAAGAAAAGTTTCTTTAAAATATTACTAAATAAAATAAAATTCTTTTCCCTCTCATCTAAAATTAATTATAAAAAAAAATCCCCTTTAACCCAACAAAATTTTGGGAAAAGTCAATAAGTCTTGTCTCTAGTGACATTATCCATTTCCAATCTGCGAGAGGTTCTGAATTGAAACTGACGGATCCATGTTTGTGCCTATAAATGCTAGCCATGGTCTCATCACAAAGAGTAAAATTACTCACATCTAGTGTGTACATGATAACAAGCAATGTCGATGGGTGCCTGGACCTCTCTTTGCCTTGTGATGAGCTTGTTGAGCTTGGGATGGTCGAGTGCCAACGGAGCTGATCAAGTTCCGGCCATGTTCGTGTTCGGAGACTCCTTGATCGATCCGGGGAACAACAACAACCTCACAACCTTCGCAAAGGCTAACTACGAACCCAACGGTGTCGATTTCCCCGAGGGAGTCACCGGGAGGTTCTGCAACGGCGGCACCGTTGCCGATCACCTGGGTAAGGATTCATGGGAGCTGTTCAAGGCTTGTAGCTTGCTTGCATGAGTTAATTTGTTTGTACGTACTAATTCCAATTCTTTTCTATACTCTATCAAATATTCTTTCATCCATATATATTACTATTTTGTGGTTCCTTAAGTTTAAAAAGATGAAACTATGTTAATTTGTCTAAAAGAAAAAAAAATGTTATCTCATGGCTAAGCGTAGACTCATCTAGTTGGTCTAGTGCTACATAATGGTAAAGACATGATCGGAAAAGAAAGGACTAAATTGAAATAATTCAGAGGTATGACAGAAATTTCAGACCAAAAATATGGCTTGGAACTAAATTGAGGTAACTTAAAAGATTTGGGAGACTAAATTATAAATATGAAAACTTGGAAGACTAAATTCTAATTTTTAAAAATTTAAGAGATAGATATGTAAAAAGCATGATATTTGATAGATAATTTTCTTAGTGTTTTTTGCAATAAAAAGGTCATAATAGCTTCTAATTAAGTGGGTATTTACAAGGAAATAAATTGAAATTCAAATTAATTAAATGAAATTTATAGAATGAATCTAATTTAATGTATTCCATAAATAAGATGGAGGCATAATTCAAATGGCAAAGGATTTAAAGTTTTAAGCTCAAGCTTAGACTATAGTTTTAAAAAGTACTTTTTTTGGTTTCCATATGTATTTAAGTTTCATTATACTTTTCGTAAATTACTTTGGTTCCTAATGAAATATTATTAAAAACCAATAAAATATTTTTCGGCCAAAGAGATCGGGAAAAATAGAAATCTTGAGGCCCACAAGCCTTCTCTCTAGCAATATCATCACTTTCCAATTTGTAAGAGATTTCGAGTTCAAATATCGATAGGGACTCAATTTCAGTTTGACTAGAAAAAAGAACTAGAAATCTTGAGCATGGACACAACGAGCCTAATTTTTGGTATATATAGTTCATATAGACGAAGATTTCAAATACCAAACTCTTATCTATACAATTTATCGTAAACTTCACATATTCTCATAACAAAAAAAAAGAGGAAAGGATCAAACAAGTTCATATATATATAGAGAGAGGAAAATGAGCTAACAGCTCACACAAGCTCCAATAATCTTTTTTTAAAAAAATCTTTTGGATTATGATCTTGACCTCTTAGGGTTCACTCATACCCAATTTCTTGGGTTTTAGTTTTGATTTGGTACTCCATAAAGCTAACACAAAATTAACGGTTTTCAATAAATAAAACATTTTGTATGCACTTGATGAAAGGGTAAATAAACTCTAAAATTTATAAAATTTAATCCGAAATAAGTTAAAGAGATAGAGACAGTGATTGTTAAAAAAAATTGAAGAAAAATCATTGGATAATTATAGTTTTGTCACTAACTCACGTAACTTTTCCTGAACTGACGACTCACCTATAGTAATTATATATATATATATATATATATATATATATATATATATATATATATATATATATATATATATATATATATATATATATATATATATATATATATATATATATATATATATATATATATATATGGATTACTGTAAGTGAGCCGCCAGCTCAGGAAAAGTTACGTGAGCTAGCGGCAAAACTATAATAATCAATGATTTTTCTTCAATTTTTTTTTAACAATTACTATCTCTACTTTCTTAACTTCTTTCAGATTAAATTTCATAAAATTTAGAGTTTATTTACCATTTCATCAAGTGCATACAAAATATTTTATTCATTGAAAACCGTTTATTTTGTGTTAACTTGTTAATTTTGTGTTAACTTGATGGAGGACCAAATCAAAACTAAAATCCAAGAAATTGGGTATAAGTGAACTCTAAGGGGTCGAGATCATAATCCAAAAGAAATTTTTTAAAAAAGATTATTGGAGATATTGAAAATGAACTGCAGCTCAGATAACTTGCGTAACCTGTCAGCTCATTTCCATTTCTCTATATATATATATATATATAAAGATCTTTTGGGTTCCATTTATTTGAAATTTAAAGACCGTTTCACTTGCAGGGTTTCTCCTCGGATTGCCTCTCATCCCTCCATACAACAATCCAAACACGACGGGTTCAAAAATACTCCAAGGAGTGAATTATGGCTCCGCCGCTTCAGGAATCCTTTCTGAAACCGGACAACTATTCGTATGCATCATCACTATATATATATATATATATATATATATATATATATATATATATATATATATATATATATATATATATATATATATATATATACACACCATCGAATCTATACCGATACTCTATTTATTTATACACTCAACTTTACCTTATGTTTTTTTTGTATCATCAGGGACATTTGTTTCCCATGGACCAACAAATTCAAAACTTCAAGAAGACGGTGGGGCAATTGAGCTCTCTTGTGGGGGAAAACCTCGAAGAAGAGTATCTCAAGAAGTCCATCTTCTTCGTGTGCATCGGCAACAATGACTACATCAACAATTACTTGCTTCCTTTATCGGACAAACCCAAGAAATATACTCCGGAGGCTTATGCCGACCTACTCTTGAACGAGTTCAGCAGGCAACTCAAGGTCATTTTCCAACATACGTTCACAAGTTAAACAGCTTATCCGACTAGGTTGATTTTGGTAAACAGCTTATCCGACTAGGTTGATTTTGTTGTACTGGGCTTTATTTTTTTTTTTTTTTCCAGGAACTGTACGGTTTGGGAGGGAGAAAGTTTGTGATCGCAGGGCTCGGTCCGCTTGGGTGCATCCCGAACCAGATAGGTTTCTCTAAGAACATATCCGAATGTCTGGAGTCAACAAACCACTTGGCTTCGGTATTCAACAACAAGCTCAAACCCATGCTCGGAGAGTTCAATACCGAGCTCCAAGGCTCATACTTTCTGTATTGGGATGCATATTCGTCAACTTTGGACGTCATCAACAATTATGCAAGCTACGGTATGTAATGTACTCCTCTAATCTCCTAGCCTCGCCTCGAAACACCTAGTTTTTGAACGATACGATGTGCGCTGTTCCAGGGTTCGAGTACGAGCACACGGCTTGTTGTGGGGCGGGGCGAGCCAAGGATCAGATCATATGTCTCCCGGTGTTGCCCCTCAAATGCCACAACCGGAGAGACTATGTTTTCTGGGATCCTTACCATCCGACGGATGCTTTCAATGTCATCGCATCCAAATTCGCATACCAAGGCAAATTGCAGAGCTCATTCCCAAGGAATGTGCAAGAACTCGTTCAAATGTAGGCTATAATCCCATTATCACTCGCCTATCGAAGTTCTTGACGAGTGCAAAGATATTATGCCACCACGATCTATATACATAAAGAAAAGAGAAGACCTTGCCCTTTCAAGAAGAGAAGAGCGGCTTTGAAATAGCTTGGCATGGTTTTTTGTATTGTACTCTCGTATTTACTTGATCTTATTGAGAAGCATCAATCAAAAAAATCATATTGCAACACATACGTAGTTATCAGGAGTGCCAAAAGATATGATTTTATTCGACCGTACTCTAATCCAAATCCAAATATAAAAATGCTGGCAACTCTACATATTAAATTAGCCAAAAAAAAAAAAAATTAAAAATAATTAAATGTTTTATTTGATAGAAAAGAGGAGAGTTCTTGAGGTGTTGGAGAATATCAAACGGAAAGGGGAAAAAATGATTTTTAAGCTAATTCACACTCATGTCACATCCAGAAACTACAGAAAGGGCAAAAAAAATATAAAAAAAATCAAACTCAGTGTCCTTTATGAAACATATTTCGAACATTAGTTAATCAACAAAATACTAGCCACCCATATATCAATTAACCTTTGTCTGAAAGCGAAACTGACTCCTCTCAATTTAAGCTTTATCCCTTAATATCAAGAAATTTCCTTGCATTTATACTTCAAAACAAATAATCAAACTTCAGAAAAATCAATGTCATCATAAATTATAGTATCACACCATATTAGTTTCCGCTGCTAAAACAGTGCAGTACCAAAATCTCCTTACCCTTACATTTAGTGAAAAGTATTTAAGAGAGCGAGAAAGAGAGTGAGAAAGAGAAGAGACGCGCAGAGATTTTGCGGTAGCAGTGGATCCTGAGACACTAGTTCTATGAACAGAGATGTAATTTTCTTTCTAGCCTGTTTTCATTTCCCAAGTATGTCTAAAGTGAATCTGACAACAAAATTGAAACTGTTTCGACGACTAAATGCCTCTTTCTTGAGGTCATTACTCTTTCTTAGTGAGTTTGGCATCCCCTTCTCCCTCTCCCTCTTGTGATGTAGAAGACAGGTTCTTTGCATCTGTTACAGTCTTAGACTCATCATAGGCCAATAACTGGAAGAAAGACAAATGATTAAAAATTAGCTTATCGGCCAAGAAACAACATGCAAGGGACATAACACAAAGTAGCAGCATTCACGTCCTTGATGATTACGTTCAAGGTGACATTGAAAATAGCAAAGCAGGCTCAAGCCACATACAGTAATAGCCGCTACATGACAATCACCTTAGCTTCTTCTCGTGCCCAGCAGAAGAATTGAATTCCCTATGGAATTCCCATAACAAACAACAACAACTAAGCCTTTTATCCCAAATACTTGGCGTAGGCTATCGAATTCCTATAGAAAACCTTATTAAGATGTAGATGAAGCTAGGACTATGAGATATTAACTTGTGAATCTATATTCTCTCCATGCTTAATTTTGATGGTTATCTAAATCTCAAAGTTTGATAGGTTATACATAAGAAATTTTGACAACCTATCCTTACTGAGGATTTGATGTTGATGATTTGGCTTAACAAAATAGTAATCTACATGTTTGTTTTGTGTTTAAGTTGCAACTCTAGAGCCAGCGAAACTAGATCCAACAGAAATATCATAACATCAGGAAAATAAAAACACGAGGGAAAGCACGAAGATAAATCATCCTACAAGACATAGGTTACAGAACATACCTGCTTTACTTCTCCATTCCATAAGCAGTGAACAGCCACCGATCCAACAACACCAGGTACTATATATAGAAGTGCAGGCTGCAAGTGCCAAACAAAAAACAGAGGTAAAATAATGTACCAGCCATGGAGATTATAATCATGAATTGGACTAGTTTAGTTCACCTGTGCAGCCTGGAACCAATTCATCACAACAATAGTTACGACCATACCAAGTAAATAACCAAAGAATGCACTGTTGAAATAACGATTTTGTTTCCCTCTAGACACATCAAAGCGCAATGCCAATGCAACAAATATACCTGAAGCATAAACGAGCATTAACATAATTTTGAAGGAAAGCTTGACTTGCTACTATAGGACGTAAATAACAAGCATCCACCAGTAACTTTATACGCAATTACAACAGAACAACAAAATCAAGGTAACACAATTAACACCATCATCGGATAACCACTTTATCCAAAAGCTTTAAAACCATGGTTATAGTCGAAGAACATATATCAAGGGAAAACTAAATACAAACATATATGTATCTGCATGCTCCTTTCAGCCAGACAGAACAGCCTCCAGGAAAAAAAGGACTTGCTTGTAACATGTAAAATAAAATAGGGAAAGTAGAGCATTCCAAATTTGAATTATAATATTTGAACCCAGGATCCCATGAAATTGGTGTACTCATACAGGTTAAAAATCACTCTGCCCAGAATCTTAAGCAGATGAGTGCAGGCTGACAATGCATATCAGGCAAACTTATAATTTAAGATTAAAACCCATATTTCCAATCTTCAAAGTATGGAAGGGTTGAGGGGTGATATATCCAAAATAAAAAACAAAATACTGATTCTATTCACATTGTTCACTAGAATTCAAATGCAAAATGTCAACACTCCAACCAAACAATTTTAGAGACTAAAACCCCTCTCTGTAAAATTAAGAGCGCTACCACAGGATCCAAAAATTTCATAAGCATATCTCAAGGGCTCAACTAGCAAAATAATATAGCCATATCAGAATATAAGTTCTTAACAGCAAGAATTTAGATATCAGCCGCCACCAAAATATATTGCATATATGGTACTGGATTTACACCTGAAATCATTGATACCATAAATGATCAACATTCCGATATTTTAAACCTTGTTTAACAGTTTCCCACACAAATCCAGTGTCCAGGTTATATAGTATTGGATTTACACCTGATATCATTGATACCATAAATGAGCGATATGATACTGTAAATCTTGTTTAAAAGTTTCCCACACAAATCCAGTGTTAACCTGGACACATGACTCATTTGCAAGTGTCCCAAGTGTGGCTAAGCCACTTTTAGACAGCAGAATACGAGGCCATGGATATACAAGGCCACTTTTAGACAGCAGAGAGGCCATGGATATTCATATATAGAAAAATAAATTCTCTCTCTCGCACGTGTGCGCATGCACGCATGGACGGATGCACGAACGCACATATTACATATACATATTATATGAACATCTCATATTTTAGAGGAACAAGAAGTTCTCTTTAGCACAATTTGTTTACCTACCTCATGACATTACATGGATCTAGGAAAAAGTATGAAACACTTTCTGATAACTGCAGGAAGAAAAAAGTATAACACTTGTTCTTCTGGTTTATATTCTTCCCTTATGAATCATTTACATATATTCTTTCTAATCCATTCCCTTCTTTTAGTGCAATCATACCATAAATCCTTTTCATTTAACATGAGCCACGTTGAAGTCCTAGGATACTAGTGTCCAATTATCATGTGACTCATCTGGTGTCTCTGCACCGTAAACTTTTGCAGAAACATTCCCTAATACAGCATCCATATTCCAACTATGGGATAACATGTTCGTAACATGGGTCATAAAGAATTCCACTCATGCACATGCTGATAGAATATTGCAATAGAAGTGAAAATTAAAATTGTCCCAGTCCAAGAAAATTAGTCAAGCAAATCACTTATGGAAATGAAGTAAGTATTTGAATCACTCAGTCATGACATTATGCAATTTGGTGAACCCGCATACCCTCAACAGAATCTCTAACCATATGGTTGTTATGGCAGCAACTGGACGGTAGTGTAAATATCTTACCCGACAGAAATACTGAAAAACATGTATAGCATAAACATAGCAGTAATGAAAAATGGTATCCATAATCCATAAGAAGGCAGCATAACTGACTAATTTTTCAACAAAAGTAGAATCAACAGAGTATATTGGGGAATGAAGGGACCCAAATTAGGTATCTCCCTCTCTCTCTCTCCCAGAAACAACCAACAAAATTCACATTATTCTAAGCTCAAAAGTAGAAAGGATTATTTATGAATTCGTCTACATTTTCAGTTTTCAATAAAACTCTCTTTTTAAATATAGATACAAAGTAGTACGGAAGAATACTATCTGAGAGAATGATTCTAACCTAATTTTGAATATGCAACTCTAATAAGCTTGTTTATAAAACATAATTAAGAGAAAATAAATCAGAACATTTAAGACAAGTTCTAGTCCAAAATAAAAGAAGAAACAAAAAAGGCAAAATGCTGTGAGCATTGCTCAAGGTAACAGATGAAAAATATTTTGTGTTTGGGTAGATAGGTAAGAGATAAACAAGAATGTTTTAAGTAAGAAACCATGTTTGATTGATATAGCTATTGTAGGAACAAATAAAGAATTATGGGAGTGAAAACATGATTAGATGGTTAATAACTTTATTTTTAGCCAAAAGTAAAAGTGCCATTGGCCAAACCACCTGCAGAATCTGAAAATCCTACTGGTACAAAGATAATGGGAGCAAGGTCCAAAAGTCAAGAGTTGATGTGTTAAGATCAACAATGTTCATGGTTCAAGAAGTTTGTCTTGAAAGAAACGACTATAGATCAAGCAATCAACAGAACATTAAACCAAGGTTATCAAAAAGGGTAATTCTGCAGAGTTGTACACCATTCCATGTTTATGCCCTTTCTATCATGAAGAAAGCTTCTAATGTCCCTATGTACAAGTGACCTACAAAAAGTTTTGATGTCAACATATTGGTAAAACATCCATTAGACACTTTCAATCAACCGTACAAATTACCAGCAAACAAGATTAAAGCAGAAAAATGAGGTAACAATTCTATGGATGTAATAAAGAATAACAGACTCCAACCCTATCGTTACGAGGAAAGGCTTAACAGTAAGAAAACATACTGCTTCAAATCAACATCCAGGTTTTTGTCAGGCTTATGAACATTCAGGGCTTAAAAGTGAGACAAACAAATAGGAGACTGTATAATCTAGTCTTTCAGATTTGTAGAATCCTAAGGTCAAGATCTTACTAAGATCTTACTTGGATCATACTTGAAGTAGCCACATGGAAATTCGAAGGTTGGGAGTAATTTTTCTGTTTCAAAGAGAATGAAGTTGGCAGTTTGAACCCATGCACATAGGCACATGCTAATCAAAAACTGCTTCAGTAATTCCCTTTAATTCATTTTTCTTATATCTAACTCTAATTTAGATATACAGTAACTTCCCCCTCATTTAAATCAACACAAATAAATAAGGAGATGAAGCAACAAAAAAGTTTCTAAAACTGAATCAGCTTCTTCTATTAAAAACTTCGATTGTATTGAAAAATCCCTGAATTCTGAATAGAAGATGAACAAACGCCAAAGTCCGATGCATTCTTCTCAAATTATTCACTCCATTTCTCTAAATTCTTAAATTTAAAGAACAATAAACATATTTGAGAAGAAATTATGATATAAGTCATAATCCATATTGACTTCACCTAGGGTTCCTTAAGTTCTTGTTTGAGGGATTTATTATGTTCACAACAAATACCTCCTTCACGAAATGCTTATTCTGACCCCTGTTGTTCAATGAAAGTAACTAATATGATTCCTGTTCTATCTTCCTCAAAAAATAAAATTATAAGATCCAGATAGTACCTGCCAGCCAAGTCCTATTCTATACGGAATGCATTATGGAAGAAGCAGAAAGCAGAATTCAAACAGAGCATATATCAAACTGATAATGTAACCAGAAACTGAAAATATTATTATCTGCATATCAAAAACTTTTACCAGGTATTACAATGTCGCCAAGACCAAGCATGGAGAAAGGACGAGCAGAATCTCTCGTTGGGAACAGAAGCTGCAGAATAACAATATTTCAGCAGGATACTTAACAAATTAGACCATCTTCAGAGACTCCAGTAAAGTTGAGAAATGATTTAAAAAAAAAAAAAAAGCGCAACTAACCTTTATAGGAGCATCAAAAGATTTGGCAACACTAACCATCACCGGAGTAAAGAACACCCAGAAGATGTCATACACAAAGAGCCCAGCCTGCATAAAGAAAGAGAAGGGTGACATGACACTTAGACAAACATATTTAAAAAAAAAATCAAATAACTACAACAGTTAAGGTTATCGACAATATCCTCAAAGCAAGCCCTGACCCGAACAAGATAGATCTACCAATCCGCAATATGTATACAAGAAAAATCATAGCAAGCAGACAACCTCAAGGAAATAGAAGTAAACCATATGATCAACTTGATCACTGGTCATTGCAAAAAATTAAAAATGTAGACATGATTAGCATTATTACTATCTAAACATATAAACTATTATATGATACCAGCTAATAAAGGAACTGACTAATGCACACAGATAAATGAGATGGAAAAAAGAAAAAGAAAAACAAACAAACAGCCAATACGTTCACCGGTATAAGATCTTAATAAAGTTTATAGAGAAGGAAACTTGTTATATAAAAACCATTGCAGATTGATGCGTAGAAAAAATAAAAGTAATGCAATGAACACTGTATAAATTATAAACGAACAATCACATTAACATGTAAATTCAAAATCCTTATACAACATGGTCATGAACTCACTAATTTATAAAGTATAAGGTTGAAACTCTCACCAGGAGTATAGCGCCAATTTTAAATGAACCCAATGATAACATTTCAATTCCCTGCAAAAATAAAAGACTCTTCGTTTAGTTTCCAAATAGATCCCTTGCCAACATGGAAACAATGAAATCTCAGAGTAGTTAGACCCTCACATCATTACAGCTTTGATTTAAAACATGCCTTTAATCAGATTTATATTTCAACCTTTGGAAAGGAAAGGCAGAACATCGAAAAATTACAAAATAAAAACCTCAAATTGCTAGCAAGTTGGACATACCCCCAACACTGATCTTCAGCTGTTGGATGCCTAATTCTCTACCACATTATGTTAATCGGCATTCAATAAACATGCATAAGCAAGTCAAGGATAAGGTATAAACTAGTTAGTTGAGGCACTGATGTGCTCCTAGAAGGAAATGGTCCTACATAACACAAAGAATAGACAGCAAAACTACATTGCGACACATGCTGTTAATGTCCCAGGCACATGGATAGGCAACCCAACCAGTTATGATAATGACCAGGTATTTATGTGTGTCTTTGCTCTCTTTCTTCTCTTCTTTTCTCCATTCTCACCTATTGCTCCTATTTTTTATCTCCCTCTTCTTGTTTCCCTTCTTGCTCCAAGACCATTATTTTTTTAGAACATCAGGAAAAAAGAAACTCCCACTGCTAGGTTTATTGCATCAGTGGATCAACTAAAAACGATTTAAACACAAAAGAAAGGTGTAATAGTAAATGCCCAACTTCATGCCATTCATGTTTCTCCACGACCAAAAAATGTGTGGAAGATAAAGTAGATAAATGCAACAAAAACATAACGGCATGTCCTATGGAACTCATCAGTGAATCCAACACATTTTAAAGTTTAAACAAGCTACATCCGAAGACGCACATAGCAGTATATTTCCTCAACTTCATGTCACTAAATATTGGAAAATTTGAGGATGCATCTTCTGGAACTTAAGATTATAATTTTAATAGCATAAGAATCCCTATAGTCAACCAATCTTTCAACCAGAAAACATAGCAAAAGGACCATACATATGAACACACAAGAGCATAAAGGGGATATTACCCAAACCAAATATAGCAGAATGGCAAGGCTGCAAATACCAAATAGACTTTACACCACAAAGAACCAGGTCAAAGCACCAAGTGTTCTAAACCTCAACAAGGTAAAAAAGAAGCATCTGTCACTATGGATGCTAGCATATAAGCCTACCAGCCTCTCTCTGTGTGTGTGTGATCTTGTTTTTGTTGGCGAAGAACATTAAGCAAAAGGATTGTGTGAGCAAATGACAATGCACCAAAAAGGTAAAGAAAACTTTTCTATCGAAAGCATGTCATTTAATAGTGTAAGCAAACATCCACATTCGCACGCAAACATAGACAAGCACACATGCATGGATGCAAATTACATAAACATAGCACATGTAAACAAAACATACACACACGACCAATTCTGGTTTGAAGTATCGATGCATTCTCCGCATATAAAGGCCTATGTCAATGAAAAAGTCTTTCAGGCTCTGTTAGTAATCCTGATCCATGACCATTGAGCATAAGGATAATGTGATCACACGGCTCTGGCAAATTGATGATGCACCAAAAAGGTAAAGAAAGTTTCACACTGAATCATTCCCATGCAAACTGCAAAGTAGAGTACATACATATCTACAGAAGATGCAACCATACGTAGGCATGACACATGCATACAAACAGATGACTGATCTGGTGAGAAGAATTTGTTCAGTCTTTCACATGAAGGCCTACCTCGGCGATCATTTTATGCTCTATTAACAATCCATGTGCATACACGTAGAAGCTAAAAGCACAAGAGGTTGGAAGGGTCTCCAAAAGAGGAAATATATGCAAGTAAAAAAGACAAGATGGAACATGTATGTAACTACCTTATACAGTTCTATGTATTTATTTAATTATTCAAATATTATATTGCTCGAAATAAATGAGTATTTATGGAAAATGATCTAGTGATGCCCATGATTTTTTTTTTTTGAACTATTAATTATTTCAAACTAGCCCAAGCTCATTTCCTTGGGCCAGACAAAAATTATTTTGTTCAAAAAGAAACAATGCATAAACCATGAGTTGAACCAAAAACAAACTCACACCTAGATCACTCCTAAACAAATAAGACAAGAAAATAAAGAAATCACCATATTATAAAACAGAATTTTGATTACCTTAAATCTTTCCTAATATATCCCTCCTTTTAACCTCCCATCAATTCCTCTTCCTATCTCATACCTCAACTTCCTTCTCTTTCAATTTAGCATTTGATCACCAAGATCACATGTTTAATTCCCTTTTTCAAATTCAACTCCTCCTCTTCAATATACCCATTCATCACCAAAAATATATTGGTTTTACCCAATTAAACTCAGTATTTAATCCTTCTATTACACTCAATTTAAATCTAATTAATCCTATAACTTCTCCTTAATTCTTCTCTAGTTCCTCTATGAAAACCCCTCGAAACCACCTCAATTTTTCCATTGGGTGATTGAGGAATAAGAGAGAGGTAGAGGAAGAGGATCTTTTAGGGAAATTAGACGTCAATAAAAGGTAAGAACACAAAGGGATTGAGGGATTTTTCAGAAAAATTAGAGAAGGATCAAGAGGAAAATTAATGAGACTAAGTAGGTTTAAATTGGGTTTAATAGGGGGATTAAATCGTGAGTTAATAGGGTAAGAGCCATGTATTTTTTGTGATTGAAGAGGACGAGCTGAATTTGAAACGGGAATTAAACATGTGATCATGGTAGTCAAATGGAAAATTGATAGAGAGAAAGTTAAGGCATGGCGGGAAGAAGAGGAATTGATGGGAAGTTGAAAAAGAGAAATATATTGGGAAAGATTTAAGAAAAAATTCTATCTTATGAAATGGCGATTTCTTGTCTTGCTTGTCTAGGAGTTATCTAGTGGAAGTTGGTCTTGGATTCAACTTATGGCTCAAGCAATATTCCTTTCACACAAGATAATTTTTGTGAAAATAGGCTTGGGCTAGTTCGAAACAATGAATAGTTAAGAAAAAAATAAATCTTGGGCTAGGCTAAACTATCTTCCATAAATACTCATTTTTATTTTTTAAGCAAATTAATATTAAAAAATTATATAAATACGTACAATGATATAGGGTAGTTATATATTAACCCCCCTTAAGGAAAAATTTCATCCTCGAATTTAACTAAAGAATAACAAATGGAATTGTTGCATATTACTTGTACGTCTATATCTGTGATTTCTAACATAAGTCCACGGATAAGTTAACTCAACTTGGTTAGGCCAGCTTACTAATATCATGGGTGCTCAAGTACCACTCTAATATCAATACCCACTTCTTGAATATGTGAGAACCACCTCTAGAATAGATGGAGACCACCTCTAGATTCCCACATAACCTGGTGAAGTATGTTAATGTGTTATAGTGTCAATCTAACGAGGATGTCAAATCCTAAAAAGAGGGGGAGAACCTAATATTCCTATCTCGAATAGACCCACGTATTTATAATGATTCTCATGAACCTACAAAGTATCTGTAACTAGTCTTTTTTAGGGAGAAATCTATAATTAATTATAGACTATTTTAACTATTGATACTGTACCGAAGGTTTAACATATTCCTATAAAAATATATTGCCAGTGTCTCACTACCCACATTCAGAAGGGGCGTTACAACATAAATGGGAGATGATGGTTACCACAGAGAGAGGGCGGCTTATGTTTAGCCTCTGTAAAGCTCCCAGTTATATAACTAGGTGGTTTAATCACTCCCACCAGGTCAGGAAACATCTAATAGTAACAAAAGATCTCTCATTTATGTGAGTGGTACAAATAGATAATAAGGATAGATGGCAAGTATATACCAACTGATAGATGTCATCTTGGCATCATAGTTAGATCTACCAACACAGCTCAACTTCACCCCTTTATATAAGTGGTGATGCTGCTACTAACTTCACTAAAACGATCCAGAACGAAAAGTCAACGACAAAATCAATCAACCAATAAATATGCAATCCACTCAATGTTCATATCTACTCAATGTTGCATACAAACCATGGCACGACTCCAGAAAAGAACTATTGCAACATGGTTACCTATATCTAAAAAACTGGTCTTCTGCTATAAGAAGACCTAACCCCTTGTAGCATCAACAAACAATATTCATAAAAAATACAAACAAAGGAAGCTAAAAAGAAAATAGATAAAACACAACAATCAACAATAACAGAAACTAACTACTGTGGCATTAACTAAGAGTTGACCTTTCAGGGTTACAAAGACTGCAACCTCATATCAGAAATATTTTTAAGCACTGAAAAAACATAATGAACGCCAGAAAGATGGAACCATGAAAGAAATAAGAACCTAAAAGGAATGGCTAACGAACAATGAAATCAATAACTCCACCAACCAACCTGAATGCAGAATGCAATTCCCAAAATGTTATTTGCCAGCCAATGTTTCTGTAACGCATACCACACACAGAAAAATGTTCCTGGAATAGAGGCGACAATCTGAGAACGCGTGAACTCTACTGAAAATGCTGCGTCAAAGTAATAAAATTTAATATCATTCTATGAGAAAAATAGAATAAAACAAAATTAAGAGAAGTATTGAGCAATAATAGATGATTGCTTGACAGCAGAAAAGGAGGAAATAAGTATCGTCTTATAAGATTTTAATTATCTTGATTATTGAACTATAATTGTGGTCATGAAATACGTGCTGTTATCCACATCCACATTCACAATCAAGATAAAGGAGGCTTCTAGGTAAGTGATATCCAACACAAAAACTGCACATTATAATACATCCAAACCAAAATAAGGTATGTGTGTTTGCTGATAATGTTTTTCCTGATGTTGCTGTGGTTAAAGCCAGATAAATTTCGATTACTGTTTGCAGTTGTCTCAATAAACAACTAGTCAAGAAATCCAACCAAACACATGAAAAAAATAAGAAATTAAGCATATAGAACAACAACAACAACAACTAAGCGTTTTATCCCAATTACTTGGGGTAGGCTAAAATGAACCAAAAGAAAATAATGCCGAATCGATCACATAGATGATCTTTCTCCACTCATTCCTATCGAGTAATATATCTTCATTTATGCCTCTAACATCCATATCTTTTCGTATTACTTCCAACCATATTTTCTTCGGTCCTCCATTCGCTTTTTTAACTTGTCATACATTGATAATTTTCATTCATCAAACTAATACATTTGTAGGTCTATATCGCACATGACTAAACCGTCGTAGGTAATTTTCTCGCATCTTCTCTTCTATTGGTGATATATCTAACTTAACATGAATATCCTCATTTCTCACTTTATCTCTTTTAGTATTACCATACATCCAACGAAACATGCACATTTCTGCTACACTTATCTTATATGAATGACGTCTCTTTATAGCAAGAATTCCACAACACATATTATCCTCATTTCTCACTTTATCTCTTTTAGTATTACCATACATCCAACGAAACATGCACATTTCTGCTACACTTTTCTTATATAAATGACGTCTCTTTATAGCTAGAATTCAACAACACATATCAAAGCTAGTCTAATAGCAGTCCTATAAAATTTCTTTCTGTCTTGACAAAATGTTATGGTCACATAACTCCCACTGCACTTCTCCATTTCAACCAACCAGCTTGAATCTTATAACTGACATTACTATCGATTTCTCCATCATTTTGAATAATAAAAACCAAGTACCTAATCTGATTGCTCATTTATATTTCTTGCTTGTCTAGTGTCACAGCATTATAGTCCAAACTCCAAAGTCCTTTATTTAAATTTGCACTCCATATACTCTGTTTTGAATCTACTCAATCTAAAACTTCTAAATTCTAATATTTGACTCTATAACTCTAACTTGGTATATACCCATACTCTCGTCTCATCGACTAAAAAATATCATCAGCAAATAGCATACACTAAAATATCTCATTCTAAATAGCTTTAGTAAGCTCATCCATCACAAATGACAAATAAAAACGCACTCAACGTAGATTCTTAATGCAATCTAATTGTGATTGAAAAATTACATATTAGACCATCAAAATTTCTAATATTTGTCATTACTCCATCATACGTATCTTTAATTATGTCAACATACTTATTAGGGATTTCCTTCTTTATCAATACCCATCATAGCACCTCTCACAGTACCTTATCAAACAAATATGGCATAAGGAACACAGATCACTTAAAAGAAATATATTATAGATAGAGGGCTTGTATCTATATCCTATAGACAAAGACACAAGCAAACATGGATACGAGATATGGATACAAGGTATTTAGCAAGGAAATCCTACACTATCTAGACATGAGGACATGGCCATATATGTACATTCTTCGTAACATATGTACAATTAACTCACATAAATCATATAAGGTTGTTATCACACATGAAAATGGTTAAAATAGTAAAGAGATCCACATACATTTAGACATCCAAGGAGTGGCATTATACTCCATCTTGTGGTTCTACATATTGATGAGATGAGATGGAGTTCAAAAATTTGTAGACATAAGCATGCTTGGACGCACCATTTTTTGGTGGTGTCCTACATATCGAAGGTTTGCAGAAAACAAACATCCTTCCTCTTTTGGCAGTGCAGGATTCTTAAGATAAATAAATAAATATATATATATATATATATATATATATATATATATATAAAATATGAACATCAAAACTTCCTGCATAGTTCTTATTTCTACAAATAGCCAAAACCATAGCAGAGTTGCCTAGAGCTTTCAAGTTTCAGACACCATTCTCTTATCTGGGAGTAGCAATACACCACGGACCGGCCATTCTCATGTAATGGTAGAACATGTAGAGTATTGACTCCTTAAAACACAGCTTTGATAGGAGCCCGACATTTTTTGCCTGACTTCCCATTTCTATGTGTCTGCTTAACATCAACGCCCTATGTGTCTGCTTAACATCAACGCATGCACCTGAGGCTTCCTACAACACACCCAAACCTTTACATCAAAACTTTCAAGTCTTGCAGCAACTAATTTTTATCTGAGTTACCCATGACATCCTTGGGTTAGCATGTACTTGTATAGATTTTATTGGTTCTACAACACACCCATCCTTGGGTTTGACTGTTGCCCATGGCTTCCTACAACACACCCATCCTTGGGTTTAACAGTTACCATTAGCAGATGCAAGTTTTGTTTCTTCTTTTTAAATTAGGATTCTATTTATATTGAAGAAAAAGAACTTGCTACGAATCTTTGTATACAATTACTAAGTGGCCATTCATGTGATTGACATTATGACATATATGTTGGTTGTAGGATGATTCTAGTCTTTCATTTTTTTTTTCTCTTTCTAACGAGTTGTCATCCTAAACAAAATCAACTTGTGACTAGATTACCCCCATCCAACCACGATTTCAAGTCTGACACAATTGATCAACATGTTCATCAATCTAGATTCACCTTACCTACATTTTGGTCAGTTGGGTTTGTCACACCTACATTCACCCACAGCCACTCCAATCTTTGCGTGGGATGAAACACCCTTCTTTTTAGGGGTGGGGGGGTGGAAATTACTACAAAAGTTTATAATGACAAGCATTCATCAATAGTTAGATGGTGCAAGTAAGCTAGTCAGATTCATGTCCACTGCATGTTAAACCTAAAGTTAACCTTAGACTAAAAGCACTAGATCACAGATGTACCAAGTTGCGTCCTCACCTAGTTATAGAAAAAAAGAAAACTGTCACAAATTGCTCAAAAAAACACCCCGACCCCACAACCAAAAAAAAAAAAAAACAAAGAGATGAAGAGTTTAACTTTATCATAGTTTAAGAATCTTGGCATTTTTATTCGTATGTTTGATATCCAACAAAGGGGGAAAAATAGTTTTCCAGAATGCTTTCTTTTGCATGGTGAGTCAAGGTAGAGTTGTTGTCTGACTCCAACCAGATAGAAATGTGCAGGTAACCTTTCAACCGAGCACCCAAGATGGAGTTACTGTACCCAAAAAAACACATAAAGATTTGGTAATTCCTCACCCTATTGACACGAACAAAAAAAAAATCTAACTTGTAACCCATATTAATTCACACTAAAATCAGATAACTACATCTTAAACCCAATTATTAAAAGGGCAAGAAAAGGTTAGCATGGGAATATTGCACCAAGAAAAAATGGGGGAAAGAACCTCTATGTAATACTAGATCCCAACCTACTTAGTCCATACATAAATTAGTTATGTCCACACGATCATATTTGTTGACATACTAAAAAAATTCAAGTAATATTAACAAGAATTATGCTCTATGTTACATGTGCGAGATGCTGTGTAAATTGGACAGATGATAAATGGTCCGATCACGTGATGCTCACCCATTCTCGACACTTATCAACACATGTCCATTAGTGCCACAGAAGGGCAATTCAATCACGGACATTTTTCCATTTAGCTAGAGATTATGTCAGCTCGTCATCGTCTACAGAAATACAAGACAAGGAACCTCACATTCCCCTGACTCCAATTGACATGTACAACAAGGAACCTCGCCTACCCCTAACTCTAGTTAATATCCTGATCCTTTAAGAAGCAAAAGGCCATGAATGAAATAGAAAAAAATTTATCATGCCAAAAGGTCAAGTATGAACTCACTTAAAAGTTTTACAATCTCACAGATCCAAGGATAAGTAATTGATCTTGATTGAAGTAACATAGGTGGTAGGAAAAAAAGGATGAAGGCTAAATTCAAATAATTCAAATAAATTGCTAAAATCACGATAGATACGGTGAAGAAATTTCTCTTAAGTTGCAACATCAGTTATTAGTTTGCTGCAAATATATGAAGTCCGGAAGTGGCATGATCCCCATTTTCTCATGTCCCAGAAAAGTCCAACATGAAAGGTAGAGTTGTTCACAAGGCAACTATGGCACAATGACAACACTAAATATGTAACCCCTATCCCTTGGAAGCAGACCAAACAGCTAATCAAAAATGCTTATGATTCACTAATCATAGATATGTTTTTAAAAGTGGCATGTGGTGCTGGCCGCTCGGCACATAATTCCACCAAAGTGTCCACTTAAGTCCACCTAGGCTACAAAGGCGCCTTCTTAATAAAGTGCCTTGAAAGGCCTCATCGTCTAAGTGGCTGCTGAGCCTACTTTTACAACAATAATCGCAAACCAATAGGACTTCAAAATTCTGTGTTCTTATGCTACCACAGGGAAAGTAGAGTTAGGATTTGAATGGCTTGGGCGAAGTATGTTCTAAATTGTTATTCAAGACAGAACCTCAGTATTATCAAGATTTAAAATAGTAAAACAATTTGGGATGTAAAGGTAGCTTACAGCTGAAATATGGAGCATGCCAAACAATGACTTTTTCATTCCAATGGCTGGGAAGAAAACGCATGATAGCAGGTAACAGTGTCGCACTGCAAGCAAAAAAAAAAAAAAAATCAGAAAATGAGAAATTGCAGCAGCTATTATCAGTAATCTAGCCATAGCGAACAAATATGCAAAGATGGAAAAGAAACATACGCAAAAGCAATTATCCCAAGGACAAAAAAGTAACATGTAAGAACTGCATTGACCAGATCTTTTGATAGAAACTTGAAGAGCAAAAACAATGACAAAAGCATTGCACTCCCGATCAATGGAAAACGCATTGCATGTTCTTTCGACATTGTTTCCTGCATGCATGAAATGTGAGATTCAGGAAAGTAATAAGAAACCCTAAAATTTATTGCATGTCAAGGAGTGCTAAAGGGGGTTTCAAATAACAGAACTTACTGATGGCGGTGTGGGCTTCACTGACCGGTAGCAGCCAACATAAACAGTAAGGCATGCTGTCAGAATCACATTCAAATTGGGGTCTACTTTTACAACAAGAGGTGCCAAGGCAAGACCTATAAAAGAAAAGACCTGGGCCTATTATATCTGCCTAAACTTTATATATCAAAATGGTAGTGATGCAAAGCAAGATGTTAATCCTCATATAAAAACATGGCATAATTGGCATTGCATGGTTATCTGATCCAAAAGTAAAAAATAAAACAGATATACTGTCTAAATACTGGTGACAAACAAATAGAAAGAAAAACATGTGTAAATCAATCAAGAACGTTCTTTCGAGACGGCCAGTATCCAAAATTTTAAGTATGTTACATAACATCTTCTCACCTAATTTGCTTGAAGTAATTGACCTATGAGAATTGATTTCACTATTTTTAACATCGGACATACCATTGTAGGCCTCTCTAATTTTATGTTTTGCCTAGATCCCATGCCCGTGTAAGTGCAACATAACCTCTTTAATTAATATTAATAAAACAATTTTTAGATAAATAATCATCTAATAATTAGTCAAATTAAATAACCAAATAGTTAACGGAATTTAGACTGTCTTTAACTATACAAACGATCTACACTTATTTAGTTAATATAGATAAGAAATTACTTATATAATTACATTAAGTAATAATCAATAAAGTCAATTTTTGGATTTTTTTTTTTTTTTGGCATGGCACTATTTATTTATTATTTTATTTAAAGAATTAAGAAGATCATTGTTACTTATAAAATAGAACTAGCTAATTAGTTATATTACAAACATATATACCATAGTGAATAATAAATTATTTTTATTAGCACCAATTAATTAGTTAAAGAGAGAGTTCCAAGTCCAAAGGCCAAATCTTTCCTGTGGAAATTATTGGTTTAGGACTAGCTTAGATGTATGGACTGGACAGAGAGTAGGAATACGATTGCAGGCCAAGTTTGGGTCCAGCAAATGCGACAAGATTCGAAAATTAGAGTCGGAGTCCAAAATCAATAACACCAAAATTTTGAAGTCTAAGGAAAAGTTTGTCCAAAACAATGACACCACTCACACTCAAGTGCGGCTGAATCTTTGATGTATCATGTGTTTTGAACCATGTTGTCTATCTCAATGTGTCCATGTTTGTGCTAATAGAGGGACAATAATCATAAGATATCTCAATGTGTCCATTCACATGCTATAATTTACGGACAAACACAAGCCATAAGACAGACCGAAAATTTATCCAATAACCTCCCAAGAATTTATAAATTTACATGGGCAACTTGGCTTCCTACCTTATCTCCAGAGGTTACCACAGTACTGAGCATTCATAGCGTTCCCTAATAAGCTCTACTCTAGTTTTCGTTTCTTTGTGGTAGCATGTATTCAACATACAAATCAAGAAAGAGATACCTATCGGCTAATAGACTAAAATACCAAACTCTTTGCCTCAGTCATATTCCCTTCAGAGCATGCATTTAAGAATAACTTGCAATGGAAGCATCTCATCGCTAAGAAACAGGCCCAAACATCAATAGCAAGAGATATAACAGCTAAAGTCACGCGTAATCTCGAGAAGATTTCAGTATGTTGTCGGATGTCGTGGTGGTAAACTTTATGTGCACCTAACTATCATCCATGAGCAACAATGCTCTAACTATTTTCCATCATATTCCATAAAATGCAGCTGCTCATCTTCAAACTACCTTAATTAATTCAATGAGTAGTATCACTAGAAATGAAGATAAGGCTCTACGTTATGAGAAAATATTGCTCAGAAGGAAAAATAAATCCTAACTGTTTGTTGCTTATAACTAAGGCGTTTATGTCCTTCGCCAAAACATTATAGCTATCTTAATTTTTGTAAGCACAGTGTTAGGAGAAGACGGCAAGCAGATAGTTGTGCAGGAATAAACAGCAACGGCATGCAACCATCATATCTTTTAACAGCCTTCATAATTTAGCTGATAAACATTCTCCAAATCGGAGGTCCAAAGTATGATATGAGCAAACAATACCTAAAAGTGCTACATTGGCTGCGCGTTCATGGTTCATCATCCTCAGCAACTTTAGTTTAATGGCAACAGGAGAAACCTGTAAACAAAAGAAAGCAACAGCTTACAAAAAGTTGACAAATTAGCATTAAAAAATAGAGTTTTTTGAACACACGCATAAAAAATTAAAAACTTGACTTATTTGCATTAACAAAGGAACATTTTGCAAATTAAAAAGTTGATAAATTAGCATTAAAAAAGGGAGTTTTTGCAACTAATTAAAGGCATGCATATCAAATTAGAGATAAAATGGAAATAGTCTTGTACCTAAATTTACAATTTGGATTCCGCCGTTACTGCCCAGTGTTTATTCGATGCCCGCGCAAAGAAAAACCGACGAAATTGCAAATATACGCGATAATCTGAAAGAGCCAGATAACTAACTCTACTGAAGCTTCTGCATCAAAATAATAACAGAAATTAAGGACGGAAATCATATAATAAGAGCATGCAATAGCACAAAACCCCGAAAAAAGCCACAAAGATCAAAACTTTGAAGCGAAACAACAAGTCCAACAATAGATCTCAACTCCAACAGTTAAATTGGGACAGAAAACATCAATCAACGAAGAAACAAGAAACCCTAGTTCGAGGAACAAATCAAGCAGAGCAAAGGGAACAAAATTCAACATCCAAACCCTAGAAAACAGATCGTTGACGGATCGAAGACTCACCATCGCGTGCTCTCGATTCTTCAGACCTCTTCTCTGCCACGAAAAATTTGAGAAGAGATAAAAAAATGGGAACGAATTTAGAAGCGGACGGCGATTTTAAGTCCCATTTCAGTTTTTATTATAAAAAAAAATTATTATTAAATTGGGGGGTGAAATCTAAATATTGGGTCATAGATATCGATCCGACGGCTGGGATTGATTTGAAACGCTGTCTGAGCCGTGGAGATTGCAAAGGGAGAGGGTCGGACTTTATGAGCAGATCACGCGCCTCAGATATCGACGTTTAATGGGAGTTTGAGCACAAATTTTTACCCAGTGAGCCCACTTTATTATCCTATAAAGTGGGCTCATAAGAAAAAGTAGTGTGCTCCCTTGGAAAACCCCCCAGTTTAATTATCCAAATGGGTAGCAGCGTCGGGTTTTGAGATCCGAACCGGACTGAACCCGACCCGGATTGCCCTTGCATCCGTTCATCAAAGACATCTTATTGGGTGTTGGGTGACAATTGGTTTTGGTGTATTATATATTTTAAAAATAATTTTTTTCTGATTTTCCCCTGATTCTAGATATAGATTTTCAAAATTTGCAAACTTGATAATGTTGTATTTGTTTCTCTATTTCATCCAAACTATACCTATTTTTTTCAAAAAATAAAAATTAAAAAAATTTTGCATTAGCTAATTGTTATTCATAAAATAATTGGTAATGCGTATCAAGTGACATTTTAAGACAAAAATATAAATCCACAAAATTAAAGCTCGCCAAGGTAACAGAACATCTAAGATCAACCATCCAAGCTGAAAAACCAACTCGAAACCGGAATATCATTATGTCTCTCTATATAAAAAAAAAAAATAGGTTACCATTAGCCTTACAAAAAAAAGGGGTATTTACTGGTTTGTTCCTCAAATCTTTATATATTATGATTTAGTCCCCAAATCTTCATATTTGATTTAGTCATCCAAATCTCCTAAGTTACTATAATTTAGTCCCCTTCCAAAATCCCCCAAATTTTTGACCTGATATTACCATTTTACCACCTCATTATTCATTCTTTCTCTTCCTCCTCTCTTCTCCTCTCTCTTCCTCGTATCTTCTCATTTTCTTCATTATTTCTCCTCTCTTCTCCTTCTCTCTTCCTTCTCTCTTCTCCCAATAAAGAAAAGAGGAGGAAGAGAGAAGGAATTGAGGAGGAGAAGAGAGGAAGAATAATGAAGAAAATGAGAAGAGAAGAGAAAGAGATGAGGAGAATAGAGGAGAAAGAGAAATAATAAATAAAGAGGAGTAAAATGGTAATATCAGGTCAAAATTTTGGGAATTTAGGGAGGGGGACTAAATTGTAGTAACTTAAAAGATTTGGAGGACTAAATACTAAATATAAAGATTTGGAGGACTAAATCATAATATATAAAGATTTGAGGGACAAACCAGTAAATACCCCGGAAAAAAAAGTGGGTCACCAATCACCATCAAACCTCTCTAGGAAAAGTCACAATTAGAACTATCTATTTTTGTCGAAGATATTTTATAAACTAGGAATGTCTAAATATAAGGAGCTATATGTATCAAAGGAGGAAACATAATAGGAAACATAATTATCTGAAAATGAATTTTTTATATTCAATATAATAGAATTTATATACAATAGGAAAAATCGTAGAGTCGAGTTCATTAAAGTCTTAGATATTCAACTGCATAGGAAAACTATAAATACTCCTTTATCATCAAAAGAGGGAGCACATGTTTTTGTATTTGAGAGCTTGTAAGCTAGAGAGATGATAGCATTTTGAAAACTCCTGTACCTCCATTCTTCAAGAGATAATCTGATTTGATCTTTCGTAGTTTGACTAAGATAATATCTGCCTTTAACAAACCTCGTTCGTCTTATACATTTATTCTCTTGTTTTTACTTTTCTAGTAGCTTCCATAAAGATTACTTGTTTGAAAATCTACATCTTGGCAACTTGCTTTAATATCCAATCCCAACTTGAGCCTTCTTAAATTGATTTTAGTAATCAAGTTGGAAAATTCTAAATGAGCCCGCTTTTTATTATTTTATTATTATTAAGTATGTCTACTTTTATAATTCATTGTTATTATAATTTTGTCATTTTAAATTTTGGACTAAGCCACTCTTTTCTTCCTAGTTGTATTTAATTCCTATATTACTCAATCCATTAACTTTAATATGAAACCTCTCTCTTTTTCTTTTGTCTGAACGTTAACTTTCGAATTAAAAAAATATTGCCCTTTATTTCCCCAAATCTATTTTCATGCCCAAATATAATTACAGTTCTCATTAGAATTTATGAGTGCCTAGAGAAATTTGAATTTTTGAAGAGAGAGAAATAGAGAAAAAAAAATAATGGAAAATTGAGAAGACTAGGAGTATATTTAGTAAAATCTCTTATTTTTACACTTTAATATGGGCATATTTATTCAAAATGATAAAGAGATCGATATTAATGTTAATTATAGAATTCAAACTAACTGGTTGAAATAAAAGAGCGCAACAAGAGTTTTATACGACCGTAACATTCTGTTTATAGTTAAAGAAAAAATTTATTGGACTGCTATTATGCCAATTTTACTATATGGCACAAAATGCTGGACTATAAAGGAGCGTCATTCACAGAATATATGTGTAACAGATATATGCATACTTTATTGGATGTATCGTAACACTATGAGAGATAAAGTGAGAAATGAACATATTCGTGCTAAGATAAGTGTAACATCCATTGAAGAGAAAATACGAAAAAAACATTTATGATAGTTTGCTCATGTACAACGTAAAGCTACAAATGTACCGGTTCGACGAGGATAGCTTATCAAAATATGACAAGTTAAAAGAGTAAATAAAAAACCGAATAAAATATGGATAGCGCTAATACGAAAAGATATAAATTCTAGAAATTTAAATGAGAACATATTACTCGATATAAATGAATGGAGAAGGATCATCAGTGTGATCGATCCGACGTGATTCTCCTTTGGTTCATGCTAACCAAAAACCTTTATAGTTATCTAAGTACTTCCCACCTTTACAAAGATGCACATTCGAAAAGAATTACTTAAATAAAATCTTATTCAGCAACCAAAAGGGTGGACATGGTCCTTAAAATCAAAATAAAAAACATTACAATCTTTATAATATCTGTATATCATTTATAAGAGGTTTAGATGGAATCCAATGCCATTAAAAATAAAGTCTCCAATATTGTTTTTTTTTAGATAATTTCTCTCATATTGATTTAAACCTTTTTAGCTATCTGTATATCATAGTAATATTATTACTTATAAATTATTAAATCGCACTAATAATTTTAAAAAAGAATTAATTACATTCAGACCCTCTTAGTATGAATGATATATAACTTATCACCTCTAAAATTTAAAATTCTCACTTTTAGTTATCCGCACCGCAGAAAAAAACTGACAGGAAAACTCAGACGAAAATATTTTTTTCGGAATTTGAGGGTTTAAGTGAGAGCTTAAAACTTTAAGAGTGATAAGTTATATATCCTCCTCGTACTATATGTGTAATTAACTATTTAAAAAACGTATTTAGTGGGTTTGGATCCTTAAACGGATCCATATAATCAGACTTTTATTATCCGACCCGCGTCCATGCAAGGGTCTCATCTAAATCCCAATCAATTCCCATTTCCAATCCATCGCTCCCAAATCTCATCATAAACCCCTTAAACCCTAGGGCACTTCTGTATCTGGGGGCAACGAGAGATCTCAACGAAGAAGATGCGGCGCGGTACGAGCATCGTCATTCAAGAGGTACATCACTCCCCTCTCTCCCACTCTCTTTCTCTCGCTCTTCGCCTTCTCATTTGATCGATGGGTTGGAATTTGGCAAAAGCCATATCTTTTGAATGAATTTTGTCTACAAAATCGTTTGCAAATAGGCGATTTCGTGCCCTCCACCTTCTCTAGTTTCCATTTCAATGTCGCGGCTTGCTCCATCTTCGCCGCCTGCCAGCTGTTCGACGAAATTCCCGAACGAAGTGTGTATTGTGGTGTCTTATAATTTTGGCTAATGTGAAAGATCACAATTTTTCTCCTTTTCAACTGTCTTTCTGATCGAACTGATTAATCTAGATAATTATGCACTCAGTTAATGTTTATTGCGTCGTGCCTCAACTTATCATTGAGAAACAGTGAGAGACATGCTTGATTTCGATTATACTGGAACAAATTCAGAGATGGAGACAATTACATGGTTTCTGGATGTGCCAAAGTCCACGGGATGGAGGGGAGAGATTCTCTTAGAATGATAAATGGAGATTAAATCTGACTTCTTCATCTTCACGTTTACAATGATGATAAATCTGCTCGATCACTTGTCTCAGTGGAGCTGTTACTTGAACTCCTAAGGACTTTTCACAAAAAATCATTTTGGGAGGAAGAATACAATGATGAAAGATGGTGCTAGTGTTCTCCCAAACCACCACCCTAAGGACTCTTAACACTTGGGCTTTTATATGCTCAAAAATACCCCATGCGCACGCACAGCCAGCCGACTGCTAGTCAGCTGACAGCTAGTCGATTGGTTAAGCTCTTATGTTGGCAACTTGCAGCAGTTGACTGGTCTTAAGCTAAAAATGATTACCTCTTCCCAGGCTCTTCAAGGCTGAAATTCTCCTCATTGGTGTTCTATGCTTGCCACATTCAACAAGCTGTTGGCATTTTGGTTCGCAACAATGATACTGTCACCTGTCCAATTGGTGCCATCTTCACATTCCAAGTTGCTCCTTGATTCCCTTTATCGGGTAGTTCGCATCTGTTTTCTTTTTAACTTTTTTTTAATCTTGGGAATCATCTTTCTAAGGTCCTTTCTCAGTGATCATTGGTAATTTGGATTTCAGAGTCTTGATTGAGAATGACACTAGTTATATTTCATGTCTGGTGGTCTTCCTAGGCCTCCGTTCTCCCTTCGACTTTCTTTTCCTTGCCACTTCTTAGGCTCATATGGTAATTGGGCCTTTTATCTAGTTCTTCATATTTTGATCTCATGGCCATCTAGCCGTTTTGAGTGTGTTGAGTATGGTGTGGAGTTTGTCCCTTTTTATGGCGGATATTGCCAAAGGCCTCATAGTACATACTGAAATACAAATGAACCCAACATTACAACCTACACAGAAGAGCAAGCTCCAAACTTGTTTCATCTCGCTCTACTGAAGACAAAGCATGAGTTACAAGCACTTGAATTAAAAGTTGGTATTATTTGGCTAACCAGATTGTATGAACATGTGCCAGACTCTTTCCATTATCACAAGCTTCATGTTCTCTTGTATCCAAACACAGTGGTGAGTGGTGAGACTGAGTTGCTTCTGAGGATACTTATAGAGAAGGTCTGATAAATTCACTGTCGGAAGAAAGTCCAAGCTTACCATTATCTCTGTCCCTAGCTGTGTGACCCAATTGATGCATTATTTTTACGATACTTAGTTTGGACATTTAGTAGACTGATTTCGAGCATTGACTTCTCGCTTGGTTCTTCATTTTATTGCTTGCCTTTGCTTTAAGTAAAGATGAAAAATAGTTATTCATTCAGGACTAGTTTGTAATTCAGAGGAAGCTTCGTCGTCTTCACATGCCTTTTGGGTGTCTATTTTCTTGTTGGTCAGATATATTTGAGAGCCTTAATGATAAGGCTACACCTTGTAGGTGTTTGGATTTATTCTCTCTAGCTATCCTATCATTTTTTTGCGCAAGATGGAGAATAACATGGGTTTCAACTTAGGAGGTTTTTACTTTTTTTTTCCTGGTTCCCCTTCCATGTAATCTATTACTAATTATCTTACCTCAATGCTGGAGGGTTTTTTTAAGGGAAAAAATGATAAAATCTGATGTTTAGGGATACTATGATTGAGTTCTTTCTTGTTTTGCAGCTCAAGAATGCTCGGAACCTGCTGCGACAGCATGAGCCAGCCCATTATTTTCCCAGGAATGCTGTTGGTTCAGCCTTTTCTGGGAAAGGACACATCGGTATGCAACTTTCTTTCTGTGATTTAATATTATGATTTTGACACTTCCTGGTGCAGTATCACGGTCAAAGTTTACTAATGTACTTAAAAAATAAAAAATTTGATTCTAAATTCTTGGTTACCTTATGCAGAGTTTAGTTAACATATAAATTTCATTTGATTGAAGGTCGAGTTGAATCATATAAAATGATTTGTCAAATCCTTTTGTTCTTTGAGGCTATGGCCTTTCTCTCAAAAAATAAACTCCTGCTATGGCCTTTCTTCTTCTTAAAACTCCTTTTTTAACAGAATATATTAAAATATTCTAAATACTAGTATTTTTGAGTTGTATGCTTGTCCAATAAATATGATCTTTTCTTTTAGTAAGCTGAACACTTAGCCTTAATTATTTCTTTTCTTTCCACCATATTATGTGAACTCTCATAGAATTGCATGTGCTAGCAGAACATTTCTCTTTTACCTTAGCATGGAGCTGACAAATTAGATCCTTACATAAATTGTTGGCTACATTTTTTTTTTCCAGATCTACATACAAAAACTGGAACTCATTTCTTTCCTCCGAGCATGAATAAGGTATGAACTATACTACATATATCCTATAAATAAACACACACAGGCGTGTATGCTCATGCACACATAGGTAGGTGCACACATGCACATAAACATGGGTACGCACCAAGCATGCAAACCATGGTTTCTGTTACTTATTAACAGATATTGTGCTGCTTGTGATCTGCTATCTTATGTTGGCCCCCCAAACATCGTGAACCCTATATCTGACATGATGAATTTTACATCACTCTCTTAACGACGTTTTAAATTTCAGTCTCCAGCTAATGATGTCCGGGGTGTATGTCCCTTATGATGTAAGGACTCACGTAGTGCCTATCGATCTATATTGTCATATTGCTTGTTGATGGGGTTATTGAGTGTAAAACGTCAATATCTCCAAAATTTATTTATCCTTTGCTAACCTTGTCCATCTTTAGAGAGCAGATTATGTAGTTTCTCAAAGTCCAAATCTAACAAGTTCAGCAATGTAATAAGGTAAACCATCCTTTATTTTCAAGGTCATCAAATTTAAAGAAAATACTGTTGTTATCCGTAAAAGTTGTGGTTCCAAAGTTGTTGTTTGCTTTGTGCTTCAGTAGGTGGATCCTTCTATTTAGTATTTCAACATCATTCTTTTTAGCCTAAAATATGTAGACTCAAAATCTTAATAACAGGGGTGATTAGAAATGTTAGGAAGACTCAGTTGTTGATGGGAAGCATTTTCAGGTGTGTGTGTGTGTGTGTGTGAGAGAGAGAGAGAGAGAGAGAGAGAGAGAGAGAGAGAGAGAGAGAGAGAGAGAGAGGTTACTAGGCCTATCTTAGAAGCAAGGGAATAGACCAGCCTAAATGGTTTGCTGATGTTCAAGCAATAATTTAAGGCGATTCGATATGTCAATTGATTAGTTTCCAAGAAAAGTAGACGAGAAAAATATGAATTGGGTTGTCATTCATGTGCATGAGAAACAAATATGGTAAAACCAAATATGGTAAAAATGATGTATAAAGTTTTTAGTTTCAGTCAAAAGGGTGCATTGTGTACTTTATCTTGCGCATACTTTGAGGTGAAGAAAGGTTGTACATTTTCAAGTACAAGATGGGGATGGATACGGGTGTCATGTACGGCTGTTTGGTGACTCATTTTTTGCTTTCGGAAAGTGTTCTACACATTGTAGGGGATTAGTCATATTTTCCTTAAAATTAATTGTCTAGGACATTTGGCAGGCATCATGGACTCTCTTCATTAACGCTCTTGATGCAGGAGAAGATGATTTTAGGCAACCAACAATAAATATAGCTATATTTTTGTGTCTGTGTATCCTTGGTGTTGTATGTATTGTCAAATATCATTTGCGGCATCTGACACTTAACTGTTAACAGTCTTTCTTAATGGTAGGGGAAGGGCTATTAAAATTTACTTTTATGGAAGATTTCAGATTCATAGCTATTGGGAGGGAATCCATGTGTGATATCAGATTGTGGACCACAAATATATGTGTAAACTCCTACCCGTGGTGACTGCTGATGTGAAGTAGTACAAATCCCTTCCATTCATCTTGATCTACAAACCTTAATTATAGCTAGCTGTTGATAGTATCTACTTGATGTGGATTAACCTTGATCCTCTTCTTTCATCTTGATATACCCACCTCAACTGATTTGGAAACTTTTTGTCCATAGAGCTAACCTAAAATTTGTACCTACCTTCTCAATCCATCAAAATAGGTGATATACACCATTTACTTTGATATCCATGTCATAAAATATGTGGATAAAATTGTGTTCTAAAAACTGCCCAGTCATCCATTAATGTTTCTTAATCTGTTAAACAATCACTTATTTTGCATGCTCTAGGTGAATGTCATATAAATATTCAAATAAGATCTTTTTCTATGTGAATGTGCTGCGTGATATTTAGGTGAAGGTGAGCTGTGTGAATCACCCATTTGGATGTCTTATCATGTATTTCAAATGGTAGGGCAATACAGCATATCCTTAAGGAATAAAGTTCTTCCATATATACATTTATAGACTGTCATTTTACAGTTTACATGTAATGAATAACACAACATGGATTCAATATTATGTATTATTAGTTCTTAATTGCCAAGAGTGAAAAGTAGCCGCCGAAAGGTAGTAAGCGCAACTTAATAATTTAGCTGGGGGATGTGCAGGGCATGAGGGCCATGTAGCTGGTGATATGTCGGTCAAAGCCAAAGTGCCCTTAACACAGATTAAAGAATGGGATAAGAGGATAACATTTTCCATGTTTTCACTGCTCAAAAGCAATGTGTTGAAGATCTCAGAAACGTTGGCGGAATTTATACCAGCTTTCTTCTATAAAAAGATCCCTCATATTTTTATAATTGAACACAAGGAGAAGTATATCAATGCTCTAAAATCATGTGCAGAGTTAACACACATAAATATAAAATATATATGGGTTATGTAAACACCCGTACATTATAATCATCTCAACATGAGACTATATGAGGACTGAGGGGCTACAGTATTCAGGCATATGGCTTGAAATGTAAATAACAACCTTTAGAATGTTATGGGACCTTGTAGTTGCCTTTAACTACTGAAGCAAGCTTCAGCATGATGAAGGTTGCCATCGAGTTGCTTAGTCGTTGCAAAGAAAACAGTTAAAGAGAGTGTACATGTTCAAGATACTATTTCCACCCGAGAGAGAGATTTTTTTGGAATGTATAGACTGTTAAGGCATGAGAATGCTAATTTTAGAAGCAAATCATGCTAAGCATACATGTGCAATCAGAAAAAGGACAAGAGAGAGGAAAAGAAAGGGGAAAAACGCTGTCAAAAGTTTGAATCATTATAGAAGGTTCTGTAGCTGTATGAAATTTGGCAATTAATTTTGTCGTGCGAAGGGATGGTGGCCTCCACTCTGTGTGGTTGTCAGGATTGTGTGTGTCAATGGCACAATGCAACTAGAATAAATTTCTATTATTTGCAATCAAGTTCTACCACTCTAGCTTTTCTAGTTCTTTCACAAGTAGAGTGATTGACTAAATAACTAAACATTTATTTACTCTTTCGAAGAAAAATATCTAATTCTTTTTTTTTTTTTTTATATTGCAGGATTTGCGGAATGCTAAAGGTTAGTCCTATAGTAAATGTTTTAAACTGGTTGTTCTCTAGCGATATGTCATAGTTATCCATTCATTGTTAACATGTATTTTCTATAGTCAATTGCCATCATTTGTTGAATAAATTTCTGAAAATATTACACTGCTTTTGCACTAATGATATATAAATACAACCGCTTAATTTGGCTTTCTATGCTGTGAGCTCCATTCATCGCAGACTTTCGCTGACTGAAATTGTTTTGGCAGGCAACTTATTTCTGTTTCAAGAACACTACGGAAAACACTATGTGCTTCCTCATTCAGTTAGAACATTAGCTAGTGATAGTTCAACTTCATCACAAAGGAGACAAGAAGAGGTTCGTACTTTTTCCTTTTTTGGCTCTTTTTTTTGTGACACTATTTTCAATTAGCTATGCACTTAAGTAAGCTTGTGAGATTACTAGTTTTCATATTTCTTCTCATGGACCCAACTAAGTTTGACTATGGTGGCAGTACATGAAGTTTGGTGGATCTTCATGTGGAAGAAAAATGCTTGCAAATTTTTCTTTCAGCTGTCTGCATAAGCATTTTAATTTTTAGAATGGCTGTAGGCTTATATGATAGGCTGATAGCCCAAAACGGTAGAAAGAAGTGCCAAGAAGTGCCACCAATCGAGAAAGAAGCTCCTTATTTGGGGGAAAGAAACTCCTTTGTCGTGCTGAATACCACAACAACTCGTCACAAACTGCTTGTAGTCTCCAAATTTACCTTCCGATATACCGTGAGTCGGTCTTTTCAAACTGCTAGGGGGGCCCAATAGCCTCTGTATGCCATGAATTCCAGTTGTTATGCAGATATGCCTCTTTGGTGCAACCCTTCAAATTTAATTAGAAAAATTCTCTTCGATACTGGCGATGAGAAGATTTAAACCCACAACCTTTCCAGGAGGGAAGAAAGTGATTATAGCCACATAAGCTATATGCTCAGTTGATGCATGGGAGCACACATTTTCCATGCTTGTGTCTCCTCATTCTTAAGCAATGCAAGTAAGGAATTGAGCAATAAGTCAGAATGGGCTCTTATTTTTCTTAGAGGAATCAAGCAAGAATGTAGTTTAGTTTTGCTTGAATAATAAATCACATGGAAGTAGCTTTTTAATTTAAATTTAAAGGGGTTGATTTGTTAGCTTCACCTTCTGCCCAGATTATGTCCGTTGGAATACTAATTTTCTAATTGCTCATGACCATCATCATATCAAGTATATCCATCTTGATGTTTATTTTATCCTAGTATATGGTGCCTTACATCGAGTATGGCGATTTTGATTTATTTTGAACTAGTATATGGTGCCTTACACACGCCAATATTTTTCTCTTGTTTGTGTGGATTCAAACAAGAGAAAACCGATTACGATCCGGCGTAATTTCTCTTGTTAGTATATGATGCGCATGCTCTGCTGGATATGCGGCAACACTAGGAGAGATAAAGTTAGAAATGAAGATATTCGTGCTAAGCTAGGTGTAGCTCTCATCGATGAGAAGATGCAAGAAAACTGATTACGATGGTTTGGTCATATACAACGTAAGCCTACAAATGCACCAGTTCGACGAGGGGAGTTTATCAATATAGGACAATTTAAAAGAACGAAAGGAAGACCGAAGAAAATATGGATGGAGGTGATACGAAAAGATATGGATTCTAGAGATTTAAATGAGGAGATATTACTTGATATAAATGAATGGAGAAGGATTATCAAAGTGATCGATCCGGCGTGATTATTTTTTGGTTCATGTAGCCTACCCCAAATACTTGGGATGAAAGACTTAGTTGTTGTTGTTGTTTGTGTGGATTCAAGAGAATTGAGAAACCCTTGGGTTTTTGATACCTATACGTGTAGAGATGATAGTTTTAAATGAATAAAAAAAGAATGAATGAGTGGGAAAAAAATTTAAGCTAGCGATATAGTTTGGCACCTAGAAATATCATAATAGTCAAGAATCATGCATTAAATGTCACAATAATACGTCTTGCTAATATTAATGTGGCAAAGGGTCCCGTACAGCTTTCTATTGTTTTAACTTGAAATTGAAAATCACTCGACTATATTAGTTACCATTTCCAGGCTGAATTAGCATATACCTGCTGTAAGCACCAATGAATTTATTTCTGAATGATTATATCCAGTATGTTTCGTGTGAAAGTTTTATGAGATGTAATATATTTTAAGTAGTGCTATTATGGTTTTTCTTGAGCATGACTAACCTGTACTTGTTGCTGTTAGCATTGCCATTTTGAGACTACAATTACCTTCAATATATTATATTGCTCCTTAAAACTAGGTGAATGCACTAATCTTTTTGCAACACACACTACTCTCATCCCTCTCCTGAGGTATCTATTATTTGCATTCGTGTTCGTTAAGTCAATTAAGACCTGTATATGACGTCTGATTAAGGAAGGCTCAGCAACGATCATAATATGAGTACTTTGGAGGTTCAGTGACGGCACTTTCCGGAAAAACCCTGAGTCGTCGCCTTACAGTAGAGTAGTTAAGAGCTTTTGGTGTTGAAAAACGTAGGGCTTTTGACAGGAGCTTTGAGGACGTATTCTTTTTCTCTTATCGATGCAAGCCATGAGCGACAGGCCTTTAATGCCATAGTCTCGGTGTTCAGTCCCTCAGTATCAATCAGCGAGCGGCTAACTTTGGATGCAGTGGCTATTTTATAATTTATATGTAAGTATGCAAGATCCAGCTTTGAAATCACTCTTGTTCAGTGTATACTCTTCCACATGTATACCCATTGCATGGGAGCAAGAGGGACACATATATGCTCTTGCTATTAGCACACTACCTCTTTCCGTATGAACACTTTCCACGATCCGTTGTGATTCAAAAGATTGTAGTTTTAGTGGAAGTCCAGTACCCATCATGATTCAAAAGATTGTATTTTTGTTGGAAAGCATCAAAATTCATTCTTGGAGAAATGTTGTGCTTCAACATTGTGGAGAATTGCCTAGGTAGTTCTTGAGAACACTACACTGGATGTCTACCCTATTTTACTATGAGTCCCACTAATTTGACCTGCTTTTGCAGTTTCTGTAATGGATTTGAAACTGGCAGCTGGTCAATGGATTATCCAATAAGAAGAGTTTGTGTTTTGAGCAAGGTCTAAAATATCAGAATTTGTATCGGTATCGGTATCTGATGATGATTTATAGTACCGGAACCAACATTATCTGGTGTGTTATATTAGCAATATCAGACTTATTGAAATGATATCATATGGAATATTGTGTATCGTGTATCTCAAAATAGGATATAATACTTGTGATATGTAGGTATCAACCAATAATTAAAACCTTGGTTTCTGGATAATCCATCTTGAGATTACCATCGTTGCATTTCCTTGCTTTCACGAGACTTCTGTAAATTTCTTTTTGGCTAAAGTAGAAGAAACTTCCATAAAATATCGTGTTTTTTTCTAGAAACCCCCATAAACTTTTAATATTATATAAAGCCCCACGAGATTTCAAATTTCATTAAAGCCTCCAAATAATATTAGCCGAAAGATTGATGGATCAATTAAAGAACGCAATAAATGCCCATTCCTTGACCTTTCTAAATATTGACTCGTTGATTTAGTATATTTTACTCAAAAATATATATATTTGAAAATATTGGGGAATTAGTGTTGCTGAGTTTTTAATTTGATTCATTAATCTTTTCATTAATGTCATTTGGGGGTTTTGAGTAAATTTAAAACTCCGTGGGAGTATACACAACACTAAAAGAAAAAACTTATGGGGGTTTTAGGAAAAATATGATATTTGATTGGGGGTTTCTTCTACTTCAGCGTTTCTTTTTGTTTCTTCATAGTTATCATGCTGTTCACAGATTGTCTTTTGCTTCACAGTCATCATGATGTGGCAGTGGTTGTTTTGTTTTTCAATAAGGTCAATTTTTTCATTTTGTCTTTCTTACAGGGGAAAAGAAAAGATATATCCACAGTCGAGGATCCATTTGATTCTCTCACAGATAATATTCCTGAAAAGCCAGTTACATTCACTGAGGGTGCTTCGTACAGTATTGTGATACTTGCTGGTCTCGGAGTTGCGGGGTTGGCTGCTTATGCTGTTTTTAAAGAGCTAATCTTCCAGCCTAAGGAGTATGTTCTCTTTAATATCTCTCTCCTTCTGAAACATTACTATTTATTGTAGGATGTGAATGTGGAAGTTTTATTGGATTTGAATCATCAATATTAAACTTCTAAACGTGCTAGTTTCTCTCTAACCAGATTGGCTTTCATAATCATACAAATACTTGTTTAACCAGTTTGGCCTTATGTGATTGATCCCGCATGATTCTCTTTTGGTTCATTAACCTACTCTATGAACTTGGAATAAAAGGCTTAGTTTTGTTTTTTAACCTTCAAGGAATTGGTTGATTCAAGGATAATAAAAGTATTATATATGAGGGGATGTGGATTTGACCTCATGATAAAGACATGAGAGGGATTAGTACTTTTACATGGTTCAAACCAGATTGGCATTCATAATCGTACAAGTAGACTAATGGGAAAGTCAAAGATATTAATTTTCAAAAGCTTAGAGAAATCGTGAAAGGAGATTTTCTTAGAGTTTCTATAGAATGGCAAATATGATAATTCTATGGGTAAATGCTCAAAAATGTCTCAATATGTGTTTGATTTTTGACGAACTAGTATATCGCCAAGGATGTGAGACACTTACAAAGTTAGTCACACCTTTAAAAGTTTTCTTGTGCTTATTGTCTTGCTTTTTCACTGTCTGTCCCCAGACAAGATAAAAGATCAAGGTTGCCTTATGTAGCTGGCGGCCAGTGTAAAAACTTTGTCAGATCTATATGAAATGAAATCTAAAGAGAGCCCAAAATTTTCAGATAAAGGTTTGGTTGTTGTTGTATCCTTGAAGAAACTTTTGAGTTAGATTATTGAGAGTTGCATCTATTCTCAGATTCTATGATCACGTTACCATAAGAAAAAATTGTTGCAAATATGGCTATAATCTTTTCATTTCTAGATAGTAGCCACCCTGAGAAGGTTGCAGAAATTTTCTGTGCTTCTTCACATTGAATTTATAATGAAGAGAATATTTAGTCCCATCTCTAAGAAACAACCTCTCACTTAGCCTTGGAGAGAGGGTAGGTATCCTGATAGTAAGATCTCCAGGAATTGCTTTGTAGAAGTAATTGTACCTACCTTGTACTTATTGGTTAAAAGTATTAACACCTGAAAGATTCATTATAGTCCAAAAAGCCTGATAGACGATGCCTACCCCTATTGCTGAAAAATATTTACACCTGAAAGATTTATTATATTCCAAAAAGCCTGATAGATGGTGCAGCTTTGTTCAAGCCAAAAAACCCTGATAGATGCTAGCTTTAGGTGAGGTTTACTATCCCAACGTCTTTTGCAATGTCTTGATGTCAAGTTCTCTCAAAAAATTCAGCACAGGACCATGCTTTTAAGCATCTACACCAAAAGGGGAAAGTTTTAGAATGCCAGAGTAAGAAAATTTGATACAAATTAGAAAATTTATCACTTAAACAATATTCTCAATGATTTAACAAAGTGGCTCCATACTGAAATCTGCAAGATCACTCATGATAAATGATGAAGCTGAGTTTCTACATCATCAGAAGTGCTGAAATACATTTCTAACGGAATATTATTTCTTTTGAAGCGGAAAAAAGAAATTCTTGTTGGTAAAATGTTATCTTTGTGGTGTTTATGCTCTAGTATTTACATATATTATTAGTCTAGCATTACATCCGCATCTACCTCCTTCTCATGTTTCCTATGCTCGTGCCTTTTCATTATATTTTTTCATCTCCATTTACCCAATAATGGTTTTGGCCCGTATGTGGAATTCCAGATATAGACTAGAGGGGATATCATGGTCCCAAAATGTTGATTGTAAAACAAAATTAATAGATAAAATACTTTTTGTTTTCTATTATTTTTCTGGTAGTCAATATTGTGTACACTTCATGTCCGTTGAAAAGTTAATGTTTCTCTGGTTTATTAACGGCTCTTGTTGGAAGAAAACAATTTCAATTTATCATCCGTATAGGTACAAGATTTTTGATAAGGCTCTTGAAAGGGTTCAGCATGATAATCAGGTTGGTAATTAGCCTGTAGATGGCTCCTGTAAGAATTTAGCTAAAATTTTCCTTCTGCCACTGGTTCTCTCATTTCCGTTGTCAGGTTACTGTGAGAATTGGTTCCCCTGTTACTGGATATGGTTCGGAAAGCAGAAATCGTGCCGCTCGCCAGCGCATTGCAAATAGGGTTTGGACTGATGAAAATGGTGTTGAACATGTTGAGGTGAACTCAATTAAAATTTACTATAAGTATTTATTCGTAGGCTTATCTTATTAGCAAATTTCTAAGTCTTTATGCTGACTATTTTTCATTTTATTTAAAGTATGAACAGTCTGCTCTTTTCCTCAGATTTTCATCTATTTTCTGGATATTTCTTGCACTTTCAAATCACTAGCAATTAAAAAATAAATAGAAAATAAAAGTTTGAAGAATTTTGCTTTTCACATGGGCTTTTTATGTGAGGTGTCTCTAGTTATTTTGTTACTGGAGACTTGATTGTCTTCCTAAATTTGATTTGAAAATTTTGGACTATGGTATTTTTCAAATAAAAGATCTATCAACCACAAGGAGATTCTGACATCGAAGAATTTAGTCCTACCTAACTAGGTGAAATTTGTTGCCTGGAGATTAATAAAATCTTCGACTAATCAATAACGGATTTTTGTTTCATTGATAGGAACATGCATACTGGTCAAGCTATTCCTCTACTTTCTGTCTGTCAAAATTCCTCCACTGCTTGTTCTTAAACCCTTTAAGATTAGCATATCATGACGAGTATCCCAATCTTTCAAAAGAGCATAATTTCATAGAAGTTGAGCAGAGGAATAGCTCGAAGCATAATTTCAGTAGGGTTTGTGTTCACAATTCCACCCGATCAAGTATGTTTGACTTGAGTTTAAATAGTTGTTCCCTGGTTTATGTATAAAATCTTAATAAATTTCTGGATTTGCAGGTGAACTTTTACATTCGAGGGCCTTGTGGCACTGGAGTAGTGTACACCGAAATGTTCAGAGACAACTCCGACAGGAAATGGAAATTCACCTACCTGATTGTTGATATTAAGTCTCCCTCTCCTGCACAAATCATGTTGGAATCCTACATTCCTGCTTAGAGTTTGGATTTTAGAGATTCAGTTTTTGACAAAATTGCGTATGCCTGCTCCCCCTTCATTGATTTTTCATGATTTCAAGTGTTGGAGATGGTGGGTTTCATCGTGTGATGTTTATTAGAGAGGGCAGCAGTTTCTTTACTTATCCGATGAAAGCTGCAAATAAATTTTGGCCATTTTCTCTTCTCTTCCCTCTTTTCCTCCGTTTTGGCCACCCAAACATAATTGCATATTGTCTGTGTTTTCTGTTACTGCAACTTCTCCCATGTTAACCTATCTTGATCCCAATATTCTGATTTTACCGTGTTTTCAACCGCTTAATATTATAACGTTGATCGATGGAAGATACATGTAGATTTACAATATATGATGATGGAATCTTGTATCCTTTGGCAGAGTTTGAGATTATTGAAACAACTGATTAAATGGATGACAAAACTTGCTCCTAAGCTTTGTGCATCCAAAAGAAATCTAAGTTCTCTTTCAACAAGTTGACTGATTATATGCATGAACCTTATTCCATCAGAGCAAGTAGGCCGCAACTTGACCTTGTTAGAAAAGCAAGTATGGATCTATAGCACTGTCTAGTGTAGGTTCGATCTTATATGGTGTTCTCATCCCTAGCTTGCAGTCTGACAAAGTAGTAACATGTAACAATCTCGGTTACACAACAGCATTTGAATCTGCCATATTTATTTGGCAATAACATACTGAAACATTGTTTAAATTGTATACGAAATCATCTACAACAAATTTATGCTCCACTGTATCATCATGATATCGAGAACTACAGTGAACTCCCAATAATGTCTCGCAGCGAATGTTACAAAAATATCTGTGGTACACTGGAATGCTTGCTGGTATGTTTCTTCTTTCTTTTCTCATCACACTTGTATGTACAAAGTGCTCACTTAATTACATCACTTCAGTTTGCTTCACAAAGACCAGTCGATGCATCACATAACCCATCCCGATCAAGAAGCTTTGGAGGTGGCGCACTCAAGAGAGGAGACGAAGGGCTCCCATATGCATTGCGCCGCGTGTTTCCGCATCCCAGACTCTTTCTGGTGCTCACTCCTGTCACAGGATTGGTCCCACTTGCATACTTGCACAGCGCCTGCAGTATGAGAGCAAGATATATCAGATATTTATGCTGGGGGTCAGTGCCGATACACTTTCTTCTATTTTCTTCTTTTTAGTCATTGATTCCTAAGTTAGCATTTTACAAGGTTTGGTGGTTCTATAGTAAACCACTCTGCTTGTAGCTAGTTAAAGTCTTCATGCTGGGGAGACGTAAAATGAGAGGATTTCTGTTAAATTATCATACAAACATCTAGGAAAAAGGTAGAGGACAGTTGCCTAGATGCACCTGTTTCTGGGAGAGGTCCAAAACAGCATCGCTGAAATCAGCACCTTCGATGATTGCACCACCAAGATCACTACGGGTCAGAACTGATCTCGCAAGCACAGCATTTGTCAGATTAGCTTCATTAAGAACCTGTTCATAATCACTTTAACATCTCAACACAATTTATGAATAAATTCCATATGCAACTTGCAAATGCTATCCGTTCCAAATTACAAAGCTAGATATCCTAATGAACTTGTATATATTTATTATTCTTGTATCTTAATGGACTAGAACTTAATACCAAATATTTGCTGCTCAAACTCAGTTTTGTATAATTATTTTGACATTCTGTCAAGTTTTGAGCTTGTAATGTGTCAGGCCGTGCTAATGAATGATGGCATGCTGAAGTTTTTCCACATGATTTTAAGAAAGATATCATAGATTGTACAATTACCATGCGGTCCATCAAGGTGTCGCTCAAATCAGCACCTGCATGAAGCAAATAATACATCAGGTAAAAGCATTAATTGCCATGTACATTGATGATAGAGCAGTAACGTAGATAAGATCAAGAGGGCTCAAATTGAGAATGTAAACAGTTTCTTCATACTTCCACCAAGTGTGTTTTTTCCCCTCCCCATTGTGTGGTGATAATAAGACAGTAGCTTAATTAGTTATCCAAATTAAATTATCTGATTGACATCGAAAGGATCAAACTTTGGAACCTTTCTCTTGGAAGCAAGGGGACGTTACATTCAAACCGGAGACAAAACTGTCTGTGTATTTCAAAAATATGAGTAATATTTATTTTCAAAATTGCATAATAAATTATATTGCGCTATGCAGAGTTATTCGAGTCAGGTTAGCTTGTTGTTGACGGTGCAAAGGCTTCACTCAGGAGAGGACGTAGGCACTCAAACCCATAATTGTTTGTTTATATTTCAAAATCGAATAATATTTATTTCAAATTTGTATCAAATCATATTGCGCTACACAAAGTTATTCAAGGGCCGAACCGTCCGTCAACTCGTTGATGGTGTAGGGGGTGAGGTATCCCAACATGAATTTGACAACACCAATTATAATTGTAAAGGTCAGTATATAATCAAGATGTAATTTGATGAATTGTTACAGAACCATGACATTGACTAGTATGTTCTTAACTTGTTTAAACAACGATAGAAAAAAAACATGTGAAAATAATTGACCGCATTACCGAAATCGAGATAAATATCTAATTTCTATCGATAGACTGAGAAAAAGAGTTTCTAGAGTTCAAGTGGTAAAGGAATGGGAAAGAGGTGGTAGTACGGGGCAAAAGGGTGTTGAAAAAAACCTATAGCTTTGAGTATTGACTCTTGAGACTTGAAGGGAACAGAGTTGCAAATTTGAGGGGAACAAACCTAAAAAAATTGCCATAGTAAGTTAACTTTTTCTTTGGAGGGCGTAAGGGTGGGTCAGTCCCTGGTTACTGGCCGGGCTAACCCGATTTCACACTTTATTTTGCAGCATTCTAATCCAAGCCTACAAAATAGACAATGGAGTTTTTTCATGAACATCCACTCCTAAGAACATGCATCTTTCAAGATGTTGTGGACACTAAAAGCTCTACATACCAAACAAATTAGTTTGCAGCCTTCTGGTCTAAACAAAAAGAGTCCCCCCCCCCCCAACAAGTATCTTTGTGCATCTGTGTATGCTTCTGTACACATCCACGTGTATTATGCACATGCAGGTCTGGGCAACCTTCTTCAATTGCTGCAAGTGGGGTTTGAACCCACCCCATGTGCACTTACTAAGAGGTTTTACCACTTAGCTAAAGTAATACTTGCAAGGCCTAGGAAACTTGCTTGCCAATTTGATATTATATCGAACCTCCAAGACATTCGTGTTAAGTTAGGTGTAGCTCCCATCGATGAGAAAATGCAAGAAAATCGCTTACGATGGTTTGGTCATGTGCAACGTAGGCCTACAAGTGCATCAGTTCGAAGAGGAGAGTTTATCAATATAGGACAAGTTAAAAGAACGAAGAGAAGACCGAAGAAAATATGGATGGAGGTGATATGCAAAGATATGGAATCTAGGGGTTTAAATAAGGAGATATTACTTGATAAAAATGAATGGAGAAAGAATATCAAAGTGATCGACCCAGCGTGATTCTTTTTTTGGTTCATGTAGCCTATCCCAAATACTTGGGATAAAAGGTTTAGTTGTAGTTGTTGTTTATCGAACCTCCAAGGCAGTGTTTTTTCTAATTGTTGGTCTTACATGGCACAAATAACACATTTGATTATCTTATATCAAACAAAAGTAATTTTTTTTTTTTTTTAATTGTTGGTCTTATATGGCATGAATAATTTGTGGAAAGCATTCTCATTTACATCACTTTTTTTTTTCCGATCCTTTAAGATATATCAAACCAGAACATTATTTTCCCGAGAAAGCTCAGATTATACAAGATAGATGTAATGCTTGTATTCTATCAAATGCAATCTAATTACTGCTTGCGGCTCAGTTGAGAGTACTCTCCAATAACATGATACTCATGATATTGAAGAAATAAATTATAATATAGCTAAAGCACAAGTAAGCTTTATAGACCATGTTCAAAGAAAATAAACTTATGGATCTATTCCTAAAAAACAAAATATCTAAAATGAGTCTGACCATTAACATAAATGAATGACAACATACAAAAATATAGCATATGAAATGAGTTTTCATAAGAAGTTAATGTTGATGTCAATTATGATCATATGGAGGAACTCCAGTGAGAGATAGTTAATGCAATGACAGATGAAGAAGGACCAGTATCCTTAAAATTTTGGCAGTAGGAAAAGTGACAAAGGAGTGGTCACCGACCTAACCCAGAATGATTTGATTTGATAGCTGTTAATTTCAATAGACAAGATAATCAAGAATGAAATAAAAAAAAAAATTCTCCTAAACCAACTGCAAGTACTTGGGATAGCTGCTTTGTTTTGGACATATTGTTTCTTGTTGTACATATATTGCTCAATCTACAGAAATGTACTATAATTACCTCAACAAATATATTTTGGACCGCTGGGTTTGCTTCACCAAATATATTGGTTAACCTTCACTTACCATAATGGTATGTATACCAATGACCATAAAGAACGGCTAGCCATGGCACCCAAATGAATAAAGAATACAATGTTATGATATTAGTCATGATATAATCCAGAAACCAAGACTCGGTTGATCTGAAGGGGCTAATCAGTGGGAGTGAAAAGTTTAGTCGGACTATAGCGATCGCTCTTAGGCATACATTAATAAATGTTAGCGAGCTGTCAGCACGACAAGCATATTTATACATGGACAAACATGCACCATAGCTAAGGATATCTGCATGCATAATAGTGGATCTAATTTTGAATACCAGTCCACAATGATAGGAAAAGTTGATAATGGCTAGGGTATTATTCAGATCAACTGCATAAACCAAAGCAATATAGAAAGGAGAAGCAAAGGTTTTAAATACTGGCTGATACTGATAATTATGATCATATATTATATGAATCGATATGAATACTGCCAATATTGCAGACTTGGTGATTATCGATACTACAAACCATCAGCCAGTACTAATATTGATTCCAAGACATTAGAACGTGGGAAGAAGTGTTTAATCAAAAGAGTAAACGTCATACATGCCAAGTCTTTACCTGAAAAGTTTGCCTTATATGCGACTGCCTTCTCTAGATAAGCACCATTGAATGTGGAGCCACTAAAATCAGATTCCCTCATATCAGCAGATGTGAAATTAGCCCTTCTGCATCAGTCATGCGGAGATGATTAGTCTTGACATTTAGAAATTGAGCTGCAGATCAATCATAAGAGAGGGCGAAAAAAGGCTAGTTCAAGAATCTACGATAAGGAGATTGATGCAAGAGTAGTTCCCTGCCTCTAAGGTTAAGAACTCGAAACAAGATCAATGCTTGTCTGCGAAATTGAGCCCGTACGAACAATCAAGGTACTGATTTGGGCTCAATCACATACGAATATGCAATACAGATTGTCATAGACAATGCACAACACACCAAATAAAATAGTGATGACATGTCCAACACTTAATTAGAAATATTATGTACTAAACTTACAAACATCATGCTTTGCTTTAAAAAAAAAAAATACATCACGCTTTATCAAGTTAATGGTAACAAAAAAGGATCTTAGAGATAGTCCTTTCGTGGAAAATAATCTGTATCATGATCAATACTTTTGGCAATTTTGAGTTCCTAAGCAAAATATGAGGCTTGGATTTATGGGTCATCATGTAGGGGGTGTAAATGGATTTGGATGAAAAGTTTAGTATTGTAATTGAATTTAGTTTCGGACTCGAATAGCGAATCCTTATTTAGGCCGGATCAGGATTCTAATTTCAAAATCATATTCAGATTCAGAGATAATCTGATTTCTTATACATGTTAATTAAACATATATTTAATTAACATGTATAAGAGATCGGATTATCTGAATTCGAATCTGATTTTGAAATTAGAACGGAATGTAGGGCTATAAAAAAACATCATTCACAGAAAATAAGTGTAGCAGAGATGCGCATGCTCCATTGGATGTGCGGCAACACTAGGAGAGATAAAGTGAGAAATGAAGATATTCGTGCTAATATAGATATAGCTCCCATAGATAAGAAGATGCGAGAAAATCGCTTACGATGGTTTGGTCATGTGCAACATAAATCTACAAGTGCACTAGTTCGAAGAGGGGAGTTTATCAATATAGAACAAGTTAAAAAAACGAAGAGAAGACCGAAGAAAATATGGATAGAGGTGATACGCAAATATATGGAGTTTAAATGTTTAAATAAGGAAATATTACTTGATAGAAATGAATGGAGAAGGAATATCAAAGTGATCGATCCGGCGTGATTCTTTTTTGGTTCATGTAGCCTACCCCAAATACTTGGGATAAAAGGCTTAGTTGTTGCTGTTGTTGTCGTCGTTAATTAAACATACACACACACCATTATACTGTATAAATGTATATATGTCTCATATACATGTTATTATAAATCTTTTCATATTCTACTCTCTATATAATGATAAGTATTTACTGTGTAGTATGTAAATGTTATATATACCCCAAAATGTATTTATGAAGATATGTCCTTCATAATTTGAACCTCTTATTCCTATCTAAAGATATTTAATTTTATTTCATATAATATTCATATATATAAGAATCCAGATTACATCTGTATCCATTAACATCAAATATTTAAAGTCGAATATTGCTTTTATGATATCCGAACTGTATCCGTATCCATTTTCTAACAAAACTGGATATTAAATTTACTATTCATAGCATATCAGTATTCAAATTCAAATCCCTGAGAAGAAAAATAAATAAATAAATAAATACAAATATACCTGAAGTTCTCGTTGACATGCACAGCCTTCCTGCAGCCCAAATAAACTCGAGAAATAAATAAAATTTTGATAAAATTTACTTCAAATTCAAGAACAAATCCACTATGGAGGACTCAAGAAACGAACTTGAGATCTGCAGAGCCGAACTGAGCAGCGGAACCGATCCCGAACTCGCCACGCTGCTCCGCTTCGTACTTGTTGAGCTCCGCGATGGCCGGCGGCGGCAACAGTCCAGCGCCGCCGCTGTAACTGACGACCGCCGCGGCCAGCGCCGCCGACACGAGCGCTCTCCAGTTGGTCCTTTTGGGCTCTGCCGACGCTGCAAGAAGAGGATCAGTCAGTTTTGAGATTGCACACTAAACGTTTGACGAAATGCCGCAGAGAGAGTGAGCTCACTGTTCGAGAGGCAGACGATGGATGGGGATCTGGAGCGTGGGGGAGATAGAGCGGCGGTGGGCTTGAGAGGGTCGATGGTGGAGAGAGAGGAGATGAAAGCCATGGCCATGGCGATGGGGAGATTGTAGCGAAATGGATGAGGCGAGAGAGCGCGTGAGGTGAAGGAAGGGACATCGAGACAAGTAAATTGGGCTAGTTTCTGTCTGGGCCTTGGGAGGGCCGGAGGTCCAGGCTTTAACAAAAAATGACCCAATCCTTCAACAGGAAGGCTTTTTTAATTTGTTTCCGATTTCAAGTTTGGATAATTCTAAAGACACACAACATTTAATAATGGGGTGCTTGACAAAAATAATGGAGTGCCCTTATGGAAGGAAATTAACATATGGTTGGGAAAAAAAATAAGGAATTGCCTTAGGAAAAAGTTGACTTTTGAAATCCTTGCTGGTGCCCTTAGAAAATTCAGTTGTGGCATTGAGTTACCCTTCAACCTTTTTGATTTGCAAACACGTCAATTGGCCCACTTAAACTTCAACAAGGCTGGATTAGACTTGCTGGTCTTTGCGCTTTGCCTCCTGGTATCCGATTATCGAAAAGAAATTTATATTATGTGAAAGACAGTTTTTTTTTTTTTTTTTTTCAGTGCAAAGAGTTGATTCAACCTGGAATCTCCAGAAAATTAATGATATAGTTTTGCATGAATTTAACGCTGGTGATCAAATATGTTCGAATGGGAACATATTGTATGTTATTCAAAATCTATGTGCACATACAATTAAAGTAGGTTTTAATTGTTTTAATTAAGCAGGTATAATTTTCTTCAAATTTTCTATGATTCGAGGGATGTATGTGCGTTTACTAACTTATGGTTTTTCTAAGGGCTCTTCACTTGTGTAGTTTATATGAGTTTATTCATTTTTCATCTTAAAATTGCTTGGGGACGTTCAAATTAGATATGCAAGTGTTGTCTCCTGGGGCTGTGATCTCTTAATCATTTTTATTTTTTTATTTTTTATGGCTAGAAAGGTCTTGATTTATTGAGTTACTTCTCGCTTATTATGATATATTTATTTTTAAAACATCTTATAAGGTAGAAAACAATAAGAAGATCCTCACTCTTGTTCTTTATTCCCTCTAATATAAGTTTATATTTGCACATGAATACCTAACAAATATGCATCAAGTTGAAATCCTCTAATATACTTTTCGCCTTGCCACGTTCTATACAACAATAATAATAACTAAGTTTTTTATCCAAAGTATTTGGGGTAGGCTATATGAACCAAAAAGAGAATCACGCCGGATCGATCACTTTGATAGTCCTTCTCCATTTATTTCTATCAAGTAATATTTAAACCTTTATAATCCATATATTTTCATATCACTTCTATCCATATTTTCTTCGGTTTTCACTTCGTTCTTTTAACTTGTCACACATTGATATTGGTGCATTTGCAGGCCTATGTTGCACATGACCAAACCATCATAAACCATTTTCTCGCATCTTTTCATCGATGAGAGCTACACCTAGTTTAACACGAATATTTTCATTTCTCACTTTATCTCTTCTAATTTTGCCGCATATCCAGCGAAGCATGCGCATCTCTATTACATTTATCTTATGTGAATGACGTTTCTTTATAGCCCAACATTCCGTACCATATAATAAATCTGGCATAATAGCAGTTCTATAAAATTTTCTCTTTAGCCTTAACGGAATATTACGGTCACATAAAACTCCTGTTGCACCCTCCCGCCTGACCACGTTCAATACATATCATAATGGCTTGTTTACACGTTATGTTTAATGGTGGTGGAAAATTGCTAGATGGCATATTTCATTCGATCTCAAAGTAACTCACGAAGATGAAACGTGTTCTAGCTAGAAATCATTCATCGATCTCACTCTATTGAGTCCATTTCTAGTTTCTTTTTTAAAAAAAATAAAAAATAAATCCAAGTAGATCGAGTAAATTTCACCACGATCCAAGTTCGGCTCGAGTCCACATTAGGTTAGGCTTTGTCGATCTCGAAACCAAACTCCATTCGGTTCGATTCCAGACATTCACCTGTGCATGCATTAAGTGATCACTTGCATATATAACATCCATAACATGTTGACATGTTGTTGATATGACAGTTCCTGAGACCATGGCAGGTGTTTGAGGCCCAGAGAGCCGCTTCATGGCCATAACTCGATCAGCTTTAGAGAAAAAGCTAGCTAGCTAATTGATTGATAATATCTTGAAAGAATGAGAACAAACTCTCATGCCCCACCAAAAAATTTTAAGAAAGACATACAAATATATACTTGTTAGTAAACAAAAACATATTGGCCAAAGTCCAGAGAAGCATCACATCAAAGATTGGACAAAGACAAATAGTTGAGTAGCAGAGAGATGACGAAGCAGCAGGCAGCCTGCAGCCCAATTTTATCCATCAACTTGTCGATAACATATTATGAGCCTGTCCTTAGCCTTTACAGCTCTTTAATTGGTTGTGCAACACCATATTGTGGGGGACTGTCTATCTAGCGGACATTTATATATGGTTTTTGAATATATTTCTCTATTTTAGCTTAATTTGTATGTGATATATGGCCATGTATACATCCCCACAACTGTTACTATTAGCAACAGTCACCTCTCATCATCATGAATGCATTTGCCTGCTCGACATGTCCCTTTCATTGCCAAAAGGGAAGACTAGCTATTATACGTCATTTACGAACCCGCGACTCCTGGGCTAACACCCGCGATGGTCGCATTCTTCTTGATTTCCCTCGCCTTCTCCATCAATCATTGGATGTGATTCTATATGGAGAAGAGTAAGAAGTAGTTTGTTGTTGTCATGAAAGAATCTTTTAATTGCACTTAGATCACCCGCTACGATATTTTTGGTAACCGTCGTTTTCTTGTTAGCTAGCAAAGAGATCTAATTAGACGAAGCTCTACTATATATATGTAATATGGATAAATTGACCAGTACTCAAAAACCCTAGAACTGTTGGATCATAACAAGACAATTCCCATATTCTTGCATTAATCATAGGAACTATATGCTAAATGTAAACTGATATATAGTTACACAAAGTACATATATATATTTATGGTTAATGCAGGAAGAGCCATTGTAATTGACATTCCATGCAAGTAAAAATATTTGTATCCTTAAAGGGTAAGCTTATTATTCCCAAGTATATAGTTTGATATTAACTACAACTAATTCGTTTTCGCAATGAGTAAAATCATTTTCACATGAACATTTTTTTTTTGGCCTTTTTAAGTGTTCGTTAATTATTTTTATATGCCTTTGGGTAAAATTTGTTCTATATTTATGCTTCCTCCTGTCCAAAATATTTGAAGTGCTCTTTCTAGCAATTTTTTCTATAAATTAAATATTAAAGTATAATTTTAGTTGATTGCTAAAGCTATTCTAACTTTTATAATATTACAATAATAGATAGTAACGGGCGATATAAAAGAAAAATATATCATTCAGTAGAGTATATATGAATGTCCAGGAACCATTCATCTTAAAGATATGAATAGAGTGACTTCAAAAATAATATTATGACTTCAAAAAAAAAGAAAAAAAAAAAGAGAGAGAGTAGAGCTTTGTTAAGTAAATGATGGTAAGTTTCATAAAAATCGCGTGACTTCCTGAAATATTATGGTCATTACTTCATTATGGTCCATGTAACGCCTCGATATATGAAAACTGGACAGTAGAACGGCGAAAACTTATTCTTATAAAAATATGCTAAATCTCCAATAAAATAATATAAATTAAAATAGTTATAATTAGCTATCAATTTCTCTCTTAAAAAGGCTAGTTAATTATGATAACTTTATAAATTTATCAGAATAATAGCAAACTACATTAACTCTTGCCTCGCTTTCGATATGAAACTATCTAAACTAGTGGTATTACGTACAATCCATGTGGTTAGCTTGCAACGGGTGATGTTACAAAAATTAGAAGAAAGTTACCGAAGAGTTTGCTCGCAAGGCACTGAATTTGATTAACTCTTGGGCTTAACAATTAGCTTTCAAGAAGAAGATACACACGTATGCAGCTCTTTACTCATGGCTGTTACCTCTAATCAACACCAATGCCTTCTAACTATACATGTGTACCGATAAAAGAAATACTCCTTTCAGTATAATTTGTAATCGGAGATTTTAACACAAGTCTTTATTTTTGCGCATTGAACTAATTTAACAGAGACAGAACTCGTATGGCAATTATATTATCTCATTACTTTCTCTTTAACGAAGCAAGAGGATATTTTGTACCTTGACTTAAAACATAATAAGAATTTTATAAGAAAATTCATGGCACAGCTTAGCTGTTTTTGCTTTAGGATCATAGCCTGCATTGAGGTTGATGCCGGAAGTGGAGATTTATAGGAGGCTGTAGTGTGGGTGTCTAACATTATCCCGGGACAACAAATTGTACTGGCAAGGGAGATGTTCAAGGTATCTTATATTTGTTTCTGAAGGACGGTGACAATGGGAATTATTCATTACTACGAAATGCTCGGCTGACTGGTAATAATATTCTCAAGTTCAAATTCAACATATTTAGGGAGAGAAAAATGCATGTGCTGATTTTACTGTTGGCAATGGTATAGCTTTGGGCTTGAAACTGATTTAGCAGGAGTCTTTTCTGTCCAGACTCATTGAAGTTGCGATGAACGAGATATGAAACGATGTAGTCTTGTAGTCCTTTACAAGCAAAAAAAAAAGAATAAAAAAGAAAAAAGGATCATGATAGCCTGCATGCTCTTATTCCCGCACTCTTTTACTCTTATTAAGTCAAGATCAGAGTTGTAATTGCATCTAGCCCAAGTATAGAGTCTAACTAATGCATAACAAATTAGGGTTAGCTGAGCCTATTCATTATCTATTATATAAAGCATGCAAGAGGCTAAAACTATAACCTAGCTACGTACAAACAAAGTAGAGTAAATAGAGAGTGGAAGAATTAAATGTGGAGGCAAATCAAGTAAAAAGAGATCGAAGCATGGCCAGCAGCTAGCAATAAGACAAAGATTCTCAGGCTTGTGTAGCTTGGGCCAACGTGAAAGTGAGCTTTTAAGATTCAAACCTATTAGCTACCTAGAGAGCTATTGCAAGCCTACTTGGTTGGTTGGTTGGTAGGTAATTGGTTCGAGTTCGATTGCTGGCCGAACCCTAAAGGCATGCATGCATCAGGGACCCACCGTACCCACATATTTGTACGGCGACGTACACTTAATTTCTCATGCTACTATCTAAGCCCCATCGCCATCACTTGCAACAACCAAACTCAGCATCTCTCTCTCATTAACGCCTCCATCAGAACAAGTTACGGCCACCTACCTGTCATCACAAGCATCCGATCACCACCCTCATTCCCTTGAGCACTAGTTTGGGTTGGATCCGAGTCGAGCTAGCCATGGTCTCGTTTTGTAGAAGAAGCCGATCCTAATGCAGGACGAAGAAACACCTACGAAGGGACAAGGAGCCTCTCGAAAAGGATGATTTTTATGAGTTTTCTAATGTACGCATACATCATAATAAGTCTCTGTAAACTTTTTCTGAGTAGTCAAACTCATATGCATATTTTTTTTGCAATATTATCATACTGAATAGTATAACTTTTGTGTGTCACCAAATCAAGATTTCATTGCCTGAGTTTAGTGTAAACTGATTAATTTCACTTTTCCATTTTAATTTACTGTGCTATACAAGTATATATAACACAACTCTAATATCAGTTGTCTTATTATGAAGCCCAATATAAATGGATAAATGCTCATATATTCTCGCATCCAGAAAAATCTAATAATTCTCTACTTATTAGTGTCAACTGTTATTACATTATGGAGAAATTCTAAATACTCCTCACTAATTTCTTATAAAGTGCCTCTCTTACTAAGTAAAGAAATTCAAGGTTATAGATTTTCCTAAATATATCTTTTTATATTTTCAAATTACTCTTAATTCATTTTTCTCACAATTTCTAAATGCTCATCTCTTCCTACCATTTCTTCCCTCTTCTAAAAAATTATATCCTACTTGGCACATCAAAATATTTTAATGTACTTGATGGAGATCAGATTTGATTTTGGAGATCATATTCCATATCAAATTTTATTCTGGAGATCAGATCTGATTTTAGAGATTAGATTTGATTTTATTTGGATCTTATTAGGATTTTAAAATATTTTATTGGATTCTAATTTTATTAAAATTCTAATTTTATTAGGATTTTGGATTCTATTAGGATTTTATTTGTTAGAGTTTTCCTATATATATGGGTTTTGTATGAAGTATTAAAAGAAAATAAATAATATTTGAAAATTTTAAGAAATTTCCGGCATGCATTTCGCTGAATTAAATCTTTCCTTGTGGATTCGTAAAGAGTGGGCGTGGATTCGCCTGAGTGGATTCCTAAACTCCTATAAATTCTTCATTCTCTTCCCCAATTTCTCCAAAAAACCATAATTCTCAAATCCTAATCCTCGCCTCCGTCCTGCATCAATTCGCCTGGGTAGATTCCCAAACCCCTGTAAGTTCTTCCTGTTCTTTCCCAATTTCTCCAAAAAAACCCTAATTCTCAAATTCTAACCCTAATTTCACCTCCGTCCTGCGTCAAACTTGATATCAGAGCCTAAATTTTATTCTCCATCATCATCTTCTTCCACATCTCCATCCTCTTTTTATTTTATTTCAGTTTTTATTTTTATTTTTGAAAAAAAAACTGAATCTTTAGATCTGAGAGAGAGAGAGAGAAGAAAGAAAAAAAATACAAATTCTTCTCTCCCTCCCTCTATTTGCCTTGCACCTCTTCTTTCCCATCATCCAAACCAGCAACAACAACATTAGCAGCAACGAGCAACAACAACAACATCAAACAGCAACAAGCAGCAGAACAGTAACAACAACAGCCGCAAAACAGCAACAGAACAGCGGCAACAACAACAACAAAACGACAGCAGCAGCAGAACAACAGCAGCAACAACCGAACATCAGCAGCAACAGAACAGCGATAGCAGCAACAAAATGGCAGCAGTAGCAGAACAATAGCAATGGTAGCAGAACAACAGCGGCAGCAGCCAGCAGCAGCAAGGACCACCACAATCAGTACAGCAGTGAAGGAAAACGTGGTGATTCGAAGCCGTTCAGATTCCAATTCAAGCGATTTTCGAAGCAGTGTTCTTCTAATCACACCTGACTCTTATTACAACTGTTTTAGAGCTTCCATACATAATTATCAGAGCTCAATTGCGAGTAACTTTTTGAAAAATTTCATAGAATTCTATAGTTGGGTGTGAACTACTCACCCCTTCAGGTGATACCTAATTTGAACTGAAATTTCAATTACTAAATTCTTTGCAAATATTAGGGGATTGCAATAATTTGTTAATATAATAGTTAATTGTTTCTCTCTAGTGATCCCATAATTATTTGCATATTTGGTTGATTAACATTACATGATCCATTTTATATTATAAATATGTTACACTTTACAACACAATCTAGTCGTCATCTAGAGTCAAAGAGCCTAATTATATATATGATTTACGTACTGCTAGAGAAATAATAGATGAAAAGTTCTAGTATAAAAATCCCGTATTTGATAGTTATTCCTCAATCCGTGACTTTATTGATTGGTTAGTGAATATGGAATATTACTTTGACTGTTATGAAATGTCTAGCAAACATAAATTTTAATTTGCTAGGAGACGATTAGTTGAACAAGCCAAATTTTTTTTGATTTTAGTAGAAATAGATCGTGAGGAACGTTATAAGAATCTTATAAACTTTTGGGAAGAGATGAAAATATTCTTATTGAGGAGTATCTTCCTACGTATTATAGGATTCGTCGTTTTGATAAATTGGAAAATAAATTCACTCTAAAAGTTAGAATACAGTGCCCTAAATGCAACAAATATGGACACTCTGTCTTTCAATGTACCATGATTAAATGTTCTAAGTGTCGTATATCTTAGCATTATGACTATGAATGTCCCCTTATGAGTGAACCCATAGATATCATGCTACTAATTACGTTGACAATTCAGGAGTTATTGAGGTTCATATTTCTAAGAAAAATACTGTAGTTGAATCATAATTGAAATCAAATATATTTATTCTTATTGCCGATACTACCATTCCCTTTATAGTTAATGATGATATTATTAATGAAGTACAAGAGTCTAATACACATGCACCAACTAAGATTCATGTTCTTATTGAAATCCATACTACTGTAAAGAGTACTACTGATACTACTGATCCTCAGAATATTTTAGTAGAGTTTAGTGTACCCCCACATGATACTAAGTGTTTAATTTTGGAGTCAGTTGTAGATGAAGAAACCGAGCATGAAATAGTTGATGCTAATATTGCTGCTAGTGAATCTTTAAGGATCTTTCATATGTCTTGGCAGGTTACACCTAATATTTCATTTTCTAGCGATCGTTTGGAGTTTACTTTCAAGATTCATCAAGTTCCAATACAGTATAGTTATGTTATATCATTTGCGGTGATTGATGTATGCCATCTTAGGAAACCAACATATCTATTTTTTGGAGTTATACCACTTGAGTTTGTTGCTTTGCATTTACCTAATATGTATGTTATGCATGATGTGATCTCTAGAAAGATAGCAATTTGCAATGATAAGTACAAATTTGTTATATATCCACATAATATTTTGCAGGAATTTGTACTTGATAATGAAGTGAAAGTCTTGGTTCCCCCTGAGAGGTTGCTTCCAGAAATCGTGAAGAAATTATACGTTCCACATTTAGAATTCTATGGAGTTTCGATGAAAATTGCTTCTACTGCTTATGGCCTGGATATTTCATGGGATCCATATTCAACTACTTCTATTTCATGTGTCTTTCCAGATATACCGTGATTCAATAGAAGTTCACTAAAGAAGCCAGTTTTCCCTCCGCCACTTTGGGTCAGATGTGATGCATGAGTTATGATTTCTCGATCACCACCATGGTCTAATTGGAATACTTTATGGATGTCGATCAGTTCAACCCAGATGTGTTTATCATTTCTTATCTCCGCATTCATTGGGGATGCTTGTTTTGAAGCGGGGAGAATTGACGGATATCAGATTTGATTTTGGAGATCATATTCCATATCAAATTTGATTCTGGAGATCAGATCTGATTCTAGAGGTTAGATTTGATTTTATTTGGATCTTGTTAGGATTTTAGAATATTTGATTGGATTCTGATTTTATTAGAATTCTGATTTTATTAGGATTTTGGACTCTATTCGGATTTTGTTTGTTAGGGTTTTCCTATATATATGGGATTTGTATAAAGTATTAAAAGAAGATGAATAATATTTAAAAATTTTGAGAAATTTCCGAAATGGATTTCGGTGAATTAAATCTTTCCTCGTGGATTCGTGGAGAGTGGGCGTGGATTCGCCTGGATGGATTTCTAAACACCTGTAAGTTCTTCCTGTTCTTGCCCAATTTCTCCAAAAAATCCCTAATTCTCAAACCCCAACCCTAATTTCGCCTCCGTCCTGCGTCACTACTTTGATACAAAAGTTAAACATTGAAATATAAAAAAATAACTTTGTAATAATAATTATTTTTATTTATTATTCAATTATTTATTTTTTAAAAAATAAATATAATTTTGTTATATTCTCGACCATGAGATATTTTTTCAAATATTTTGAATTTCATTTCGATTAAAAGAGGAAAATACTTTTTTATTTCTTCTATATATTGATTTTGAGAGATATTTATTAATTAAGCTTTAGGAAAATTATTAGATTTTTTTTTAGAGAGATTTAGAGAGAAGAGAGGAGAAGAAGTCGTGGGTGAGTACATAGAAAAGTCCCAAATATTAAATTTTATAATAAAAGTGAATTTTTCTGGAGACATACTTAGAAATTGTTGAGGTGCATTTAGGACATGTTTAGATGTTGGAAGTAGAGAAAATAAAAAAGAAAATTAGAAGTAACTTAAAAAATGGACATTTAGGAAGAACCCTTTTCAATAGAATTATAGTGTTTGTTGTTGATTTTTGAAAGTAGAAAGTAGACTAAGATGTAAAAAGAGTATTATCTAATTGTTTACTAAAATTAGAATGTCACATAGGATTCCCATAAGTTTTGTAGAAGTAATTTCTAGTTCTCTTTTTGGTCAAACAAACAAACGAAATAGTAAAAATAGTCTTATTTTTATTTGTTCCATTTTACTTTAATGCAACCAAATACACCCTAAGAGTATAGATATACATAAACAAGTTAAAATATTGGGGTATTTACAGATTTGTTCATTACATCTTTATAAATTATAATTTAGTCCCCCAAATCTTCATATTTAGGATTTAGTCCCCCAAATCCTTTAAGTTACTACAATTTAGTCCCCCAGTTTATATTTTTGCCCGATTTTTCCATTTTATCCCTAATTTCCTTCACTTAATTCTCCCTTCCCTCTTCTCCCTCTTTTCTTAGTTCTTATTGGGTGCCCCTTTCTTTTTCTTTTCTTTATTCATTTATTGGGTTCTTCCTCTCTATATTAAAACCAAATGTATTATTCTTCACTTAATGTATTAAACCTATAAATGAATTTATCCAATATAGAGAGGGAGAACTCAATAAATGAATTTATATTGAGACTTAAAGGTTTAATACATTTAGTGGAGAATAATACATTTGATTTCAATATAGAGAAGGAGAACTCAATAACTGAATAGAGAAAGAAGAGAAGAGTAAGAGAGAATCTAATAAAAACTAAGAAGAGAGAGGGAAGAGAGGAAGGGAATTAAGTGAAGGAAATCAGGGGTAAAACGGAAAAATCGGGCCAAAATATAAAGTGGGGGATTAAATTGTAGTAACTTAAAGAATTTTGGGACTAAATCCTAAATATGAAGATTTGGGAAATTAAATTATAATTTATAAAGATTTAAAGGATAAATCTATAAATACCCTTAAAATATTTGCCATAAGACTTTTATATATAATATACATTTATCCCCATGCCAATCCCTAGATTGCCTCGATTATGATGGCTCGGATCCGAGTCTGGCGTCGACCTAGTCTGCTTCTAAACTTTGCCTATAAAAGAGATGAAGAGAAGCTCCATCATTTGACTTTGACACTCGCCTCTTCCTTATATTTCCTAAAATAAATTAAATAAACTGATAATAAATGCTCTCCTCCATATTATTACAGCTCCCTCTCTGCCATGCAAACAACTGTACTAGCACCTGGTACACAGCTAGCTTAGAAACAAAAAGGTGTGTGTGTGTGTGTGAGAGAGAGAGAGAGAGGTTAAAAAATTATTGCTACTGGAATTAATTTCAATGTTTAAATAAAAAATAACAAATATTATTTTTTGAATGAAAGAAAGTATTTGGAAGAAGCAAAACCAAGTATACAACATGAACAGATCGCATTGATAGGGAAAAAATGGCACAAAATTTTGTCGGGAAAAAAATCACTAGCCCCCATTTTGAATAATTACTCAAATACATGCATCTCGATTCCTCCATATAGTTAGTTAAATGATTAGTTATCATATTACAGAATCTACGATATATAGATGGTCTATGTATCTGTTTTCTTTGTGGCGAAGTGGATCATAATTTGTTATGTAAGCGTATGGAAGCAAGACTCTTCTTCTTAGAGAGAGAGAGAGAGAGAGAGAGAGAGCCAAACGAATCAACGGATATATGTTGATAGCAACGACAAACTGCAGGGTTAAATTTCTTGTATCACTTACTGGTGAAGCCATAAATGAAGTCTCGCTCTTGCTAGCAGTAGCTAGCTTGCACTTGTATTCAACCCTCACACTGTCTCACACTACCACCACACACGATCAATGATCGGATCAGCATCATTTGTGCAATCACCCGATCCCTTTCGTCTATGTTTGTTTTCTTTGGCAATATGTTGCTAGCTAACTGCACTTGTTCACTAGCTAGCTGAGGGAATGACACGTGTGCAACATCTCATGTATATATCATAACCCAATAACAACAATACCAGCTATTCGGAGTACCAGGTTACCAACCAAACCCATCATGAATTGATTGATATATGATGGACCACACTCTTGATATATGGTTACTTTGGTTTGGTTCCAAGAGAATTCAGTAGTTATTTCATGAAAGAGTGTTGGGAGCTAGCAACAGAAGTTCCTATCAATGCATTAAGTTATTCAGAAAGTCCAAAGAGTCACCTATTAGCCCTCTGTGTTACATTTATAGTCATAACAGAATAAGTATGCTAATGGATTAAGTTGTTTAAAACAATGTATAAATTATTGTTCATGTCATTTATTTAGCAGAAACGATGCAATATAACCCGAACATTTCAGTAATCAGCAGTTAACTAAACATAATTAGAATGTACAAGATTGTATTGTAAGATTACAGAAATAAGATTACAGAAATACAAGTATGAGCACATAATCGAGAGGGGATGCATGCATTATTCAGGATGGGCACGTATCGCTCCTAAAATATGTTTTCATTTGAGTCTTTAACATCTATTTATATCTTCGTGTATCACCTCTATCTATATTTTATTTGGACGTCCCTTTACTCTTTTAGTTAACTTGTTTTACGTTGATAAAGTTCATCAGTCGAACTAGTGTAGATGTAGATTTACATTGCACATGATTAGATTATTATATCTGATTTTCTCATATCTTCTCTTAATATGTGACCATACTTATCTTAACAAAAATATTTTTATTTCTCACTTTATCTCTTTTAATATTACTACAATCTAAACAAACACTTGCATATCTCTTACACTTATCTTATCTGTAGGTGAATTCCTATAGTACCGTCTTAACAAATAACTTCTTTATTTGGATGACCGGCACTCTCTTGGATTTAAATGTAAAACTAAGTTTATCTAAATTGTTAAATTATAAATTAAATGAGTTTTTGCATATCTTAGTTAGCTAATTAATTATCTTTTCAATCTTTATCAGGTCAGGTCAAAGGCTAATCTGATGCATATCTACAGTAACTCCTTCCTTTATGTGGCTGCAACCTTTACTGCAAAAAGGCCTTTCTTCTAGTTCATTTTATTTTAAAATAGCTAAATGAAACGAAAAATGACTTGGTCTATACACTTGTACGTCTTCTCCAACTTATGCTTGAATAATTTAGTTCATTTTTTTACCCATGAAGTAGAAGTACTTTCTCTAAATGAAAGAAAATTTCGAGACGAAAAATAAAAAGAGAGATAATTAGGAATAAGAATGGATGAGTCCATCGACCAATTTTTGATTCGTTTTTTATTTAAAAATTTAAAATAGAAAAATAAAATTTTCATTTTTAATTCAAAATTTTGAACATGACAGAACCTGTATATTTCCATTTCTAGATCATCTTGTCATTTCTTCTTTTTTTTTGTTTCATATAATAAAATAATTATAAACATTGGAGAGTCTCTTTTTTAGGGGCAAGGGTAGGAATCCTCTTTATATTTTGCATCCGTTATCCATTCACCTTAAAAAAAATTAATAGGAGACAAAATTAAAAGGGGAGATCAAAAGAAAGAAATAAAGAACAAGAAATGATATTATCTGTATTATATACATCCTTAATTATCGGATTATTTTTATATCTCTTTTTTATGCTTATTAATTTGGTTCTATCAAGTTAAGGATTTGTCTCCATCATCTAAGAGTTAAAATATTTCAGAAGTTCTGTTATCTACTACCAACTAAAGATGCCAGCATGCAACAAGTTAGAATACTTAATGCCATTTTTTCTTGCATTTGTTACATCAAAAAAATTTATACGTAGGGGAATATATTGATTGGATTTTACTACTTTTTTGAAAACAAGAATTATTTCTAAACAAAAAAAACTGTTAGATAAGTTTCTTATAGGTAGAAAACAATTTTCCTTTATAAAACTTGGATGAAGAATGCATAAACTCTACCCATATATACGGAGTCTTAATACTTAAATGATAGTTTCAAAATCCAAAAAATCTTCACAACAACTTAGTAGGAGTTTTAACACGATTTAAAAAGTCTTCCACATAATTCTAAACTATATAATAATCTAAACAACTTTTAAACTTACTAAATTTGATAATAGTAAACTTACTAAGTTTTAACACGATTTAAAAGTCTTCCACATAATTCTAAATTGTTATAGTAATCTTCAATTCATGCATGTGCATTAGTAAGATTCCTGGATCCACTCATGTATGTAACACAAATAAGTTTGATAATTTCATGACCAATAAAGTTCATATTATCCTACTATTGAGGAAACTATTGTTCTTGCATTGATTACATATTGTGTATTCACAGTTACAATGGTTTTGAATAAGAATGATTTTGTCTGAATTCAGTTAAAATTGAAATAATCAATCAAAACCATAAGCAAAACTGAATAGAATCGAAATAATTCGATCTGCTTTCGGTTTTGGTTCCTACTTCTAATAGGTTTAGTTCATTTTGCAAAAATTGGTAAAAACAAACCGAAACTGACCGATGCTCATCTTACATAACCCCTTCTCTCTGTATATTGGTTTTTTAAGGGGAAAAAAAAAAAAAATCTTTTTCCCTTGGTGATTTGGGATGGCCGCTTGAGTTCATTTGATTCCTGTGAGTAATTCACCTCATAAAGGTGTAGGTTAAATTCAATTATATTTTACTGCAGGTATAGCTGGGTTTAATTGCGTGCGTATATAAATGGGAGTAACAAGGTTACTGTGTTGGCTCAAAAAGCAAAAGTTGGTCAGCTTAATGAGCCTGGGTGTAGCTGGACATATTGCAGTGGCAGGGGCCAGGCCAGGGCCAGACCCAGTTTTGATTTGGGTGCGGGTGCAGTGCGATGCTATGCCTGCAGGCTTTAGTGTAAATAGAGAAAGGGAATGCATGCAGTTGATCATTCAAAAGTAGGAGCACAAGTTTGGAAAGGAGATCTAAGCAATACTTTGATCCCATGTGGATTCAGGGATTATTGTAATTAGTAGCAGCAGTATATAGTTTGATCAAATAAAAGCAAAGAAATTAGCAAAGCAATCAACAGAGCTAGCTCAGTTCTCCAAAATGGTAGTAGAAAGAAATAGTGAAGGGAATTTAGGAAAAGGGCAAACAAACAACAAAGAGAGGGGAGGGGGAGAGAGAGAGTGGACGATCTCTGTCTTGTGCAGCTGCTGCTCTTTTGTTACTGATGAGAGAGAGAGAGAGAGAGAGAGAGACAGAGAGAGAGAGAGGGGCTTGTGATGTCAAATCACATAAAGCAAAAAGCTGCTGTATGTAGTCCTTTTTTTTTTAAATGATTTTTGAAAACATTTGGGTAATATTTTATGGGGAAAGAGAGTCACCCTAAGGAGACGGAGACTAAACCTAACAACTGTGTTTGGTGCTGTCTATGCATCTACTACAATCTACGTTGCAAGTGCATTCTTTGCAGCAGCAGCTATATCCTGCCAATCTATTGCCCAAGAGATAGTAGAGTGCATCCAATAACCGAGAAAAAAATAATAAAGTTGCATGCATGTCCTCTGCGAGCTACCAAGGCTCTCTCTCTCTCTCATGTCCTCTGCGAGCTACCAAGTCTCTCTCTCTCTCTCTACTTGTTGTTTTTGTTGTGCGTGTGCTCTCTCTCCTCTCTCTCTCTCTCTCTCTTGATCTCTTAACTGCGAAAACAACAGGTGAGTGAAGGGAAAGCTAAAAGAGCCATGCAAACGTCCCTTTCCTTGCTCCTCTCTATCTCCCCCACCTCTGCCGCCCCCTGCACCCTAGCACCTAGCTGCTAGTTACCTCTCTCTCTCTCTCTCTCTCTCTCTCTCTCGCTAAATTAGCTTAGCACACTCTCACTGATCACTTTGGGAATGCCGACCACAAGCTTTTTCTCGCTGTTACTCTACAAGGGGGGGAGAGCTGATCCCTGTGGGTGTGGCCTCAGATGCCACCAGCAGTAACTATCTCCAATCGACCCGTCGTTTTCACCCCGCTACACCCGCGCGATTCACACCACAATCTCAATCCACACACACACACACTTTGAATTTGTGTTTGTTTGGACTGTTTTCAACATTGGCGTGGGTTTTGGACTCCCTAGGCGCTCATTCAAAAGATCCACCACTAAATACTGTCGTTTATAGAATCAGAGCTAGTGAGCTTAATTATTTTAATACTAATTGCCACGTCCCATATGTGTCATATATGCAGATAACATGTGTAACGATTGTATTTCTTCACGTATCAACGTATCGTATTTGGCCCGAGACATATGTAGAATGGGTACTTCTATCAACAAGTCGTCATAATATATATATATAGAGAGAGAGAGAGAACGGAAAACTATGTCATTTTTCCTATATGTAGTTTGACCATATAAATTGTTTTTAAAAAACCCTTCAACATAATACTATTTTTCAAAAAAGCCCCTTCACATGCAATGATACTATTCGTACACCTAAGCATCATACGAGGAAGTCTCTCCTGTGACATAGTTTTTCCCGTTTCCTCATACACACACCTATATGCAGTAACACGTATAGCATGTGTGTTTCTTCACGCACTAATGTGTTGTATTCAGCCAGAGACTTTGCGCCCCACCTTGCCGCATGCTCTAGTCACACCCTCACTTCAAATATACGGTATATGAGTACATGCAATAAATACAGGCAATATATTCTCAAATATGCTAAAGTTTCCAATAGAATAACAATAATTCTGATATACGGTATATGAGATATATTGTATGCAAGTACGGTAGAGTAACAACGCTTCTGATATATGGTATACGAGATATACGGTATGCAAGTACCCGCAATATATTTTCGAATGTGCTAAAGTCCGGTAGAATAACAATACTTTTGATATACGGTATACGAGATATACAATATGCGAGTATGGAAGAATAACAATACTTCTGATATACTGTATATGAGATATATGGTATACGGTTACCGACAGTATATTCTCAAATATGCTAAATTTTTTGGTAGAATAACAATGCTTTCGATATATGGTACGTGAGTACGGAAGAAATATATGATTTATATGAAAGTATGTACATAGGCACTGACAAAAAAAAATAAAAATAAAAATAGTTTATATCAACCTTCCATAAAAAAAGAATTGAGAATAATTATTTTATAGATTTATAGAAATTATTATAAATTATTGTAAGAATACTGAGTAACTATGGGTATTATGACTCTCTTTATCAATTGTTATTATTGTTTATTAGATAATAATTAATTCACAGAGATAACATTGTATATTTTACGAAGACACTAGGTGAAATATTTTCTGCAGTATATATCATGCCTTGCATCAGCGCCAACCGTGTATAAGTCCCAAGACAATTCCCCATCACTCATTCATTCAGATTCTTCCTTTTCATTTCCAAAATAAAATATATTTTAATTCAATTATTTAAATAATACAATGGTACTAGTGTGATGTGTCGGGTATTGAGGGGCTCTCTCTCTACATTTTTCTCTTTCTCTTTCTCCCCAAACTCACACAGTCATTGTCTCAAGTCTCAGGCTCATCCACCAACAACTCGTCTCTCTCTCTCTCTGGTCCTTGGTCTCTCCTCTTCTCTCCTCTCCTCTCCTTGTTCTATATTCTTTAGAATCAAATAATATTATATCAAATCACAACAACAGATCCGAGGTTAGAGATTCACATCAAATCAGTAAGAAGAAGGCCATCAAATCAACTCAATCACATCAAGGTGAATAGAAGCAAAGCAAGAAGAAGCTAATTATATAAACAAAAAATCAACTTTTTTATTTTTTTTGTTAGTTGGTTGGTCCATCAAATCAGCATCTAGTGCAACAAACGGAAGAAAGGAAGATCGCCCAACAGCAGAAGAGAATTATATCAAGCTAGCTAGGGCATCGAGGATCATCGTCGTCATCATGTCATCGTCGTCGGCTGCCTTCTCCCTCGACCACCTCTCGCCACCTCCATCGGAGCAGCTCTGCTACGTCCACTGCACCTTCTGCGACACCGTCCTCGCTGTACGCTTCCTTATTCTTATCCATCTTCCTTGCGATTTCTTTGTTATGTTTTTTGTATATTGATGGGTCTTGCTCCATTTTTGCAGGTGAGCGTGCCCTGCAGCAGCCTGTTCAAGACGGTGACGGTGAGGTGCGGTCACTGCACCAACCTCCTCTCCGTCAACATGAGGGGCCTCCTGCTCCCCGCGACGAACCAGCTCCACCTTGGTCATGCCTTTCTCTCTCCGGCTCATCACAATCTCTTGGTAGTTCCTCCGTGTCTTGATCTTGGACCTAGGGTTTGGGTTTTGCTTCATGACAACTGATCGATTTATGAGTTCTTGGTTGATTTGTTAGGATGAGATTGCATGCCCACCTCCGAGCCTGCTGATAGATCCCGCCGGGCTGCAACACAACAACTCCATGCCACCGGCAAAGGGAGCCGATCAAGAAGACCAGATGCAACGCCTTCAGAGCACGACCAACAGACGTGAGATACTTTTCAATTTCCTTGCACACAACTTCTTTATTTCATGAATAACTTTGCCGTGAAGTTTGCTACTTTTTTGTCTCCAACTTCTATCAGAATATTTCTTGGAGAAAAATTTTAGAAATTTGAAACTTTTAACTAGTTGTCTTGTGGTTTGGTCTGGTCTACTAAAGGAAACCTCTCTCGATTCTAATTTCTTCTTTCTGCAAAGCCCCTGCATCTCCTCTTCGCTTTGACCCATCTCATTGTCAATCTCTCTCTCTCTCTCTCACTCTCTCTCACTCTCTCTAGTTTGTGCTATAGAAAAACAGTACTTGCATCTCTAGATAAGCCAGCGAGCTTGTCCAAGATCCACACAACAACCAGCCACAGCTTCTACTGTAGCTAGCTAGCTACTGTTCACTAACTCAGGCATGAAAAATTATTTGTAATAATTTTTTTCCCCATTTGTTTCCTTTGTGCAGCTCCGGAGAAGAGGCAGAGAGTCCCCTCGGCCTACAATCGCTTCATCAAGTTAGTATTCAAATATAAAAATAAAAATAAATAAATAAATAAAAAACTGAATTTTTATCAACAAAATTCCCAAAAAAATATGATAAATTTCTATGAAGAAAAGATATAATCTAAGAATTAATCGCAAAATGTTCCACAGGGACGAGATCCAGCGAATCAAGGCGGGCAATCCCGACATCACTCACCGAGAAGCCTTCAGTGCTGCCGCAAAGAATGTAAGTCAACATATTAAGCTAAATTTAGTAGTCTATCTATCTAGGGTTTCTAATTTTTCATTTTTTTTAATTTTTTTTTTTGTCCTAATAACAGTGGGCGCATTTTCCGCACATCCATTTTGGTCTGATGCCAGATAAGGGCCTGAAGAAGAATAACATTCACCAGCAGGTAATTATAACAATTTTTTATAGAAATTAAACAAAAAAGAAAAAAAAAAAACAACAATTTTATGTTTACTATAAAGCTTACTCTAAGCTAGTAATCTAAACCCTACCCAGTTCTGTTCTGATTCCAGGCTGCCGCTGCTGCAGCAGCTAATTCACGGGTTACCCATTTTAGGGTTTCGGAGTGAAATGATGAGTTCTTCATGTAATTTCTTTTCCTTTTTTATTTATTTAGATTTTTTTTTTTTTCTTTTTGGTTGCAGGAAGGGGAGGATGTTAATCTTCTCAAAGACGGATTCTATGCGGCCGCAGCAGCAGCAAATATGAATATGGGGGTGACTCCGTTCTAGGCTCTCGCTGGGCATATTTCTTGATGTTTTCTATGGCGTTTCTTCGATCTCGATCCATCTCCATGTCTACTGTTACTACTGTCACTACTGTTAGGCTGCTTCTTTCTTTCTATCTATCTATCTTTTTTTCTTTTTTCTTTTTTTATTTGAGAGGAACTACTATTGCCAGTGTTTGTTTCAATCTAGGGTTTCATCTTTTTCTTTAATTTTTCTCTGTTATTTTTCCTTTTTTTTTCCTTTGCTTTTCCCTTGTTGGATAAAGAAAGGCCATGGTGTCCGGTTGAGATAGCTGCCTCTGTGAAAAGGGAAGGGCTAGCTTTGTATTCTCTGACCATTTCTTTGAATCGATGATGCAAAAGTTTGTCCAATCTCCTTCAAGTTTGAAAACCAACTTATTATCATGAATTCTAGCTAGCTACTACTTGTACTACTTCAAGTTATTAGTCCTGATGATTTTCTTTGTCTTTGTTTTTGTTTTTGTTTTTGTTTAATCTCTTGCTAAAATGCAGTTAGGTGTGATCACTTGTCTTTTTCTTTTTCAAATGTGGTTGATTAAGGGACATGAGGACATAGAATTAAGGTAGTACAGTTAATTAGTTGCAGGTTCTAATAAGTTGAACATCTCTTCAGTTATGACTACAACTGATCAGCTTAATCAATTTGTTGTTACTTGATTATGTAGTAAATTTTGTTTTTTAGTTAATTTCTTGAAAAATTATTTGATGTTTGTCTCTTATCTGTTTATACATGAGGATCAATTCATGTTGGAATCAGCAACCAGTTAATAAAAAAGAAAGCAACGAAATATACAGCTTTCAACCATTGAAAAAGGAAATATTTAAGTTTCTTATCTTTGTTCTATGTTCCTATTTATTCCTCTAAAATGAATGCTTTTTGTTCTCCTTTTCTCCCTATTTATTCTATTTCACTGTAGCATGTAACATAAAATTAAAATCAATTCAATTATGTGCATGGCAGATAAGTTGCTTAATTAATTTATCTGCATTTAGTAACCTTATAGTTCAAAAGGTTTTTATAACAATAAGTTGGTTTAGGATAATAAATATTTAGTAATTTAGTGACAGGATAATTGTTGCATACATGCTAATTAGTAATTTTTTAGTTCAAAAGAAATTTATTTTACGATAATTTTGTGATAGGACAATGTTCATGCTTAAAATAATTATATATTAATTCACATCGAAAAGAAACAAAATGTGAAAAGGTAGATAAAATATGGGAAGTTTGTAAATAATAAAAGTAAGTGAATACACATGTGTATCCTATATGCTATGTTTTGGATGAAGTACAGATTAATTAATTTGAAACATAGAAAATGCATGACTTGGTACAAAAAATTGCATTATGCATAAATTAACTTTTAAAAGTGAAAAAAAAAAAAAAGAAAAGAAGAAGAAGCATAATTGATTGTGTAAAGTTTACAACTTGATTCATGCATGGATGGAGAACGGATAATATGGGGAAAATGAAAAGGACAGAAGAAAGAATAAAGAAAGCACCTTGATTTATTGCATATAAACACATGGAATCCTAGATAAATTGATTCTTAAATTTTATTTTTAAGAGAAACTCAAAAAATTTATAATTGGAAAATTAGCGATTGGCCAATCCATATATGTGATTTCCTTGAATTAAAATTAACCTGTAAAGATAAAGAGAAGGGTGACCTCTTAAATTTAGAAAAGAAAACTAGGTAAATGCAAGACTAATCAAGGACCTTCACCTTCTAATTAATATTAGAATGTTGGTAAAAAAATGGAAATATAAAATGAGATCCCTAATTTCCACCTAGATCTTCCAGTAAAAAAAATAAAAAAAATCCACCCTCACATACTTCAAAATCTAAAGGATCTTTAGGATACAAGTCCCTAACCAATTTGGATAATAGTCTCGAATAAATTATTACGTTAGTTGATATTTTAAATGAAATATTTAACGGAGGAACTATTATAAATTGAGTTTTACATTGTTATGTACTAGAATCCAGATAATTTGATTAGTTACTTTGCGAAGAACAATTAAATTTGATCAAATTATGGTTAATTAATAATAATTTAATTTGATTACTTAACTAAGAAAATTATTTATTATTCCATCCCTTACTTTCTTTTGCTCTATCTTCTTGTCTCTTTAACTATCTTAATTGTAAAAAAAAAAAAAAACATTTAGTGAGCAACATGATTTTCATTTTTATTACAATTGGCAAAAACATTTCCGATAGCAGCAAGGATATCGTAACGATCTCTATCAATAACAAAATATACAAAATAGACAAACAAGATTCCTAATAAACGGTGAAGATGGTCAACTTTAATTTATCATAGGGTAAACTAGTTTGGCCCCTCATATAAGTAATTTTAAGGTTTTAAATTTTTAGTTGTGATTAGCTAGGTAAGTTTATAATGTAACAACTTATGGACTGTTAACGAATAATCATAGTAGTATTTAGGAATAATATCCAAATAATAAATTAGTAGGAAACGTATCAAAATATGAAATTTGTTAGGAAAATATATTCTAAAAATCAAAAAAAAAAAAAAAACAAAAACAAAAACAAAAATAACTTTTTCCTTTTTTAGTCTTGGAGCGAAGGCCATGGCATGGACCTGTATCTAAGACCGCTGACAATCCAACCTGGCCCCTTAGGTTAAGCCAAAACTCCACCTTCTCATAATTGGATGTAGATGAAGAGAATGGTTAAATCAAATAGAGGTCCTGATACATCCGCATAATTATTCATTGTACATACCAATCAAGTGGAACAACCATTGTAACTAAAATGGACTTTTCATATATATATATATATTTTAAGTTATGGTTGGATTTTAGGGTTAACTTCCACAAAAAGTCAACTGATATTCTTAGAAACATTGATATAAACATTGTAATCAAGTAAAATCAGAATTCTTAGTTGCATTGTGAATGAATCACAAAGAGACTGGCATGAAAAACTATCACTTGTTGTGTGGGTTTACCTCACGCCTTTCCAGATGTCAAAGGGACTACTCTTTCTTATTTATTTTAAAGGTATTGAAACTCTTTTACCAATTGAATTGAGTTACACTCGTTGAGACTAGCAGTGGATTCACTAAATTATGCCGAGACATGACTTGCAGAATTGGAAGCTCCCGATGAGCGGCGAATGAGCGTATTACAATATTATCGATATATATCAGGTTCTTATGGTCAGGGCATATGAAAAAAGAATGAATCCCTGTTCATTTTAGGTTGGTGACCTCTTTTTCGTCCCTCTCTTTTAGAAGGATGACGGAAGCGAGCTGACGAGAATAGACATTGTAGTGAAGTTTGGATTTAGACTTCTCACGACCAACAACCCATACTTGTTTGTGGCAAGCACTTGAAACTTGATTGCCCCAAAGGAGCCTTTCCAATCACGTATTCGGGAGTCCCAGTCAGACGTAGGTAGAAAGTTAAGACGAAAGGATTATTCATGCCTTATTAAAAAGCATAATTAGAAGTTGAAAATTATGCAAGGAAAACTTCTAACCATTGGCAATACCACTTTACTACATATCCTTTTTCCCAAATGCCCACTTTGGTCAGGGCTAAAATTGATAGGATTAGGAAGAAATTCATATTAATTTACTCCGATACTAGTAAGAAGTCATACCATCTTGTCACATGAGAACAAGTGTATAAGAGTAAAAATGAGAGGGGATTGGGTATGTTAGGCATCGACGCTAAATGGTAATAGACACGTCCATGGGCCAAATTTTGGCCATTCCTATACAAAATTTTAAATTAGAAAAATGAAATTTTTATTTTTTTATTCAAAATTTTACATAGGATGAGCTAAAATTTGGCCCGAAGCGCGTTCATTACTATCCTTAATCAACAACATGAACAAAGTACTCATACAAAATAGCGATGGAAAACTTTGGAACAGCGAAGAGTTTGGTTAGTAAGATTCCAAAGGATAAGTAAGAACCCCAACAAGGGGCCTGGTTTGGCAAACATAAAAACTCCTATTAGATTGTTGAAACACTGTGTGCTCTTGTTGTAACATTATTGACTCTTATTGGATTGTTGATCCCAACACTAACCGTATTTTGCGGGGACTAAAGCCCCACTCATGATAAGAGTGTGTCGTCGACTCTTAGTTAGGGATAATAATGGACGCATTTATATGTCAAATTTTAGCTCGTTTTATACAAAATTTTGAATTAGAAAAATGAGAGCGCATCCATTACCATCCCTATTCTTAATACGTATGAGAAGCTGCTCTCACTTGAAATAGTAGAATGAGAAAACCTCTAAGCAAGAATAAAAGTCCAGCGCATGAATGGTAACCTCGTGCATCGCGAGGCTGTCTAGCCTCGCTTGCATCGTGAGGCTATGTTGCCTTGCAGGTAAATAGAGTACTTTGGATTCTAGCAAGATTCTGATTGAGATTTAGACCGATCTTATATTTGAATACAAAATCAAGACTAGATTCAATGAATAATAGAAGACTCACATCCAATTAATCAGAAAATTAAATATTTAATTGGATTTCGTCTCCATCTATAAGGAAACTGCTACAACTATTTTATGCCTATGAATAATTGGCAAATCAAAGATCACGTGTAATTAGAGTCGGCCCTATTTCTTTCCAGAGAAAATCTCCATCTTCATCTTTTGCGACATCAGATTGTTAACAAAGGTCAAAACTACCAAGAGATTCCACAATCTTCTGCAAAATAGAGAGACGATGTATAAGTTTTCTCATATTGTTTGTTCATATTTTTCTCTTTCATTATAATCAATCAAATCATTGTAACTTATTTCAATGGCAATGAAAAAAGAACGAAATTTCACCGAAAACAAAAACAGGAATAACCTTAAAAGGAGAGGTTGGTTTGTAACGAGTCTACGTCCGTTACAAGCAAATGATGGGGTACATGCCGCTCATATCTTCATCTACGCCTCCCAGGGCAAGGGACACGTTGATGCTATTCGCAATGCATGCTATTGGCAATGCTTGATGATGTCTGTGGGAGTTTCTAAAGGAGCACGCCAATTTTTCTAGTGAGCCCACTTTTTAGTGTCTTTTTAATTTTCTGATTTCGAGCTCAAAGCTTAAAGTGGGTAGAAGTTCGAAGGAAATAATAGAATTTTACAAAGTATTTATATGTTATACTATTTCACGTTGTTTCCATATTAACGATCATATTGCTTCATAAACAGCTGCAAATTAGGAGGATGTTGAGGCTTCGGCTGCCCTGAGAACGATGTGTAGGGGAAGCACGTAGACACAGGAATCTACGTTCCTATGTATGTTAATCCAGAATAGAAATGGTAATGGATGTGTTTACGGTCCAAATTTTAGTCCATTCCATGCAAAATTTTGAATTAGGAAAATGAATTTTCATTTTTAATTTAAAGTTTTGTATAGTACGAATCAAAATTTGGTTCACAGACAAGTCTGTTACCATCCCTAATCCAGAGGCCTATACTGCAGGGGCCAGGGTCCTAAGGTCCAAAACTTGGTAAAATGCATTACAATAGTTCGATTTTTCTTTAACTTTTAGATGATTCTTTGTACTTATCATGTTTATTTAATCCAATCGTTAGTGAGGATCATACTTATGCATTAACTATACATTCTATCTTGTTTCGTTAAACATTATTTAATGAAATATGGAGGGAAGATATTTATCTTTACGGCCACTTTTGGGGTTCCATTTTTAAACCCTTTTTATAAGGGCAAAGCCCTATATTTGTACTATTCAATTACTCAAAACTCGACTTTTATTGAAAATTTTACTCTGAATTTATTTTAATTTTTCATGATAATTTTCATTTTGAAGTTGATTACCGTTAAAAGATGATATTTCATTTCCTCTTGTTTTTGCTTTTTTCAGTCCCAAAAAGCAACATAGATGTTACCCAGCTTCTGAATATAAGAAACAATAAAGGGCACACCCCAAATATCATGGGAGCACACCCAAGCATGAGCTTGAGGGGGTGGGCGGTCCGTAAGATATTTGGAGGGTGCCGTTATAATTTTTCGTTGATTTAAATAGACTTGAAGAAGCTGAAGCCCGATAACCCTCATGTGGGTCGCATTACTTGTCTTCTAAAATCAAGGCAAATGGGCCTCACTTCAAAGCCTAAGTCCGCAAGATGGACCCCCAACAATTCCATTTCCCAGTCGAGCAAAGACCAATGCACCCCCAACAATAAAACCAAGTACCTCCGTCTCCAAACTTTTCTTCCTTAATTACTAAAAAAGATCGCACTGACGATATTTAACTTAAAACCTCTCCTATTCAAAATTTTAAATTAAATATTTTTTTTTCTAATTCAAAATTTAAAATAGAACACACCTGCTTATACTCATCCCTGTTCATAACCTCCTAGGATCCAATCTTAGCCCTTAATCAATGAACAATATATTAATATAACAAAGATCAATTAGGAGGATCAATAACCACCATTTATTCTCAAAAAATATAGCAAAGGTAGAAGACCATTTAATCGTATTTTCTCCTTACACTGGCCCTTTTACTTTAACAAAAAAAAGAAACAAAAAAAAAAAAAAATCACTTTACAATGATTAATTCTAGTTTGGTTTTGGGGTCAAATAATAAGAGCCAGACCTATCTGCAGCTATCCAACTTTTAGGTCAACCACTATTATAAAAAAAAAAAATCTTTATTAAAGTTTAGGTGTCTGCAACTTAAGTAGTATTTATAGCTAAACAATGGACCTGAGATGGGAGCTTCCAAAGGAGCACACAACTTTTCCTAGTGAGCCCGAAAGTCTGAACAGTTATAAAGTGAGCTCACTATGATAAAGGGTGTGCTTTTTTAGAAACTCCCCGAGATAAATGCACATTTGTTACATTCCCAACCTGTTCTCTAAAGTTATCTTGAAATACAATTGGAGCCAATTCAGCAATTTTTTTTTTTTGGATTTTGGTATATTATATATTACTACTGTGCAATGAAATGAATTAGACAGTGTGATTAATTAATATCTTTTAAAAAATAACTAATTATTTTTAACTAAAAGAAATACATGATTAGGAAATTACAAGAAAATTAAGTATGTCGTACCCACCGCTTGGATAACCTCAATTTCATGATATATAATGATATTTTTATTTTTTTTAACTAAAAGAGTATACCCAACACCAAAAATATAGAACTTCCACTTTTCATTATATATATATATATATATATATATATATATATATATATATATATATATATATATATATATATATATATATATATATATATAAAGTTTTCATGTTCATTGCATCATTAACAACACAAGCAAAATTGCATCACTTGAAATTTTACCAAGGCTTTTTTAAGTCAGGCCAAACAACCAAATATCACAAGAACATATCAGAATTCAAATAAAAAAAAATAAACAGAGAGCAGAAAAAACAATGTACATGTCAAGAGTAACAATATACATGTCAATAGTTTTTCCTGTTTTCTATCCCATAAAAGGTAATGTATAATAATGTCATGGTTCTCGAAAAACTTTAAACATTTGGGATCACAATTTAACCAGTACAAGGTCTCACTAGTAACAAGTATGATTCAAGTATAAACGGTAGGCTAGTCCCCTGCGTTCCAACAATTGGAAATTAACAAAACACGGACGACATAAATGGTACTGGTCAGCCAAGAAACCATACTGAATTTAAGTGTCGGAGGTATTTCAGTCTAACTTCTGAGACTTTGAATCCTTCCTCAAAGGAAGAATTGGATTGCCGCCAAGATCATGAGAACTAGTGACTTACTCCGTGCATGTCTACTTGGAGAAGATGAAGTCGAACTGTTTTGCACCCTGTGAGATTTTGAAGTTCAAAGACTGATAAGAATCGAGTAGGAAGGAATTAGCTTAAGAAGTGGTGACTTACCTCTGATATTCTTTGAGGAGACCACAGTATAATGCATTATCTGGTAGTGGCAACTCAGTTCTATTGGTTATTTCTGGGTTAACGACTCTCATGTAAACCTCCTGACCGAGATACCATGTGTCGAGATTTTCTGTACGCAGATTCCATATACCGACATTGTCCACATAAACATAAATTGCAGTCCATGCTCCTGGGTATACCTGATCAGAATGAACATAAGGGGAAGAACTCGCATCTCAGAAATATAAACTCTATTGAAAATATTTTCATGCTTATATGATTTTTTAAAAACATAGTACAGTTTATTTAATTTTTTTTTTAAAAAGAAACATAATCTAGTAGTATAAGTGAGAAACTCGTGCAATACTTGAAAATATTTGGAGGTGTTTACTTTTCATTTAAATTATGATAAACAAATCTAAATATATATTTTTTTAATCTCCAAGACAATGATAAAGGATCTAAAAATGCATAAGAAGTTAATCAACGGCTATGGTTACCTTTACAAAAATCACAAATCAAAACTGAAGGTAATATATGCAGATATGAATAATTGAGAAATTTTCTCAAGTACAAAATGTCTAAAATGACCGACAGAAGTAACAAAACTTAATCTGAGGTGTACGTGTGTGTACGCGTGAGTGTGGGTAGTTTTCGGGTGTGGGCGTGTGCGTGGGGGGAGAGGCTCTCTGACATGCACCTTGTTGGAGGTGAAAATTTCTAACTAAAGAAAAATACCCCGCAAAATGCGGAGCTAACTCCGTAGCTCCGTATTTGGCAAGAAAACTAGCATCGCGTTGAGTAAAACGCGGAGCTAAGTCTATACTTTCACGTTTAGAGTATTTAACTCCGCATCAGCAGATTCTTAGAATCTTAAACTGATTGTGATTGAGATTTGAGTTTATCCAATACCTAAATTAAGTCTAATCAGAATCCAAAATCAAGAGATTTAAATCAAAATCAAATATTTAATTAGAATTCTTAATGAATAGAAAAACCTTCTATTTCTATTCCTATGAAAACTTTCTATTGCTATTCTTATGGAAACTTTATATTCATATTTCTATGGAAACTCTCATAACCAACTAAAGTTTATAAATACCCACTTTGAGAAGACTTTAAGGATCATCCATCTATGATCATCAATCTTTAATAGATCAATCATCCATCTTTAATCTTAGAGATCCATCATCGGATCTTTAATTTTAGAGATCGATCTTTAATAGATTTTTAATAGATCTTTGAGCTTTTGGATCTTTTGAAGAATTCAAGTTACGCGTAAGAGTTTTGAATCTATCAAGACTAGTAGAGAAAGAAGCTAGGTCGGCCGTCATCTTCATCGAAAAGAATATTTCCACGTCAGATCGTCAAAATGTACTACTTGAAAGAACACATCGCCACATAGAGCCCACAATTCATTGTGAAAGAGATCAATAAATTATAAATTCTCTCGTTTGTTTTTCTTTTGTTCTCTTTAATTGTAATCAAGTTGTAGAAAGCAAGAATTTTGCGGCGAACAAACTGGTGATCACAGTGAGAGGCGTCTCTTTACTGGAAAAAAGATCGTGGCGCAATCTGATGTTGAAAAGATTGGATCGATCGTGGACGAGCTCGTCGTGGAGATCGACAAGTAAAAATACGAGGAGTATCTCTCCTCTGGATCAGGTAACCTGACCGAAACGCAGCACTATCGTTGTGTGAGCTCCAATACCCATAAATCGGGTAATAGGGAATCCACCGTTAAACAGGGACCTATGGAGCCCACGGCCATAGGGTCGTTGTTTGGACAAAAAACCCTAACAGAGGAAGGTCTCCTCATTACCGAAGAAGGCCTAAGAACCGGTTTGACCAAAACTCAACTCCGTAATCGAAATCGTCGAGTAAGGAGGAGAGTCCTCAAGGCCCACATTAAATGCGAGGCTGAGGAAGTGCCAGAACGTGAGGTTACAACTGCATCTCGCAAACTGGCTTGCATTAATTACAAGACTAGTCAACAGCATGTTAAAAGTGAACTTATGCCAGCGTGTGATTCTCCACACAATGCTACTGTTTCTGGATTTAAAACTAGAAAAATTAACACAACCCGCATAAAACGTGATGATAAGTTTATGATAGAGCTAGCGTGTGATGGAGACTCTCCACGCGAGGCTATTGAATTTCAAAAGAAATTGAGCCAAGCGTAAATCGCGAGTCTAGTAAAACTTGCGTTAATCGCAATGTTTGTTACAATCACATTAATCGCGAAAATAAGCTCGCTTGTGATTTTCCACGTGAAATTATCAACCTTAAACTTGAGCCAAGTGTTAATAACGAAGCCAAGAATTATTGCATTAATCGCAAAGCTAAGCAAGCGTGTGATTCTCCATGCGAGGCTGAAACTGAGCTTAGCGTTAATCGTGAATCTAATAAATCTTGCGTTAATCGCAAGGCTTACTATTATCGTGTAAATTGCAAAGTTAATTGTGTTAATCGCAAAGAGAAATCCGCGTGTGATTTTCCATGCAAGATTATCAATCTTAAACTTGAGCCAAGCGTTAATCGCGAAGCCAAAAATTCTTGCGTAAAATGCAAAGCGGAGCCAACGTGTGATTTTCCATGCGAGACTAAGCAAAAAGCAGAAGATGAATTTTCTCAGAAATGCCAAGCCAGCGTAAAACACGAGGCTAGCATAAAATGCGAAACTAGCTTAAAACGCGAAGCTATTGCCCATCCTCGCGTAAATGATCTAAAATGCGAAGTTACGGTCCAGCCTCACAAAAATAGTTCAAAACATGAAACTAACTACCAACTCCGCGTGAACCAGCCAAAATACAAAGTTAATACTGATAATCAAGATGTTGAGCACCAATTCAACATCACCACTTTTAAGACGCTTCAGCAAGCTCCCGGACTCTCCCGACAACCAAGTGGGCTCCACGCCCAAGATTCTCCATCTTAAGTTCTCGATCTCAGAGATTACTTGACAAGTAAAAGGAGTATAACTCAAGCTCAGCCATACTCAACATGCCATTGTGAGCAACTCATTACAGCCGTGTCTGCTGTATTGGATAATTGTTGTTATACCAAGAAGAGAATGTCTGTATTTAACAGAATAACTGAGTCTCGTCAAGATACTCCAAAGAGGAGAAAGAATGATCTAAGATACAAAATTAAAGAAAAAGAATTAAATGCAGTGACCTCAAATATGGTCGACAAAGGCAAAAAGATCCTGGAGAAAGAATATGAGTCAGATGCAGATGATGAATAACCTCATCATTTCACTTTGCTCGAATCAGGCACTGTCACTCATCGAAATTATAAGAAACTTTCAAAAGATTCTTATGATAATGACAGCGACAATTCGGTCATAACTTCCCTACAATCTTGTGCATCCTCCCGACCACTAAAATCACACTCGCACGCAGTGGACAGGTCCGATGACATTGACCAGAGGATAGAAGCCCAAGAGCAGATGATTCGAGGTCAGCAAAAGGCTATTAATGACTTTAGACTAATGCTTCTAAAAGTGGTTGCAAATACTCAGAAAATAGTCAAAAATAGAGCAAAAACTTCTTCCTCGGAAACACCACCAAAGAAAGAAGATACTGTTTAAAATAAATGAAGACAATAAGGAAGAAAAGGCTTATTCGGCGCATCAGAAAGATGACAAATACTCTTTCCGTGATCCTTATGAAGAAAAGATCGAGAAATTGCAAAACCAACTAGATGCCCTAATACACAAGAAAGAATTGAAAGAATCGGGGGTGTCAAGACCATACCCGCTTAAGTGGGACTTCGCCCCCTATCCAAAAAAATACAAATCTCTCAAATTGGAGTCATATAACGGGAAGGGGTCCCCAAGCCAGCACTTATATTATTTCTTATCACAGGCAGGTCATCTAATGAGAAATGATCACATAATGACCAAGATATTTGCGAGCACTCTGTGAAGGCCTGCCTTTACATGGCTTATGTAGTTGCCCCCGGAGACAATTAATACTTGGTACGATGTCGAGAAGCAGTTTTTAGCACGTTTATTTGAGAATGATACTGAAATATTAGTTCATTCTCTCCTTGCGACAAAACAAGAAGAAGAAAAAACAGTCAAAACCTTCATTGAACGCTTCAGGGAAAAATTCGTGCATTATCGACATGGTATGACCCAAGAAACTCTGGTGAAAACCTGTAAGTGTAATTTCAGGACCGGCATATTGATAAGAATGGGAGCTATAGAGATCAAAAACTGGAAGGACCTGTTAAAGCAGGGAGAGCAGGCGAAAAATATAATCTGTCGGATTGAGGAATCTCGTAGTACGAGAAATTCTACGAATAGCAGGTCATATTCACAAAATCCTAAGAATAAAAGTAAGGTTGTGATGACATTATATATTACTCCAAAGCAGACAAGTCCGGTAAAGCCAAGACTTTAAAATCCGAGAGGTGCAGGTCAGAACAGATATCGACAAGATAGAACTTATATATTCAAGACTGAGCAAACAGATACTCTGTTCCATCTCTTTCTAAGAAAGGGTATGCTAAAACTTCCGGAGAATCGAAAACCGGAAGACGCTAGAAAAACCAATGATCCTAACTATTGCCTGTACCATTAGAATATCGGGCATCCAACTAAAAATTGCTATCCTCTTAAGAGCCGAATCCAGGCATTGATAGAAGCCGGTGTCCTCCAGCTTAAAGAAGAATATAAAGTTTCTCCAAATATGACAAGTTTGGTAGTATGAACCAATGAGTTCCCTGCTAGAGCGAGTCATATACAATAGGGAAGCCAATATCGAACCAAGCATGAGCATCCCGCACTTGCAAGCTGGCTCCTTAAGTACGTTCCGAACCATAGTTGTGACAGAGTTATCCTCATTAGCTAGCAGCCGGATTGGGCTGGGGGTGCCGAAAATATTGACGGTGATAAACATCATGTTGCTTCTGCTACTCTTGCTAGCCATTGGAATGACTAATTGAGTGTTATAAATAAATTTTTTTATTGCCCAATGCTGTTAAAGTATCGGGAAGAGGAGATCAAGTTTCTCGCCAACCCTATCATACTGGAGGTAAAAGTATGAAATCAACTATCCAATATTGTTAAAGCGGTAAGAAGAGGAGAACCCTATCATACTGGGGGGGTAAAAATATGAAATCAACTACCCAATACTGTTAAAAGCAAAGGGGAGAGAAAATCAATTTCTCGACAACTCATCATACTAAGGAAAATAGCATGGCTAACCCAACGCAAATGGTGATTGGTAAAAACACACTAAATCCGTTTATAGCTGGGTGTTTGTTAAAAATCCCATGGACCTCTTATCTCTGACAGTAAGATTTGAACTATTGTCATACTGAAATAAATAGCCTCTTGACGGGTGTAGTTCAAGTTACGTGTGAGAGTCTTAGACCGCCTCTATCAAAGTTTCAAGCATGTGTGATTAGGCACATCTGCCGAATTTTTTGATTTTAATATAATCATCAAATTGAAGATCCAAAGTATTTCAAAATTTACTAAGTTAAAAGCTATTTTGAAAACTTTGGAGGGGTTCTGTTGGTGGTGAAAATTTCCAATTAAAGAAAAATACCCCGCAAAATGCGGAGCTAACTCCGTAGTTTCGCGTTTGGCCAGAAAACAAGCCTTATGTTGAGTAAAACGCGGAGCTATGTTTATAACTCCGCGTTCAGAGTATTTAATTTTGCGTGAGCAGATTCTTAAAATCATAAACTGATTGTGATTGAAATTTGAATTTATCCAATACCCAAATTGAGTCTAATCAAAATCCAAAACTAAGAGATTTAATTCAAAATCAAATATTTGATTAGAATTCTTGATAAATACAAAAACTTTCTATTCTTATTCATATGGAAACCTTCTATTTCTATTCTTATGAAAACTCTCATAACCAACTAAAGTTTATAAATATCGTTTTTGAGAAGACTTTAGAGATCATCCATCTATGATAATCAATTTTTAATAGATCGATCATCCATCTTTAATTTTAGAGATCCATCATCAGATATTTAATTTTAGAGATCGATTTTTAATAGATTTTTAATAGATTTTTGAGCTTTTGGATTTTTTGAAGAATTCAAAGT